>JBBMOE010000016.1:5161408-5649498 GCA_037975065.1 Chaetodon trifasciatus | reverse complement strand
AAGGAGCTGGGGATAACAACCGTGCAATCATGAGGTCTGCAGCAAATGCAGACACCTCTATGGGCCAACTATAGGTGTCCACTCGGTGGGCTGAGGACAGACGAGGAGGAGGGGGTGAAGATGTTTCATTCAGAAGGTGACCTGGTTCCTTCCCTCCACCATATAATCAACTATACTGTGTGTTTACATCTTAATCTGCGTTTCTATATGTGCGGCAATAAGGTGACACAGATTGTGCCCATCAGACCTTTATGAGCCTACGTCTGTTGAACAGGTGAAGGACAACCCACTGACACCGGACTTGATAACGCCATAAAGGGATTTGAGAGAAGGCCACGGGCGAAGACACAGTCGATAGGAACTTATCTTTGCTGAGCCTGAGCTGACTGAGAGGTGAGAGCGAAGGAGAGAGAGAGAACTTGGCTACCCTTCCTGACAAAGTATCATCATTAAAGCCGTAATACGGCACAGTAATACCCGCACACAGAGGGATTTATCATCCCCGCCATTGTAATCAGGTGCAGCACACACTAAGGATCTCAAACTACAGTATTCTTTTCCATAAAGACGTGAATACGTGGGCGGTTTTGACAGAAATTGCGTCTCTTAAAGGCAGTTTTAAGTAACCGAACAAAGCAGATATATGCTTGGTATAAAGGTATGTAAAATGAGTCTGCCTTGAAACAGGTCCAACAGTGCGGCTGACGACTGGTGAGTGGAGCAATAAACTATAATATGAAGCTGGGAGCTACACCATCAAGTCAGTTGATAATAACCACTTAAAAATAGGAGAGTAGCTTTTACAAGATTGTTGTTGATGTCTTTTGCGTGTGTTTTCGAGGACAACGACTAAGGTAAAGCAGGTTTTAGACACGAAGGAGATCAATCTGTTGTTAGTGTTCGCAAGCTTACATCTATAATGTTGTCCTGGACAGCTGCCACAGTATGTCTCTCTGTACTGTAAAATGCTGTTTTCTAAGCCATGTTTTTAATTATTATTTATCTTTATTAGGAAAAGTACACATCATAGCAAAAGCTGAAAGAATAAAATGTCTAAGATTCTAATAAAAGGCACCTAATCATTTATGAATTTAGGTACAAGCATTCAATTCAAACTGCTAACAACCATATTTAATCCGTGAGAATCAACATTTTTATATAATAATCATTATTTGTATCTGTAATTCCTCAAGTTCTAATCTTATTTTTAACTTACTAAACTTTGTAATTCTGTATACAGAAGCGAAGCACCAACTTAAGCTGAACACGTAAAGGTTTTTGGCAATAAAAATATTGAGTCTGAATATTTACAAATTAGATCAGAATCTGATCACGCTTATATCAACACATTTTACTGTATATTTAATCAAACTCACTCTGAGCCGGTGATAATGTAGCCAAAGTGTCTGTCCTTCCCTCTGCTGGAAAACTCCTTCACCCCCACGTGGACCAGCTGAGTTTTGACTCTCATGTCCTTCTTCTGTGGCTCCTCCAGCTGCTTCTTCCCTGCTGGAGCCTGATGCCCCTGCATCCACCTCTGGATTTCTGAGTCCACCTGAGCGTCAGGCCCCTCTGCACCACCGGTTAAACGCAGGGAGGAGCCCTCCTTCGCAGGCACAGCCAGAGTCTTCTCCTCCCAGTAGTGGGGAACGGGGACTTGTCCCTGCGTCGTCCGGCTTTGGACACTCTCCAGCCCGACCATTTTCTGGAGGGGAGCTGGTGGCCTGATGTTGACCTCTGGCGCGTTACCGAAAGGCTGCAGGTTGAGGTAGTCCAGCAGCTTGGAGAAGAAGGCTGCATGCTGTGTTGAATCAAAGAAGATGTCTCTTTAGAATAGCGAAAGCTCTTTCTGCTTCATTTTTCCTGTATACTACTTTTACCTTCCTTTTCAGTGACTTTATTAAGCATTGAGGAAAAATTAATTAGCACGCTGAATAGAGACCTAAATTCTTTCAGTCATTGAAAAGGTATGAATTTGTGTTGCATTCACTGACACTTCTATGTCTGAGTGCTTGTCCAAGGTCTGATGCCATCCTTTTTCTTTACAAATTATAAAAGGGCGCATTGAGCGGCTTGGCTTACTTACTATAAGTTAAAAAAAAGATTTACAGCATCATGCAAAACTAGTTTAATTCATGTTGCTTTTAAAGTTCTTGCACTTGTGAGTTTGCTTTGGAGATATAATAAATTAAGAGGTAAGGGTTGGTCTGCACAACTTTGAAATCATCCCTATCTGAAGTAGCATTCAAAAGTGAATAAAGTGTAAGTTTGGACATGTCTCGCTCCCTGAGAAACCAATTTGTTGGCTGAGCGGAGTAATTTTAAATTCACCTTGTCAACAGGCTCTTTGTCTGCACCGTCTATTTGTTGGCCTGGAAACAAACACAATGTATGTGAGCAGATTGTGTGAAAACTCAAGTTCTCTTTTGTATTTAGCAAAGCAAAAACAGTTAGGACTCAAAATGAAAGACTCAAAAATACATTTGGCAGCACTTTCCATGAGGATCATACAAAGCATTATCAAAGCATTTATAAATTTAGACTTGTGTCTTTGACAGAAAATAAACACATAACTACTCCAAATGTTGCCAGCTTATATTCTCTTTCTCAACAGAAAAAACATGCACCTTGTTGTTTCATTTTCAGTCTGTCTTTCTGGTTTAGATCCTGCCCTTTGTCTGATTTCAGGTCTTGGTCTTGATTCAGCTGCATGGCTGCCAGTGGCTCCCTGTTACCCTCCTTGCCCCCCCTGGAGACAGCGGCTCCAGATTCTGGCTGGGCCTCAACCACAGGCCGCTCCTCGTGCACCTCCTGCAGCGTTCCTGTGATGACCTCAGCCAGCTGGTCCAGGTCTTTGCCCATCAAAGCCTCCATGTTGATGCTGTGCCTTCCCAGCTGGTTCACCATATTCTGGATGAATTGTTCTGGACAGGAAAGACAGAAGAATGAGAACCCACAATCATACTAAGAAAAGAAAAGAAAAACCTGAAAAAACAAGGTATATTGGTGGTAAATATAGAAAGCCAAAGTGTGAAATAAAAATAAAATGTGTAACAAACAACTAAAAAGCTGATTTTACCGTCCGTGACACTAAGAGGTTCTTTGGGGGTCAGTCGGTTTGAGCCAGCCTTGAGCAGAAGTCTGTCTAGATTGGGCCTCTGGGTTTTGGAGCCAAAAGCCATCTGAGACTGCGGCTCTGTGTGGTCACTCTGAGCTGGTCGGATGTAGCTGAGGTAGTGGAGCTTCCCTTTGGGCCATGCAGCCTTGCCACCTGGGGCGTCCTGCTGAGTGCTTGGTACCGCTGCAAGAAGCCGTTCCAGCTGGCTGGACAGCAGTTTGCTCCTTCCCAAGTCCTGGTTAGAGTAGGTTGTACTGAGTTTGGGGTGTGTGCCCTCTCCACTCTGGGTGAAGACTTTGGTGAGTGGAGGCTGGCCATCTCCTTTATGAATGCTGTAGAGAGTGGTCTCCTTCCAGCCCTGCTGTGGTTTTGATCGACTGGCCTCCAAACGATCATCAGACTTGACGTCTCCATTCTATAACAGAACATGGTCACTTAGCACATTAGAGCATTGTTAATATGTCAAACATCATTTTTAGCCACGCTAGCTAGCAATGTGGCATTGGGGATGACTGAAGACCTGAAAATCGATTCACTACTTTGGTCCAGACTGAAATATCTCCACAACCATTGAATGAATTACCTTGAAATTACAGACATTCATGGTCCCTGAAGGATGAATCGTACTGATTTTTGTTGTTGTTGTTGTTGTTGTTTATCACTAAGCATGCTTACACACTAAGATAAGAAGCTGAACATGGTAAAAATTATACCCAATAAACATCAGCATGTTAGCATTGGCACTGTGAACATGTTAACAGGCTAACATGCCAAATTAAAATAGTGAATGTGATTAATGTTATAACTGCTAAATATTAGCATGTTAACATTGTCACTGCTAACATATTAGCACACTAGCACACTAAACTAAGACAGTGAACCTGGTAAACATTAGAAATCCTAAACATTAGCATGTTACTGTGACTATGTTAGCATGCTAACACACTACTACAAAGGTGAATCTGGTAAACATTATAGCCACGAACCGTTAGCATTGTCACTGAAAATATGTTATCACACTAAAGTAAGATGATGAACAGGGCAAACATTATACCTGCTAAACATCAGCATGTTAACATTGTCACTATGAACATGTTAGCATGCTAATACGCAAAACTATGATGGTGAACCTGGTAAACATTATAACCGCTAAACATCAGCAATATTAGCATTGTCACTGTGAACACGTTAGCATGCTAACACACTAAACTAAGACGGTGAACATGGTAAACATTATATCTGCTAAACAAGCATGTTATCATTTTCAATGTGAACACACTAGCACGCTAAAGTTAACATTTAGCATAAAAGCACTGACCAAGTACAGCCTCACAGAGCCGTTAGCATGGCTGTAGACTCTGGTAGCTATGACTTTTGTTCATTTCTGCAAAGCTAAAGTGACAACATTCAAGTGATTAATCTTCAACCTAGCTTCTGCTCCACAATATCCCCCCCCTCCCCCATGAGAACAGTAGATGGGTTGTGCTGGGTCAGCATTGTTGTGACAGGTTTTAGTATAAAAAGAGAAGCAACCTGGACTCGCCTAGACAGGACAGGATATGAATAGGGATTTGAGATCAAAGACAACTGCCCTTGGAAATTACATTATGGAAATCATAGATGAGATAATGTCACTCAAACAGTAATTTCATGCATTCCCACAACACACAACAAACTTTAAAAGCACATCCCTTCTGTCAGAGAAGTAGCAGCAAACCCTTATCTGAAAAGAAAAAATTATAAGTCATCTGATTTCAGAGTTAGCCAAGTAAATTTATATTTGACACATGATGAATTACGTGTTTACATTGCAATGCGCTGGTACACAGACGCCTTTTAACCATTTGGCATTGTAGTTGGCATTAATACTGGCACCAAAATGTGTGATTTTGTTTATTCACGAGAAAGATAAATCATTCTTCTCATCTGAATCATAAGGACCCACGCTTCAATTCAGCATGCACTATACCCGATCCACTGAGCAGCATTATTATCCATGTCCCTGCTGCACTAATACTAGCTATCTCCCTTGGTGCCATTTTCTGTCCTTCAAATGTATATAGAGAAAATGTCAGTCTTTCCAAGCCCGGCATACTGAGAGGCCATAATGGCATTAGCACAGCGAGACGGGGGTGCTCTGCCATTCATACTAACCATGTTTGCTTTTTTCCATCACACTACACAACAAAGGACCTCGTCTCATCAATAAGGAAGGTCCTGAACTCTTCAACTTTGCATTATGGCTGCACTGACACAGCAGCAGGAAGCGGCTCAGCAATGACGGATGCAGAGCACATTTCACACAAAGCTGGGGTTCCACCCTAAATATGAGGATTGAATAATGTAAAGAGGTGATGGAAGATCTTTGTGTAAAAGGGTCCCTGCTCAGTGGGAGCAGGAGGAGAAGACAGAGAGGCAAAAACAAAAGATGTGCAGGGACAAGAGGGAGACCCCCGCAAAAGACGTTGACTCTTTTTCAAAAGGAATAGGAAGAGGCCCGTCCATAATTTAGCCAGTGGAAACATGTTTTTTTTTGTTTACTTTGTGTATTTCTTGCCTTAAACCTGGACCTCTGTGCCATATTTCAAGCCACATGGTGACATTATGACATTTAAATACAGTTTCTTAAAGGTCTCCAGCTATTTAATATGTCACTTCCTTAAAGTTGAGGCTGCGAGAGACGGATTATAAAAAAGGCTGCGACATCTTGATTTTTAGTGTCTCTAGAATAGATTAAGATCCAAAAACACCAGGCACTACATTTCCCATAATGCAGCCATTTTTTCATGAGTCACACCTGTCTAATCTGCTCCAATATCAGCAACTGCTACGAGTCTTACCTGAACACTGGCTGCCTCCTGTTGGATCCCCGGTTGTGCATCGACCTCGGACGATGGCAGGAAGCCCAGGCCGGTCAGGTACTGTTGAATGTTTCTGTTCAGCTCTGCCTGAGCAGGCCTCGTTTTCCTGTCTCTGGAGCTGCTGTAGGCGGTCAGGGGGCTGGGAGGTGTGGCTCGATGGCGGAGAGGGATGTTCCTCAGCTTGGAAAGCTCTCTAGAGATGACCTGCTGAGTGATGTCGTCCTGCCATGTCAAACCTGGAAACAAAAGGGGACGTGGTGGACCTCTCACTTCAAAATAACCTTGAACAAAGAAGATTTCTGTGGATATCTCCAGGTCAAACAATATTTAAATTATACAATAAAATACAAAATTAACGACAAACTTGGAGGTAGTAGAGAGAATTAGGCCTGGAGATAAGTGAGGATGACTGGAATAATATATGGGAACGCTAGGCTAAAACTACCAACTCAAGTTCCTGGCAAGAGTTCAGTTATTGATATTTTGTGACTCTAGAGTTGTTTCCAGGGACAAAATGAATGTTGGAGGCACACTGCCTGACCGTTTTAATACTTTCTGGGCTTTTCTTGTAATTTTCTTTAGTGCACTACTGCTTGACATTGGAAAAGAGATGAAATTAAAACATTTGGAAGTCTTTGATCGCTCGGATAAACTTAAAATACTTTGCCATCACATGGAAAGGGCTGCATGCAAACAACAAAGGATGGCTGGCATGCAATTACTGAAAAAATGACTTTTACCCTAAGACTAATATTACTAAATATGATTAGAAAAGTTTCTCTTTGGGACAGTATGTCTGTAACAATGACTGTACAGTGTGTATGTTCTCAACCTTGGGGAGATTGTTCATAGCTCTCTCAGCTTTACAAGGTAAACAAAACTGCAAAGATGAATCAGAATGGTAAAGTGGAGGAGGGCTTCAATGACGACACATTCAAAGGAAGCCATGACTACACATTCACACACAGGCATGTACACACACACACAGCCAGTCAACAAGCCCAGGGAGAATGTCACACTGCGGCCTGACGCCTTGCCAGCATCTCTGCTAATTGCCAACACATAGTTGGGATGCAGAACTCCTGGGCAGGGGCAAAGCGCAGTGGTGCCAGGACCAGATGGAGCTACCCAAGCAAAAAAGATACCCAAAACATGGCCCCATTCCCAATGAGCCAAGAGGCCCAGCATTCCATCGGCAAAGAGCACAGAAATACCAAAGATATACTTTTTTTAAAGGAGCCACTGACCACCTTCATACCAGAGCAGAACCACCTTTTAATGACAAAGATGTAATTACGCTGTGGCCATGGCTCAGATTCCAAGCAGCCACATACCTGACCTTTTACCGGACCCATCTAAAGAAACAATGCTGCTCTTAATGACGTGGACATGTTTCACAGCGGTAAACTAAAAGCCTGGGTTTAAACATATATGAAAGAATGAATGTATCAACACCACAGAATGTCTTCATTAGCCTGGTTTCTCACCCATAGACACTGGCTATATTCATGGGATATTCATAAGCACCAGATGAGGATCTGAGCAATGCAGAGCAGCTACAGATGCCTCCAGTCATTCTTGGCAGTGCTGAATGGAGCACAAAGCAGCGTATGTTGTCACTGTTCTGGAACGCAGCCATCCATCCGTACAACAATGACGGTTAACTACCCGTGGCTTAACCGATGTGGTGTATACTTGTTATATATCAGCATGGTGATGATCATTTACGCTATCATCAGTCGCGATGGGGAAATCAGGTCTGACTTCAGCCCTAAAGGATCCATATGGTACCTGCGGATAACCGCAGCTGGTTAAACAGGTTCAGAGTGCCATGGCGCCACAACAGGATGAGGCTGGCTTCATTGACTGTGACACCTCTATCCCCTCCGTCTCCTGGGGGATGCACTCATTTCCATACATACCATGTTTTGTGTGTCTGTGATGGGCACACTTGAGGGAAAAGGTATGCAAGCGCAAATTACAGCCTCAAAGTGAGCCATTTTGTAAAGGAAAAAGTCAGGAAGAAAAGTAGTGGGGCCTTTACGGTTGAATTCCTCTCAATCAACCTCTCAGCTGATTATCCTGGCACTGAGGAGCTAAATGTCATGCAAATTCATCTGTAAGTCCGGAGAAAGAGCAGGTTCCATCACCAAGTGCTGCCGGTTTTTGCCTGTTAAGGATAGCATGCCGTCTCAGGCAAATGCCTCAGTTAATTAACGCCTTGCCATTAGCGCAACAGCTTTCAAACAAGCAAGATATTTCTGTTGGCCTCCTGTCTGTTTTCTGTGTGACAGAAAGAGAGGGAGAGAGGGGAGGGGTGCTCCTAAATATTCAAAGCCTATTAGATGGGATCCAGTCTACACGTCTTGTAGTTTCATCTGGTGTTTTTGAAATGCAGATTTTCCCCTTTCCTTTACTTCTGTCCACCGACTGATTTTAAAGGCATTAATGGAAGACAGCGTGAATAATTTAGCAGCAAGTTCTACCTAATTAGTCAAAATGCAATGTGTCAATCCACATTTGACATGAAAATAAAACCAACTGTGAAATGGCGTGGCACATCCACAAATATGAATATGTTTCTATCTACTTTCCATACTCTCCATAGTATAATACTGCTGTATTATGTTTAGAGTCGAGAAATATTCAAACCCACAACTCCATGTTTTTGAGGCTGCGCTATTTCTTAAAATTGGGCATATTCTAGATATCTCGTGCATTATTTTACACACATTTCCCCCAAATCCAGCCAGATATATTTGGTATCTTTGGAGACCTCAGGATCTCCACCAGAATTTAAAATAAAGTTCTGAGGTTTTGAGAAAAGTTTGACTGCACAGTGTGAGTTTGTAATGACTGACCGGCGAGCAAGTCAGGAAGGTTAAAGGTGTTATTGTATTCTGTGCTAGTGAATGCCTACTGAAGACCAAAATAATATGTATTGCCACATTGTCCAAATCTACTGAAGTAATACACACAGTGGCATTACTGCAAAACAAGTGGTGAACGTCTCGAAGGACACAAACAATTATTTGCCTGAGGTGGAAATTATTTTTCTCAGAATAAAAATCTGCAGCAGGTTTCTTTGAAATGATCCTACCCCCTTCACAGACATGGACTCACACTGCATGGTTCAATAAAAGCACTCTTGTTTTCACATGGCATGTTAGTGCGCGAGCGTATCTGTGTCTGACTTCTTTTCTCTCCAGCATGAGTTAGGTTGTCAAGGAACAGACAGAGCAGAATATGAGGAGGAACAACAATAGTTTTTTGTTGATTGTCTGTCAAAGAAAACATGTTTGTGCAGGAAGTGGGAGTAACATGCGGTTTCAGTAGCACTGGAGTGACAGTGTCAGTTTATGGTCACTGATTCCCCTTGACTGACGCTTCCTGTCAATGGAGCTAATGCAAATGTCACAATGCATCATCTTACTTCACTTGTCTGTACTACAGGAGTGTCCACCGCTCTGCACAGGGTCAGGAGGTCAATCGACTGCACGTTAGTGTAGTCTAACGTGGTATATCAAGAACACCAGGGTTACTTTCTGACATGATGCTTTCTGATGTTGAGAGTAAAGAGCTTGACCGGGAATGGAAAAATATGACAATAACCAGTTCAGAAAAGCAGAATTAACCTTCATCTGTCTTGCGGTCTCAACTGACCGTTCACTAAGCCCCACCCTCCCTCATACACACTGTTGCTTTGCGTGTCAAGCTTTCCATTCTGGCATGTTGGTACATAACCAGTTCACAATGATGAGGTTTACCCAAGCGGCAAACTCCAACCCCTTTGACTGAAATACGAAGCTTATGTGGAAGTGCCAATAGCTGCAGTTCCTTGAATGGCCACTTGAGGCTGGCTCAAAAAGCATGCCCATAGACCCCCACATTAAAATGCAGAAATAAACATGTTTACAGCCTGGTACAAAAAAACCTGCTTTGGTTACTATAGCTAATTTCTTGTACGTGACAACTGTACAGCCTTTATATAACTCTCTCATTAAAATTTAGTTAAGGCTTAAAGTAATATTAAGAGTTATGGGCATGGCTGCTTTGAGCGACAGTTAGCCGCTAGGTTTCTGCAACCAGGCTTCATTCGGTCCAACTCAGCTCCACCCATGCCCCACCTCTTTGGCCATTTCTGGATAAGTCGAGAGTTTGGCAGAGTCAAACAATGGCAAGACAGTGATGGAGCCGCTATCATTTCTACAATCTGTAGGTTTTGCTGACTGAATAATGTGTGCTGCTAGCTAGCATGAGCTAATGCTAATCCTAAAACTCCATGAGCTGTTTCGTTTTAAAGCGAGGGGCCTCGAAATGCTTCTCAAATTTACACATGATGGCCACATACATGATACTGTGGTAAAAGGCCGAGGCTAATGCTGCTTTTCCCAGGCAAAAAGTTAGCATCACAAGCTTATAAGGAGCAACATTGTCCGTGTATGTCAAGGCATGGTAGAGCTAGTTAGCTGTAGTACTGTATTGTAAATAGACATGTTGATAATTAAAATGTTAGTTGTTCTATCATACAGCTCGGTGGTTTGGATACTTAGATTGAAAAACCATACTTGGATAACAGTAGGAGTGTAAACGACCACTAACCTTACACTCTGGTTTAGTAGCCTCTTGGCTCGCACAAGCTGGATGTTCAAGTCATGAGCAGGTAACATAACTAGTAAACCTAATGTAGTTAGCTAATCAAATACCCCACACCTTTGTAAATAATGCTAGGTTACTACTGTAGGTAGTAAGCTTCAGTTGGTATGACTAATATTTGCATCTCACAACAGAGCACATAAATACAAAGTTAAATCCAGAGTTGCAGTTCGGTTCTTGGTTTTTGTAAAATCCAAAGCCAGACAGACCTGTCGTGCTTAGTTACAGATGCTGAGCTCTGATTGGACAATTGCTGCTCAGGGGCAAGGTGTAGCAAAATGCTTAATTAAAAGGTCCATCATTTTAATGTATTGTGCATCAAATTAATACACTATAGTTACTGAATTAGCTCTTGTGCTTGTAATCCCAGTTTGCGCAGACATTCACACAAACACACACAGAGACACACACACATTTAGCAGAGCCATAATGACTCCCAAGAAATATGACAGCAGTCTGGGCTATGAAATGTGTAGACACACTGTGGCTGCACATGGTGAATACTAAAGTTGCTTAGCTTTGGATGCTGTGTAATATAAAAGTCATTTACAGTTGGATGACAGGGCCTCGCATTCAAAAGGTATTGTGGTGAAATTTAATAGAAGACAGTGTGCTCTGCCTATGGGGACACATCCAGACAACCCAAGCCCTTTTGTGCAAGGGTCAATTCCTATTGATCTGAATGACATTGGTGTTGTGCAGTGAGCAGAGATTGTGTGATTTCTACCTGCGTCTCTGATGCAAGATAAAGAGGATTGTAAATCGATTCCATTGATGTTCCTCCCCGTTTTTCTCCGTCATCTCTTCAATTTAGGTTACAGTACAATGGGCCCAAAAAAAAGGGTCCTGCACATCTCAAAGATGACACTTCAATAGCTGTTGAGCTGATAAGAATAACGTGCCACCGAGCATTAACAGTGTATTGTGGACTCATCCGAAGATAATGCTCTGTGTCTGTGGATGTGATTCTACAAGACAGAAAAGGGAGAATGATTCAAAGTGATGATGTCATGTCTGCAGCGTCTGTAAACGGGTGTCTAAAAACACAAGGTCAGAGAACGAGGCTCATGATGAAAAGCATCTAAAGAATTAAACGCCCTTAAAATTAAGCAGGAAAAAAATTACACACCAGATCTCTTCTCATCCTCCTCACTCTCATTTGTTTATTTCTAAGCAGTAATTAGAATGAATGTGTGGTCTCGCCTGGCTTAATATTCATCACAGATTTTTTTTACTCTCTCTTTTTTTTTTTTTATTTCCTCTGGCCGACTGCTTACTCTTAATGATTTTCAACACTGGTTCACGCCTGTTAAAAGATATTAAGCTCAGAGTGGCCTGCAAAGCCAATTATGTTTGGAAAGCTGGTGTTTGTGGTCACGGTCTGTGTTAAAGGTGTCTACTGCCCCCTGGTGGGTTATGACTGCAGTTACAGGCAGCTAAATTGTGGAGAAAATGTATAGAGAAAAAAAGCTTTTTTTTTTTTTTTTTTTGAAAATATTTTATTTTACGGGTTTGCAATTTCCCAACAAATTTATTAATAATTTCCTGACTTTCCCTGGAAAGAACTATGAAATTAGTACCAATTATAAGTTAGGATTTTGAGCTTGTAAGAAATCGTTGAATGAGAGGAATTTCCTTGAAAAAACTGTGAAATTTAATCCCAAGTCCTAATAACAATAATAATAATAATAATATGTACCAAAGTACATATTTCTTTGCTGGAAACTTCCTAAGAAATTCAGACAGTCAAGCTATTTTTCACTGAATTGTTGGCATGTCAAGGGTAGAAAATATCTTTCCAAGTGTGCTTTCGTTACTTGTTGAAACACACATGCCAGAGCCATTTGTTTAGCAGTTCCAGCAACAGATCTTTATCAGCAGACTTTCTGCAGGCTTCAGTCATTTCTAGCTGCTGTTAACACAGTTAAAAACCATCAGCAAGAAGAAGACTAAGAAGAAGCACTGTCGACCACAGCCAGTATGAAACATCAGTATAAAATCAGCCATATGAACGTGACAGAACTTAGGTGATGAGACTTTAAACTCTCAGCATGACTCCAACATGGCACCAGGTTGGGGAACTTAAACCACTGACTCTCGAAATCCCTGCTGTAACTTCATTCACAGCGAGCTATATAGTCATTTCTGTAATGAAGACATCTTATTGTAAATGCACTATATGCCCGTGAAGATGCAACCTGTTACAACAAACACAATAGCTGTTGCCACTGATTGAGTAGGAGAGACTGTCTGATGTGATTACACTGCACACCTCACAGTTACTCATCCACAAAATTAGCTCTAAATGTCCTACCACATACAAGCCAATTAGACTGGCTGCTGGAGTTAGGTGATGATGGCAAAACAATGGACCGCTATGAGTCAAATGACCTCTTCTGGCTCAATGGTGCTACACTGTGCTAACCAAAGAGACAGCTTGGCTTATTTGGCTTGCTTCACACAATAGTAGTTGACAGGCATTTGCTGTAAGCCCTGTACATGACTGATAACGGCTGCCGAACAGAAAAATAAAAGGCACTCGGACAAAGACGGACAGGCAAACGGGCAGCGTGTACCTCTGTGCGCCAGTTTTTGTAGGAGGATCCTGAGGCGTTGCAGAGCAGAGGAAGAAATATCGTACGTGTACAGGTCTGCACGGGCTAACTCCTGGCACCTTCCAAACACTCCATCTACGGAAAAAGGAAAGAGGAAAATGGTGATATCAGGTTCATGAGGGACACACTTTCATAGCTGAATTTTGAGAATCACACATTAGAAAGACGTAACAAATGTTTCTGGACAAATGACGTCTCCCAGTTGAAATGCTGTGACGGTGTGTGGCACCTGCAGTGTCTCCGTACCTCTGACTGCCTGTTTTGGGGGAGCTAATAGCTGACATTTTTCCTCTGACAGCACCACGATAAGCAGCCGTTCATGGCAGGAAGGACTTTATCAGGGACCCTGGTAATCTCCCTATCAGCAGGCCTCCCGCCTCACTCAATACAGGTTGCCAGGCAACCCACGCCACATAGTCCCTATCAGCCTCATAATTCAGTGGCTGGTCTAGACCTCAGAAGGATGCTGAGGCTCATGGGGTCAGAAAGCAGTGTGCAGATGTAATGCCTGGAATATAAATGGCCTGCGTTGTCACCTTCTTTCAGCTGGAGAGATAAATCCATGCATCTTGTTGGCTACACTCACTAAATGAAAACTCCACCACACAGATGATCTCTGGAGATGAATCCTGGAGATTCGATCCGGGCCATCTTATGTGCGCGTGAATGTGCAATCATGCATACTACCATGTGAGAGTATGTGAGACGATGCCACTGTGATTAGATGGGATCTAATGATGTGAATCAACACGTTGTCACGCACCACAGCATCCCATTAATTAGCCCCAAGATGTCGGACAATGGCAGGAAACATCAAGGGTTCGATTGATGCTCAGTGACACACGCGACATTTTGACACCAAGAGATGTCGAGCTTCATCTCTGCACCAAGAGGGAGGAAGAGAAATATTCACTTTTTTTATTTCAACTACTTAAACGTCATCAAGCATCAGTTTTCCCCTTCGACTAGCAAAATGTAATTACAGTGCCATGTTTGGTGTAAAACTCACTGACTGATAATTACAAAGATAATAATGTGATGTCAGGCCAGGCTCTAAATTGAATTCTTATTCTAAACGAGAAGCGGGTGTTTTCCTGATTTCCCCCCTTCGCCTGTGACCCGTTAAATGACGGCTCCGTACAGGGAAAAGCCAGCAGGAGGCGGCGAATTAGCATAGACGACACAGCACAACGCAGAGGAGTTATTTTTGGGATCTCGAGCATCGCAGAGGAAAACTTCCCACCTACAGATGCACAGATCATCACAGACGGGTCTGAATCACACGTCAACTGTCTCGATGCTCCTCGCCAACAACAACGCCTCTTTTGTAATGATATCATCAAAAGTGACACGGTTAATACGGCAAAAAAAGGTTTTGTCACTATAGTATAAGGTTTTGTCAAGGACTTCTGGTGTAATTTATTTTCCCAGTTAGACACAAACAACACATATTATGTAAGAAATGAGGGGAGGCTGGTGACATAACAAGTGATGAGAAACTGTTAAATGTTTGATGCTCTGCATCCCTCATTGGTTTCTATGGCAACGGACACTGTTAAACATGTTACTTCCTTCTCCGTTGTCAGGGACATTCCCGATAGCAACCAGACACAGAGACACACAAACACACAGGGATTCAGTGCATTAAAAATAGAAGACAGAGGTATTTTACAACAAAGAAATTCATGTTTGGCAAACACAACAGTTGATTGATTTCTCGAGGTGATGCTGAGCCATTCAGAGCCACATGCATGATGAATCACAGAGCGCTGTTCTGTCACTTTATCGTGTATATTCACAATACGGAGATTATCAAAACAAGCCACAACAGTTCTTTGAAGTTGACAGTTTGCAGGAAACAGATTTTTTTTTCTCCCTGTTTCTGACAGCTAAAACATTTTAATTTCAGGCTTGGGGGAGCGCAGCATGTATTTAGTGCATGGAGGTTTGTCTTAGTCTGGAAATAAAACAGAAATGCAGTGCAATTAAATATCAGAGAGGTCTCCCATATATTTATGAAAATCAATGAAGCTGATGAGGTAAAATATTAAATATATTGTCTTTATACTGTTTTATATACTGTATATGTCCAAAAGGACATGATCACATTATGTTTCATTCATGTTTTGTATAGCATCCCAACTTTTTTTGAAACTGGGGTTGTTTGTAGGTACAACACATTCAAAGTCTATCACGCAGAGCAGAACACATAGATTTTCTATAGATCATCTGTCACGTTTAAGGAAATATTAAGCTGACAATAGATCAATTTGTGCCTACTTCAAGACAAGACTAATGCTGTCACTGTGATGAAGAAACGGCAACTGCAATGCAAATGAGCCTTGATCAATGTAATCAATAATGCATAAAACAGGCCATATAACCAGTCAACCAATGAGTCCTTGGATGTACAATTCAACAAATGAGTGTCACTCTCACTAAAGAGAAGCAATGTCTGGATAAGTTCCATGTTGACAGGAATAAAGAAGAAGATTTTCAGCCAAAAAAGGTAAAGAGCTCTAAATCCAGACACTGTCTCTCCTCCCACTGTGACACCCGACTGCTGCTAAAGCTATTTAAACTGTGAAAGCTAATGCTTTGGGATAACAGGAGCAAACACTAATGCTGACAGTCAGCAAAGCAATTCCAAAAGACTGTACGTTGGAAGGAGGGGAAGACGGACCCAGGAGACAAATTAAGACGTATTGGAACAGGTGTATTAGCTGTGCAACTCATGTCATGAAAATGAATAGGCCTAAATCAATGCACCGAGACCGTCCAGATGTAGTCTGCTAATAAAGAAAAGAACAGAAACAAAAGCTATAGTGATCAGGATATGATTAATGAAGTGTTTACAGCCTTTTTATGTGAAAATTGTGGCTTTGAAATGATAATTACATTATGCATGCAATGCAATCTACATGTAAATACAGAAATTAATAAAGATAAACCAGACTCTCAGAGCGACATCAAAACATGCTGCCTATTCAGTTTGGCAGTGGAATATAAATTAGGTCTATTATTACATGTATTTTTAACATATCTGTTTACTTCTTCCATTACAGCCCCACATATTTGCAACCTAAGAGCTACTTAAGTGTTTCCTCACTGATCACTTCATGTTTGATTATTCTTGGATTTGCATCTCCTGCCTTGGCGCTCCCTCTCTGCCCATGCAGATTGTTTGGGATTATAGATTTTGTAGTGGTTACTTAAAGTGTTTATGCTGCAGTTGAACTTGTTGCAAGCTTCGATCAATAGAAGCATCACCTAAATCGTTTAAATCTAAAATACAGTGCAGACGTTTCAGACAATATTGGCCCAAGTGGAAGCAAGATAACCGCCAATCGATAAAACGCTGTTGGTTAAGTGTTTAATAGGAGCCAACCGGTGCCCTCAGGGAATCGTGTAGCACTTATCCGCTGTACTTTAGGTTAGCTTATCATAGCAGTAAGCCACAGACTCGGGAGAACTGCATCAAATTAAAATGCATTTCCGGTCTCAGGGTAATCACATACCCTTTAGAGGAATCTCTAGGAAAGTATTCCTCTGAAGATGGGAATAAAGATCTGAAGACATTGGTTCCAAAACGGGACACGGCAGCAGAAGATCAAATGATATATGGAGGGTGTTAATTGACCTACTTAATCAATGACACAACAGCAGCAGAAGAACATACTGAGGAAACTTTTTCCAAAAATGGACTCTTCATTTATTCAGCTGCTGCTTGTGCAACAATTGATTAAATTAGCCCTAATGTGGCAAATTGATCTAAATTAACCACCAATATAAAACAGAAAATACCTGTTTGCATAAGTATTCACACCCTCTAAGTCAGTATTTACTGTACTACATGCACCTTTAGCAGCAGTCTCTACAGTCTTGTCCCCACTTTTCATTTGTTTATAATAATGTACTATAATACTACAGCTAACGCGCGCTAACCTACAAGCGATGTTGCTTTGTTTCCATGTGTCTATGTTCTTTTAGCATTATATCATTTACATTTTACAGGATTCTTGGTTTTCTTAAAACAAAACTTGAAACATTAAAAAGGTCATTTTAGAGACAGAGGTTTCACCCAAACCGTGCAGTTTGAGCGTTAGCATTAGCTTACACTAGCTAGCCACAGCTGTTAAAGTCTGCTAGCAACAGTCATTTCAGTCGTCTGCCAGAAATGAAAAGCCTGCTTTCGTTTACTTACATGTGAAATTAGAGACCCATTGGTTAGAAAATCATGAAGAATTTTGGGTGGTAAACCTGCCAGCGTTATTCGTATGTGCCGCCAAGCATAACAGGCAAATGGTATCACTAGTAGCTTCTGGACAAGGTTTAGCCAACATTCAACTGGCTGCACCAGAGATGATTTGAGTATTTGTACATTAATTTACACCGTTTTGTTAAGATCTGTAGGCTTTGACATAAAATAGTCTTTTTGCTGCTGATCAGTGTTTTAAAAAAGCCACATTAAATCTACTGATTCGATGTTGTAAAAGAGCAAAACATGAAAGCACTGTTTTTTAGGTAAAAGCACTGTAAGTGATCGTCAACCACACATAAAATGGTGCTGATTAACAACATCCAGACATTCCCTCCCCTCAGCCACCTTGCATGGCAACAGCACGGGTGAGGAAGAGCATGGTTGGCCAAGCCCAGAATAAACCAGGTTACTCCTTCAGGGACCTGGGGATGAGTTGAAGTGGTAGACCTAGTTACTCCCACTCATCCTCTGTCTGTGCTGAGGCTGCTGCTCATCAGGAGCCTGATGGAGAGTGACAGAGTCTAGATTGAGTATGCGCACAAGGTTATGAAGCTAAATAATGTCTCATTACTTGCATATTAGGTACAACATTAATCCAACATTATTCTTTCTCGCCTGTATATGTTTGCCTTTATCAAGCATAGCGCCTGTAATTACATTTCAGTGTGAGAGGGATAATGTGAGTGCTGCTCCTTGGGCCAAAGCGTGGTTAAAAAAATAAAATTGAAGATGAAAAGATGTGGGAGAAGAGGCACATTAAATCTCAAAAGAAATGACCATATCATAGCTTTGCATGATTTGCATGATAGTCTAATGTAATATGGAACTTCCACACCCACCACGACCCTCCTCTCTGCCTCTGGGGGATGTTTCTGTCGAGGTGTCAGCAATTTCCCTCTATTAGGCTACACACAGCTCTGTACCAATGCAGCCGGTGTAATTAAAGTCAGTTTTTTAGATTTCTCTTCAGCGCTGTGTGCTCCTAAACTGGGTTAATATGGAAATAAGGGTAGAAATATCCAAATTTGCTTCTCTAACATGCTGCAAACCCAAAGACTACTGATTCCTCTGCCCTATTAGACCTTAGCCCTCCACAGATATCTTCTAAAAAACATCTTATAAACAAGATTGATACCACTCTCATGTTTCTATGCTAATATGTAGCTACAGCCAGCTGACAGTTAGCTTAGCTTAGCATCAAGACAGCTAGCCTGGCTCTTAGCAAAATCCTCAGGACCTCTGAAGCTCCCTAATTAGCAAATAGCCTTGTTCAGTGTTAGAAAATCTGAAATGTAAAAATTACAAGGGGCAGGGTGTTATGTGGTATCGTATGGTGGTTTTGTTACAGGCTAGCTGCTTCCCCTGCTTCCAGTCTTTATGCTAAGTTAAGCTAGCAGGCTGCTAACTGTAGCTTCATATTTACCGTACAGACTAGAGAGTGGAATCAATATCCTTTTCTCAATATTTCTTTAAGACACATTTTTTCTTTAGCTATTTGTTTTTATCCTCATTCCCAATTATTTTTGATTTATACAACTTTTAAGTGAATTTTATGCATATTTTTCAGTTTATATCTGAAGATGTAATATCTCTGCAAGCACTTAATTTCTGGATGTCACCTTGAGCTCTGGGGATTTTTTTTTTTATCTTTTGACATGTTATCTTGTGTCCTTCTCATCCTCCTCTTCCTCCTCTGACATATTAATATTCAACTGGTACTTGTCCTGTTTTTCATTGTTTGTCATGCGTGTGACTCCATGCAGTCTCCTATAGGTCACATCACGTTTTGTATGCGTTTTCACTGTCTGCCAGAAAGCAAGCGTTCCCTTTGCTGACTTCATCGTGTTTGTGAAATTGATTGTATGACGAATCTGCAGAGGGTAAATTAAGTGAGCAAAACTCAGTCAAACAAAACAAACAACCTCAAAGCGCAGGCATTTAATCATTATGCTCGTGAGGCCAAAAACAAACATGCACTGGGATGGATGTGGATCCCCAGTACGCATGCAAGCCCTAGACGCTACCCTGAACCACTGCTCCTGTGTTGAAACCGTCAGCTATGGGAGAATACATTAACCTTTCTCGATGGCTCTGTTGTGAAGATGATCCTCGATATCGACATGCTTTCAATCCCCTTCAGGATGAAAAGACCGCCGTGTGATTCTGCTGAATGCCACACTGTGAAAAGCCCCGACATTTCCCCTCTATTCATCAGGTGACGCGTTGTCATGACAACCACTGACACTCACACACACATCCATCTTTACAAGACAAGATGATTTGTAGATGAGGTCGTGACCACTCGGGGTTTGGGGAAACCTTGACATATAAAAGGCAAAACAGCTCACTGGTAGAGATGAAAAGCCTCGAGTTAGCGAGTTAGATGAGCTATTGTTTGTTTACATCGTACAGTTTCTTACCGCTGCAGTCGAGATGTTTTAATGCTTTTTTTTAAACATGACTTGTATGTTTTAACTGAGCTGAAACTTTCAGCTGGCTCTCCAATGGCCACATATCTACCTAGAAATCCCAGAAAGGTTAAAAATAACCAGGGCGGCTTTAGAACTGTGTTGGGTCGATGGTTGTCGTGTACCGCAGGGATGCTGTACAATATAATGAGGTGTGGTGGGCGTTCATGACTCTCTGAATCTGACCTACCGTTGACGCAGAACTCATACGGTGTACAGAGCTCGTCTTCAAACAGGCAACCTGGAGGTGAGACAGAAGACAGACAATATGAATAGTAAATAGAAGGGGGGGAAATTTAATCAAATATATATAAAAAAATAACAATAATAATAAATAAAATTACCAGCAGCCTGATTTGACTGTATAAATATACTTCAAATGGCAATGATGAAACCATAATAAATGCCTTGATATTGGATAGAAATGGAGTCCATTAGCATACACAGTATATACAACAGATGACTGAATATACAGAAAATGTACTAAACTGCAGTGCAAAATTATCACCCCGTCACAATTTCTAAATATGCCACCGGTCTATAAAAGTGCAGCTTAGTACTACATTAACTCTGGCTGTGGGCCTCACTGCTAATGGCAGAGCCATCAATCATCAATTAGTGCGACTTTTCCTATCCTGTCTCTGACACTAATACCCCAACTCCATGGGCAACGTTTCCATATATGAATGTTGTATGAATATTAATGAACTTTAACGCTTGGACTAGGGCTGGGTGTTCCAGACTAATAAATGAACAGATGGCAGGAGCATTATGGGTAGCTGTACCCTGTGTTCATATTTCACACGTGGGAGTTGCAGCGAGCAGAGGACTGATTGTTCTGCTCGCCGATCTGCACAGGTGATCCTCCACATTTACATGTTTCCAGGAAAAGATGGAGCTAAGAGAGAAAAAGTCTGTGGGCTAGAAAAAAAAACAAAAAAAAACTCCTTGTGAAGTGTTATGTTCTGTCTCGTAGGCTGAATGAAGCGGCACACTGAGGGTCAAAAGGAGCCCAGACAATAACCAAACCTTCAGCCAAGAAATGAGCCGCTAAGAACATAGAATTTAGGTTTGATTTAGGTTTGTACAGTAAGCTGTCGAGAGGCTCATGCTAGAGAGTTTATGGCGTTTGCAGTGTTGGCAGCACAGGAACAATTTGTAAACAACTAGGCCAAGCCTCACCCCTCTTTCTTCAAGTCTTTTATCTTTGTTATTTCCCTCTCTCGGCTCATCAGCAGCAGTGACGTAATTGGCTGCACCCTCTCGGCCCGGTGGCCTCGATGGACAGCAACGAGCAGCTCATGACGGTGAATAAAGAACAGGCTGAGTGGGAGGAGAGGCCTTTGTCAGACCTCTTTAATAATGAGAAGAGATAGGTGCGAGAAGTCTGTTAATCAATTGACAGAGAGAGGGCAGATAATCAGCACAGGTGTGGACGAGACGGGAACTTTTTAGGCATCCGAGTTTGCTCAAGTTTCGTCTTCGCGTATCCATCATTCGGGTCATTATTCCGTCGTAATTGTTAAAGTCCAGTCCTGCGTGAGAACTTGATCGTAGAGAAACAATATGCAGCCATTTTGTTTGGGAGCTGAGGGCACATCTCATGAAATTACACCTTTTGGAGATAATGGCTTCAATATGTCAGCGAAATGGCTCTTTAATGATGTAGAGTGAGGCATCATAACAGAGCTGTAAGGTCACTCAGTTCTCTGGAACAAAACTAAAAGGCAGAATGTTCTGAACTGAAGAGAAACAACTTGCTGCTCGAACACCAAGACCACAAATTGTTTTTCTGACAACTCGTACCTCACTCATACATCTCTCATGTTCATGGACAGACTCAGCTTTATTTGGCAGGTTAACCACAACTTTAAAATGCTGACGTTGGTTGAAAACAGCACATTGATTTCCTGCCACAATAGATACACAATGACACTTATATATGAGACTGTACGGGACTATATAAACAAAAGGAAACCCTACAAACTGTTTCATCTTTTAAAGCTGATGTATAACTGCTTAAGGCTGCTTTAATCAATATTTTCTATTAACAATGAATTCAATTACAATATAGTTTGGGACGCAAAGACCAGCATGTCTGAATTTATTGTCTTGACTCGTCTAGTGTGACATCTCCCACGACATGTTCCAGTCAACTGTGCAAGACTTTATGGCAGCTAAATCTGACACCATGACAATCATTTAAGGCTAAGTAGTCTGAATCAGGCCTAATAAATAGTCTGTACATCACCTGGCCAGCACCAAACAGCAGGCAGACAGAGTTAGCAACTCTCTGGTGAACATAATGGAGTATTTGGCAGGTAAAGAGCCAGATTTGATCCTCGGGGGTTGGTGGAGCCCCCAAACAGAGCTGAAAGGAGAGGAAATATTGGATTTACATTCATCAGGTGGACAGAAATACGACTTAAAACGGATGGTAGTGCTGCTCCCTGTCTGCTGAATGTGTTAACAGGTGACTGCTTGCTAACACATCTGCCATGTAAACTTAATAAGATGATAATATGTCAATATTGTGTTTACGGTTTGCTGCCCTGCCCCGAGTGGGCAAAAAAATACATATTAGATTAGTATTATATCAGAAAGAAATAAACTGAGATATAATAACTGAAGAGTAATTATTGGGAAATGTTAATTAAAGCTGAAACAGTAAGTCGGCTGATTATTTTGGCAGCCGATTAATCGTTCAAGCAAAAATGCCAAAAATGAACTCATTCAAGCTTCTAAATTGTGAGGATTTGCCGCTTTTCTTTATCATATGTGTCAGTAATCTGAACATATTTAGCTTATGGGCCCGTTCAGTATTCCATCTTATTGTACCAAGAAGATCTTAGAGTTAGCTTGAAGATGACAACAACGAGGCCAAACTTACACAGAGCAGCCACTTGAGCTGAAAGACTCACGGGATCCCTGTTGATCAAGCATCTCACCGCTCTGCAATTAGTGTCAGTCCATTCAGCTTTACCTCCTCATCACTTCCCTGCTTAATTCATTGGGTTCTCGGGGAGGCCTTGTCAGCTCTCAATATTAATTACGACCTTCCATTTAATGAAGCATCCAGCCAAGCATAGTTAGTCAGACATTGTGTGTGTGTGTGATGGTATGCGCATGCACGTGTGATAGGCAGGGACGTAGGATTGATAACGCCACATCCTCTTTCTCCAACACCACGCCAGAGATGATTAAAATGGCGGCTTTTAATTAAAATGCAATCACAGTGGATGCTGCTGATTACCTCAGGTGGAGAAAAAAAAGGATGCTGGACTGACTGTGTTAGAGGAGGAAAGCTGGTGAAAACAAGGTGCCCAGGCTATATCTCAATGAAGCGTCCTGACAGAGAATAGTCACATTGTCTCATGTAATTCTAGGCTTACAAGATAATTTCACAAGCAAAATGACCTTTCCACAAAAGTGCTACACTCGCTGTTGAGTGATGATGCTCTGTTGCCATGTCAACCTCATCACAGATCAATCACAGAGATCTCATCAAAGGGAAACGCTGATAGTCGAGCATGTGCAGCCTCAGTGGGATTCAGTGCATCAACAGAGGTGATATGAGAGCTTTTCAGCTGATCCTTTATGCTTAGACCTGTTCAATGCGTAATCTTCATTTTTATCTGGTGTCCCAGTGTCTCAATATTTAACATATATGTTAAAAATACTAGTAATAATAACACCAGTGCTACAGTAAAACGATCGATGATGATGAGACAACCGGTGGAGATTTAATCAACAACAATTTCAACAGTTCTGGAGCTTTAAAGAACAATATTTTCCTGATTGGTGACGTCTTCACATTGCTTGCTTTGTCTGACCAACAGTCGATAACCCAAATATATTTAGAGAAGAAAAACAGAAAAAAAAGAAAAAATTCTTGCCGATTGATTTGCTGTCTATGGGCAATTCATACATATATAACCTATATTCAAAACTGGTTGACTGTGTGGCTTCACTGCTTTGCCAATTTAATATGACTGCAAACTAAACATCTTTAGAGAATTTTATTCACTTCATCAATTAATCATTAAAATAGCTCTCAGATTAATCAATAAAGAACATGATCACAAGCAGCGGCACTAGATTTGAGCTACCTACAGGTGCTGCAAATGTGCAGCAGCTTCACCTCCCAAAATAGGCAGTGTGTGACCTAATTTACAACTACAGTATGCAGGGAGTATCCAGAAGGTTAATGGATGCAGTAAGTCAGTTCACAGTTTTTTAACATGATATACTGCTAGTTAGCAGCCTGTATTCTCAGTAGACTGTGAAATAAGAGATGGTAGATAAAACTGCAGCTCTACAGATCTCACAGCGTTTTGTCTCAGAGTGTCTTGGCAAATTACATGCCATATGCTATGGAGGGTTTGCATAAAAGCAATTCAAGAAATACATGCAGAAAGGGAACCCAGATCAATTAAGTGTGGCCTAAACCTCTCCAAAGCCTCCATCCACAGCTGTGAATCAGGCAGACGCTTTCCCATGACACCCCCTGCCTGCCTTATTGCAACTAAACGCTATAAAGGGCAGCAAGTGCATCGTCTCTGTAAGTAAGCAAAGATCAGCACACACACGCACATACACACACACACACACACACACACACACACACAGAGTTACCTTTACTTTAACTTGAGTCTTGACCCTAAAATGTAATGATTTACATTATCAGGACTTGCATTTTGTCCTCATAAGGAAGGCGAGTCCCCACAATGTGACAGTGTAAACAGACATATTTCCCCACAGCATGAGTAATACGCATCCATACACACACACACACACACACACAAGCAACAAAACCTTCTCCTTCGGCTAAATCTCAGCCACACGGTGTGTCAGGGGCATAACACAACGCGTGTCTACCCTCACGGGGGCGTGAAATCAGAGAGGAGCGTGTTTAAAGGGAAAAGCTCATTTAAGGTCATTTCAGGAAAAGCAATTATGACTGAGAGTCTCTCATTAGAAAACATTATAGCCATATTAATATCTTAGATAATCTTCACATGTGCATTACCAAGCCACCCCCAACACATCTCAGAGCAGACTTCAGTCTGCACGAGCTGCTCGAGACTGTCTCAGACATTTGGCCGCGATTGGCTGACCTTGCCTGGAACATTAAATATGTCCCGATGAGGCTAAACCCAAGGCAGAACATGAAGTCAGTGACTTGATCGTTCACTTTCCCCTCACAGGTGGTTGGCCGGTGCCGGGATACCATCTGCGATGTCTGAGGGGCCAAGGAGGATGCTGGGAGTCTGGCAGCGAGGACAGCCACTCCCAGAGCCTGCTGCAGTTTAGGACATATTTCATTCACTCTCTGGGGCCACCGACATATCTTTTATTATAATTATGCGACCAAGGACACCTGACTCGTTTCTTCTCACACACACACCTGTACTGTCAGCCAAAAAAGCCATTTTGGAAAAGTGCAGCTGGTGACAACGGCAATAAAAGTGCAAGTGAATTGAAAAGGGAGCGTGGCTGGAGCAGGGACA
This sequence comes from Chaetodon trifasciatus, assembly GCA_037975065.1. NCBI lineage: Eukaryota > Metazoa > Chordata > Actinopteri > Chaetodontiformes > Chaetodontidae > Chaetodon > Chaetodon trifasciatus. The sequence continues at coordinate 5,624,009 of JBBMOE010000016.1, read as the reverse complement.
GCAGAGAGGAACATCACCTGCAAGCAAATTAGCATCAGCTTGACACCATGTCCGCAGATTTAAACAGCTTGTGTCATTATGGCGCTCTCCTGCTAAAATTAAAGATGGCTCCAAGCTTTTCTCTGCTCCAGCAGGCCTGTTCTTGTCAAAAGCTGCACGTTATAAGTCAGCAAATCAGCTGCGGTGAGTTTATCACCATCCTCAACATCATCATTTCCTCATGCACTTTTCATCTAAACACAAGATTTTGTTACAAGTCGCAACTATATTTCATGTTTGTAGGGTGAATCGCACTGTTGACAATTCATTTTCACACTGCTAAAATGCTGCTATGTTGCTTTTTAAATACTGTTTTACAGATAAATGTCCATTATGTGCTTGGAGGACAGATTTGACATTTTGGGAAATACACTTACTCACTTTCTTGCTGAGACGGAGAGAAGATTAATACCACTGTCGTGTCTGTGCACTGAATATGAAGCTACAGCCAGCCGCTAGTTAGCTTAGCTTAGCACAAAGACTGGAAGCAGGGGCAACAACCTAGCCTGGCTCAGTCCAAAGGTAACAAAATCTGCCTGCCACTAAAGCTCATTGATTAACAACAGTTAACAGTTGTTCTTTTTATGTGTCTGCTTTTGTACAATGAAGAAAATGAGATATATTGTGTTAATTGAGCGTTAAAGGTGCTAATACATAAACTTCGTTTCCTTGGACAGAGCCAGGCTCGATGCTTCCACTCCATGTGCTAAGCTAAGTTAGCTGGCAGACTGTAGGTTTATATTTAGCATGAGGACATGTCAAACTCTTGGCAAGAAAGCAAATAGGTTTATTACCTAAAATGTCAAACTTTCCTTCAAGGCAAACGTAATGCATCAGAGAATAAATCCAAAGTTACTTAACAACATGAATAATTAGCAGGAGCTTGAAGCAGGGAGTCAGGGGGCTTTGAGGTCACTTTGATTGAAGAGGGACCCTGATGTGAAACCACCTGACGTCCAGAGGAGTGTAACTGAACACATTTCTCACCGACTTTCCAGAGAATTTGTCTCAGGATTCCCAGGCAGGCAGGTCACTCTCAGTCACTCAGCTGCCAGCTCCAGGCTACAGCCCAGACAACCGTCATGAATTAAAGATGGCAGCGTCACTGCGGCAACGGAGGACCCAGAAATAGGTCGGCTTGACCTTTTCTGTGACCCGCAATGAATGATTCAGACATTTGATTTTCTCCCCTCTTCTGAGGTGTGATTGGGTGTTGAAGTGCAGAGCCCGAGCGAGTCAAACAGCGAAGCATCCTCTTCATGTGCTGAGGAGCTCGAAGTGAACCAACACCATCTGGCCCCCGGGGGAAATCTCCAGCCCCCAGATGAAGTCAAACATTTAACTCTTATGAGCGCCAGTTGAACCTCACTTAAAGCTCGGGTCATCGCACCCCCAATGTGTTTGGGCACTACTTTCCTGCACATGAAAAGCGGACATGCAAATGAAGGTGGCTTGACATTTTTGTTGCGCTCAAATCGTTCTTGTGCCTGTTTGGTGATTTCAGAGCTCCAAATTAAACTGCTCAGCGGTGTCACCTGTGGAGTAAAGCACCTTTGGCTGTGTTAATGCAGCTCAAGGGCCATTTGGGTACCCACTTTAGCTCGAAACTGTATCCACACTTCAATCGGCTCAGACCGCTTCTCATCACAGGGGAAAGGCACTTTGTGTGGCTTGAGGAGAATCCACAGATCTTTCCAAAATCAAACAAACTAATCAGTTAAGTCTCTCACAGACCTTCAGTACAATTAAAACAGAGCTTGTGCTGACTTACATAAATTGGATTCTCACCAGCAGTGTTGTCCAAAGTTGTATTTATGAAGAGCTTCTCTTCAACTGATAAAATCTCTGTCCTTTTTGGTGAATTTAAGTCCACGCTCTTCTAGCTCTCTTTTGATTTCCACAAACTCTTTAAGGAAATATCTTTAGGAGCTAAATGCTAAATCACTAACTTTGTCTGCCTGTCGTTTGGTCTTGTGCAGGCAGCATATATTGGATTCATATGGGCTTTTTCGCTTTAACAGCTGCGTGCTACAGCTGGATACAGCACTGATACCAGCAATTAGACTGAACCAAAACAATGAGCTGAAAGATGCTTTAAAGCCGACAGAGCTGAGGCGTACTGCAGATTCTGGTGATAATCCTCTGTGAGTTTGTCACTATGAGCGACCCCTTTCACATTACACACACTCATCTGATCCATCGTTAATATAAAAATATTGATAAGTGCAGCTTTAAGGTTCAGCAGGATGCAGCAGCATTGCCAGCTATTCACACTGGCAGTTTTGTAACGCTACAAACAGCTTGGTATTCGGTTTGCAGCACTCCACACCCAAGCTTGGAGTGCTGCAAAGCAAATAAATTGTGGTGGATCTGAGCCAAATTTGAGGAGGAAAATGCCACTAATGCACTTCATGGACTACAGCAATCATATCAATTAGTCACAGAAATAGGAAAATACCTCCCCCATTAGGTTTTCAGCACCTCTCCGTTGCCTTGCCTGCTCACCGACAGTCATTTTGTTTCCCTGCTGCACTGAGAAATGGTCTGGAGTATTAATCAGCATCACCTTAATACGAAGCAGACACATTACTGCTTTAATCACAGCTGAGATAGTATAGATTAATTCTTGTGCTCAACTCGCAGCCTTCAGAACCCTCATTACTGTGTTATTGTGCTCATTATAAATCTTGGCTCTGCAACACAGAGGTGACCTTCACACTGACCCCTTTATCAACACCATTTAATTTGAACTAGATGAAACAGTTGTGAAAAGGCATAACAGAGCCATCCAACCTTCCTTTTAATGCCTGAGGATGTTTTCACGCTCTCTGTGTCGCGAGGCAATGAAGCTCAGGTATATGGCGAGGTGAGAACGCAAAGGGAGCACATTCTTTGCACTTTTATGTGCAAGTGGGAAAACACTTTTACCAACATAGTGGTATAAATGCGTCGTATTCTTACACCTGACAAGTCTCCAAGGAGTGATAAACCTCCACTGAAATGTAATTTAATTTTAAATTAGAGTGTAAAAGAAGAGCAGCCCTCCCCCCTAAAAAACTAACATAACCTTCCTTCCCTCTCCTGTGGCACTCTTCCTCCTTGACCCAGAACGTCTTCCAGGTTCACCTTGAACTGAAGCAGGGGAAGAGAATAACGAGATGGATCGCCCCGACACGTCTATTTGACACAGTTCTGACTTACTTCCTCTCAAGAGCCGCTGACATTTGTCAGGAAAGACGCAGAAGCACAGCCAGCCGCTTTGCTCCCACTCCCCCGTCTCAATAACTACTCAAAGCCAACACACTCCTCCGAGCATCTGTTGAGTCACAAAGAAACATCGCGCTTCGTCTGTTATCACACCAGCCGTGGCAGCATCCCAAGCCAGGAATATACAGCCTGCTTTGTGTCGTTTCCTTCTGAAATTCAGTGCTTACACTTTAGAGGCTGCAACTTCGAAATTAACTGAAAAATCTCACATTCCCCATGAAATACAGCAACACTTCATGAATAGCTGATCAGTTTACAATTCATGGCAAGCTGAACCCCTAAAACAAGACTGTAGCAGCTGTATGTTGGTTCAGTGCAGCTGAGAAGTCATCTTTAATAGTTTATCAGTTTGATTCAATAGGCGTATATTACATTCAACAACAGATGATGGCAGAAAATCTTGACGTTAAACCAATTACACTCAGCTGCAGCTGTTTGAGATTATTAATTTAGGAAAAAACAGGCTTTGCAAATAACACCAAATGCTCATTTACCCATCCTGCGCAGCTATGTGCACAAAGAAGGGCTGTATTTCAAAATAAAGTCTCATCCAATAAATAGCCTGCCATTTACTGGATGAGTCAAAGCCTTTAGTGAATTCTAGAAAAGCTCCACATCCAAAGTGTCAATAAAGGCTGAACTGAGGGGCGGCGCTAGCTGCTTCAAGCTGACCCTTTACCAGTTCTGTCAAGATGACTCAGGCGTCCTAAGAGATAAGAAAAACGCACTGCGACCTTTCCTGAGAGCATGAGAGACATCACAGCAGAGTTATATTAGTTTTGGCAGTCCTATTAGCTTTTATCCTTGGATCGGTTTTTACTTTAATTATGATTCGGTTTCAAAGGACATTCAAGCAGAATTTTAGAAATGGAGTTTTCATTATTCAGAAACGTCTCTGCTTTTAAAGACTAATATGCAGTATGAGACATTGTGACGGGTGTGTTGCTTGTGTTGGTGTAGAAAGCATTTTGATTTGGGGTCTGAATCGACCGTTTAGACAGTTGATTCAAGGTTTTTAGCTATGCTGCGGCTCCAGGGACTGTGAGCGTATTTTGGTCCAGATATTCATGGTCCTCAGAGGATGAGTCCTACTGACTTTGGTGAGCATTCCTCTGATGCCAACGTGGGGCCAACATTGGTGGCTTTTAGCGAAATGTCCCAACCTTTTTGATGGATTAGCAAGAAATTTTCAGGCTAAATTGTAATAACTTTGAAGATACTTGACGTACCCTGTAGCGCCCTCATCAGGTCAAGGTATGTGATTGGTTTATGACCAAATAGCTACAAAACTATAATTCCATTACCATCATCCTCAGCTGTACTTTGTGTTTAATGCTAATTAGCAGATGTTGTTGCAAATTAGCAGTTAAATAAGCGCTACAGGTGCTTAAGATAAGCATTTTAGCATTGTCTCTGTAAACATGTAAGCATGCTGAAGTTAGCATTTAGCTTAAAAAGCACTGCTGTGCGTGAGTGCAGCCTCACATTGCTGCTCGCATGGCTGCAGACTCTCGTACACTATGCTCTTATCATGGCACACACCAAAAAATATAAAATATATATGGACTGCATTTGAAGTACAGTTGTAGTTATCTCGCATTTCCCTCCTTTCACACGAAGTTACTCAGTGTCATATTGTCTCCTGTGATCTATAGTAAGTTTGCTCCCGGGATAAACCACATCGAAGTAAGTGGTCCACTGGGACAGACTGGGAGCGTCCTAGCAACTCAGGAAATAATAAGACGACCCAAACCACACAACATATAGGATGAAAACAAACCACTTCCAGTGAAGCAAAATGCCTAACCTCACTGAACTGTACGGCACCGTGTTCATAATCCACACCGCTGTAAAGTGTCTATCCTCACATCACACCACATTTCAATCCTCTCAGGTGATTTATAACTACTGTAAAATATTTGATATCACTACTCAGTCCTGATATCTATGGGATGACAGAGGCCCGTGGCGAAATAGATAGAGCTCAGCAGCCTATGAATCAAATCTAACTTGTCTGAGTATATTAGGCGATGGCTGCTGATAGCCAGCCGTAATGAAAAGACCCAGCAGCACAGCTTTAAAGGACAGCGTCTCCATGTTCATATTGGAGATAACCGACCCTGTCACATATCTCTATCCATCAATACCAGTGTAACACTCCTTAATCTGAGTCTAAAAGGCAGTTGTTTCTATAAAGTGGGCTTACGTGAGCTGGGACAGAATCCTTTAAAGCCTGCTGCAAATGCGACGTGAGGCTTTGGTAATCAACTCAATCAATATGGTGTGATTAAGGCCTGAAGTTTTTTTCATGCATTCTCACTTTGGAGAAAAATGTCTGATCTCTGTGTTCCTGCTAGATCTGTGAATGTGTTATTAGAGTAGAGCTGGTGGGAGTTGGATTGGTATTTCCATTTTCATTAAAATCCCAAAAGCTATTCAGAACTTCCGTTTTATTAGATTTATATTTCTCCTATTTCAGTCCGTTCAGGGTCTGCTCAACAAACCTGGTGAAAGTACATTTATCTTGCTAACAAAACACAACCTTGCAGCTGGAGAATGGGCCGTCTAGTTAACAAACTCTGGGATTTTCACTGGTTGTTGTTGGGATTCAGGACACTGCCAAACGGAAAAAAACAGAAAAGAGACGCTGAACAGAATTTTAACAACAGGCCCGATAGCAACACTGATTTCAAGGCGCTTCAGTGTTAATGCGCTACAAAATCAATTTCTGCAAATTTTCCATTGGCAGGCCTCCCTTCAGTAGTCAGTGCATTCATTATTCAAATTCTATTCTTCCTAACTTAGTGTAAACAGGGCATTAACCTTCCTGCGCTCTTAAAATAAAGCTGAGTGGAGCAGATGCCAATCCTAAATTTAATTCCATCCACTTTTTTCCCTTCTTTCATCAGAAGAGAAGCATTAAACAGCCTTCCAGGGAGTACTTTATGACATAATTAATGTGTAACAGTTTCGTTACGTTTGTCAAACGCCTCCCACTGGTACAAATACCAGCCTTTGGCTAATTCTCAAGCATCCGTTTAAATTATGCCTTGTTTGAAGGCGCTGGACTCAAGGCTGGTTAGTGAGTCACTCCAGTAGGAAAAGCACAACATATTAACCCCTCCATGACCTCTCCAGTTCACTGGAAGACCAGTGTGTCCTCCTGGAAGAGATGTCACGATCGGATCAAGGTGACCAAACAGCCTGACTTGGTGTTTTACTGCTTTTCATGTCTGAATCTAAACCATGTGAGGCAGATGTGACCTTCACTATGCTGAAACAGATCGAATGGGTGGAATGTCTTCATTTTATGTCTGTTTGGGTGATTAATGTGTGATTTTAAGGCAGGATAACAACACAGATCACATAAATCCCAGCAGACTCGAGGGGACAGATACTGCTGCTTTGCTTAGCTTACCAGGAGTTTAGCTGGGTTTTTATCTCCATCATGATTGGATTTATGTATGTTTGAAGTTTTCAGGCTGCCAAAACTGCATAACTCCTTTTTTTATGCCTTTTCAGGCTGATTATTTCACCAAAAACCTACAAAACACCTAAAAAATTCAGAAAGCGTACTCTGCCTTGGGCTATAATTTTCACAAAATGTAAAATGCATTATCTACCAATAAAAAGTGGTCTCTCAGTCCACTTTGTTAAAATAAACTTTGGCTATATTGATTATTTAAATGTGTCTCTGTTTGGCTCTGTGTGTGCCTGTCCATCTACTCCTAGCTAATATTTATACTGAAATCTATTAAATCAGTTTAAAATTTAATAGATTTAAATATGTGATTTAATGGTGGCCTAATCGAACCAATCATGACAATTCCATTACAGTTAAAAGCTAAGCTAGCTCCAGCTAGCAAGAGTTTAGCTGTTTTTATGTCCCCATGATTGGATTTAGCTACTGCATCATTAATGATGTGGAATAACAAACTGAATTAACAAGATGTTGGTCAAATCAAAATGGATATTTTTCAACAACAGATTAGGCTACAGCTAGATAAAACCAGTAAGCTAACGTTTAGCTTTGGCTAAGACTAGCTGTGGCTAGCTCCCCCATTATCTCCTGTGCTTTAGCGTTAGCTGTGTAGCTGTCTGTCTCTGACAATTTTCCGTGATGTTTTGACAAAAATAATACATTTCTGAGGCATATTTTTTGTTAATTTATTGAATACGATGCCAAAAAGTCTGATTCAGATCTAAACTCAATTTGAATGGATATGTTTTACTGTGTTTTTTCTTTGTGAGGCAGTTTAACAGAACTTGAGCTGCTTCTGATGCATTCATGTGCCGTGTAGTTGAATATAATCTTTAGTTTTGCTGTCTGTGTGCATATTACCACTGATTTACACTTGGGTTTGTGCACAAAAAAGTCAAATCCTGTGAACTCTACATTTGGGTGATTTTTCAGATATTCTCCGGAGACGACACTTTTCAGGCTGCATAAACTTGAAAAGTTCTGATGTTTTTAGTCTTGTGCACGGGACCAGATTCACAACGCTGTTTAAACCTTACAGCGCTTCATTTCATACTCCGAGCATGCAGCTGCAGAATTATTTCTCCCCGTCTGGCTTCCATGTGCTCTCAGACAAGTGGGACGTACACACCTACACACAGCACGCTTTCACTGTCTCTCTCCCACAAAAACACATCTACACACCCATATGTATACATACACACATATACATACAGACGTATATGTATATGTATATGCATGCATCACGCCAGCACACTTAGATCTAAAGCTTTCAAATGACACTGTGCAATGTGCAGTGGGACTCATTAAAAACAATAACCATCTCTAAGTCCCAGCCACACTCTGACAATGGAGACCTCCTGCACACACAGAGAAAAACAGACTGAGAATTCAATGAGAGAAATGCACTCGGGGAATAAGCACTGACTCATTCACAAGTATTCGAAGCATAAATTGGCCAACTTGCAGGGAGAGAATCCCCATGTTATTAAATGACAAGGTCTGAGCTATCTATATCATGCTTGTTAACCTAATAGGCAACAAGAGCACAGATTATATGCATTCAAAAAGGAAAAAGGTGTACAGTGGATGGAGTAGATTGAAAAAAAAAACACCCTTGTGTTCTAAATATAAAGAATATGATGAAGCTCGATGCCTGTGTGAATCACCAGAGAGCAGAGTGCCAGCCTGAGACCTATATTTGCCTCCTGCTCATAATAAAGTTTATACTGTCATGTGCTCTGACTGCTGATCCTAGACCAGTAAGTGTGATACGAGGTGTGAAAATTGGAGGAAGGTAAGGAAGCACACACACACCTGAAGCCCTAAGACAACTCTGAGATCCTCTAATCTCTTTCTGTCTTAACAAAAGGACACAATTACCACAATGGCTCCTCTAAGATGCCATAGTTTGGACATGGGCCACACTTTTTCCAATTACAGTGTAGTGTCTGAGGCAGGGCTGGAAGAACAAATCAAGGGTAATGAAAATACAACCCGGCCAAGTCTGAAAATGAAACAGAGCTGTATAAAAGATGCCCTTTTCCTGAGGAGGCATAGGATATTATTAAATATTTAACTGGATTTAAAATTGCATGCTCCTTATGGGCATGTGTTGAGTTATTCTTATGGGTACGGAGACCATCAAACCCACATGAAATTTAGTGCATTATTTTCACTGCGAGTGTCAACCTGGCTGTAAAACTCATTAGTGGCTGCAAAAGTTGTCTCTTTTTTTTTGACAGTGTAAAGCATAGCTGTGCATTTCTTGATAAAGCTAGAAGTTAAGATAAATAACAGCGTTGATCACACAGGAGTGATCAGAGCAATCATCTTATCCATTAGGCCTGATGGATTATGTAACTTTTCCTGTTGGATCCTCACATCTCATCCCAACAGCTGCACCAAAGCACAAACACAAGTTTTGGGAAATTGCAATAAGGCCACATGCACTTGCAATTACTAGAATAAACTATTACATAAGATAACTTTTGCAAAGAGAGCGAATGTCAGCGCAGATGACCCAGACACGCCGAGACAGTCAGGTGGATGCAGCACCGTGGACAGGCAGACCAGACGAGAGGGTGTTTGGGGAAAATAAAAGCAAAAGAAGCTGAAAAACAACTGCTTACCAAATTTTCTGTCAGCGAGGGCAGGTGAGGAGCAGAGGCTGACAGCCAATGCAGCGAAGAGGATGGGACACCACACTGAATCCATACCGCTCCTGCCTATGCGCTGCCACTAATCCATCGCACACCTCCGCTAAAACTGCATGTTTAACGCGAGCTCAGGTGCGAGCTGCTCGGACTAAAGCGGCATGTTTGGAGGGAGAGAGCGCGGCTGGAAACGCAGAAAAGAATCGCTAAATGGCAACACAATACAGGCGTTGTTTCAGCACCACAAACAGCAACCAGCCTGACGGAGAGCCCCTCCTAAGTTTCTGACGTCAAACACACATGGTGAGGAGGGATGATGCGTGCAGCATGCAACAGCGCCCTGGATGGATGCACGAAGGATGGAGGGGTGAAGGATGGATGAAGGATGGAGGGCTGAGGAGACAGGAGCGGCTACTAAATGATTGCTGGCCGGAGGCTTTGAAGGAAACACAATCTTATTAGCTCGACTGGAAAAATGAACGTACTGTTCTAAAGTCTGATTCATAAGAAGCATGACAGCAAAAATGCCATGAGAGGAAAGCCACAGTAACACACGACACCTCACTGTACAGCTCAGTGAAGGCTGGCGTTTTTATTGTCCCTATGAACTACTGTGGGGATTTATTGTTATTCTTATTTTAGTTATTTTTGAAGGAGCATACCTCGACATACAGAGACAGGAAAAGCATAAAGGCCCAAATTAAAGTGACTAAATGAAGTGAAAGAATCTCCTAGTGAAGCAAAAACAAAGGCAACATAAATATTAACATATATACAATGTATTTATATATGTATTTATACCCCCATACATGTATGTAACACATACACACGCACGCAAAAACACATATTATAAAAAAACAGTATGTAATTATTGTTTAAATTGTTGACACACAAAGATACAAAATATAAAGGCAGACAACATCGTACCTGGTGGCAGAAAGTATTCAGATCCTTTACTTAAAGAAGCAATACTACACTGTAAATATACTTGATTACAAGTAAAAGTCCTGCATTAGAAATCTAACTGCAGAATTAGCTTAATATACTTCAAGTACTGACAGTAAAAGTACTAGTTATGCAAAACGTTAGTCTAATATGATTATATTGTATCAGCGGTTTGTTAATACTGAATATTGAATATGCAGCATTTTACTGTTGAAGTAGTTGATGTTTACTTTACATAAACTGCTGCATAGTTTAATCTGTGACCAGCCAACACATTTTTTAACTGATTATGTTTTGTACGTAAAATCTTAACCTGCAACTAACTGGAAAATACAGCTGTCAAATAAAGGGAGTGCAGTAAAATGACATTTGCCTCTGAGATCCTGAGGAGTAGATCAAGTACAAGTACCTCAAAATGCTCTTTAGTACAGAAGAGCAGAACAAAAGCTTCAAAGAGGACTGAAGAATTAAAATATAACACATGTGCCCCAAGACGATGAAATGTTTACCTGCTCCTCTTTCTCCAAGAGGGAAAATCAGAGTCTTTGTGTCTCTTGGGTGCGCAGCAACAAATATTGACTGCATCAAAACAGTGTGCATATTCTTAAAATGGGCCAGTCTCCTAGAAGGATGAAGAGAGGGTGATTTATTGCTTGTCTGTACAGTGTGATTAGCTGGCAAACTGCTTTAAAGGCGAGCCAAACGTCGGAGGAAGAAGTAAACATCAAGTTTACGTTGATTGATACCGTTTGTTTTATTCTCATTAGCAGCACACGATAGCTTACATAGTGACAGACCCACATATATATCTATAAACAGAGAGAAACACGAAATGAAACCGGTCAAAAAATAAGTGGAGTAAGAGCTGTGGAGAGAAAGCTTTAAAGGAGGACGGCGAAGAAACCATACGTCTGCAGTCTGGAGTACACGATCAATATTTCTGAACATTATGAGGGACGAGACTTGAGCAATGTGTGCCATCAACAAATAAATAAACACAGAGAAGTGGAGCCAATCTGGAAAAACATGACAACAGACAGGCACTGTCCTCAGCTTCAGATTCAATCCAAATCATATGTTTTAAACGCCTGGTCAGCGTAGTTTTTTTTTTCATTGTTATCTGCAAAAATAAAGTCTGCAACGCTAACAGAGAAGCAGATATTATACTGGTCTCCTTAGTTTCATAAAATACAAAAGTGAAGCAGATATACATATCAAACAGGTCGACTTAGAAATCCAGAATTTCATTCAAGGCCTTCACAGAAGATTCGTAAATAACCCTGTGGCAGAAAGGGATTAAAAAAGGGGAAGTCATTACAGCTTATAAATAAATAAATGTATTTATTCACAGATTATCTGAAATAAGTCATATTTTCTTCACTTACCTCTGGATGTCTGTGCCGTCTGCAGACATGACTGCGTGTTTGTGGAGCTGCTGCTGGACGGACGTGGCTGCGCTCTTCAAGCCCGCCTTAGACTGACCCGCTGTGCCACATGTGACAAACTGTCATTCATCTTTACCAGCAGAGAGAACAATATCTGATCTGGGTTTATAATAAGCAGGAAAACTCTGATCATGTGAACGCACCGTGTTTGATGACCACTAGGACGTGCAGGACGGCGGCCAGTTCGTGCAGACTGCAGATGGCCTCTGAGTCCAACGATGAGACAACCTCTGTCAAAAAGGCCCTGAAAGAAAACAACACGGCTATTACGCTGAACATTAATCATATTAGCTTAAGCAAATGTATTGAAATAGACAGAAGAATGAGATTTACCTTTGTAAAGGACAGACGACAGACTAAGCTGAGGGCATGTTCAGTTCGCTGTGGTAAATTTTAGCTGAGAATCCATCACACAAGGCTTCAAGTTACGTGTTTGTGTCCAAACCACGGCAGTTTGGATGAACCAGCGTCCTACGAGGAACAACTGGCAGCTACGAGCCGGCGGTGTTTAAAAGCCGGCTCCTAGAGAGGTTAGCGTAGATGCTGCTTTAGCATCAGAGCCGGAGAGTATTTCTTCATTGAAAGTAGAGCAAAGAACGGCACTGAAGCGTTTTTTTTTAGCAAGAATGCTACAACAACATCATGTGGTTTGTTGATCTGATTGGTTGAAATTATCCCGTAACAGACGGCGATGGACAGATGGGTCATCCAATCACCTGACAAGTCTTTGTTTCCAGGGACGACCTCCCAGATGGTTCTGTGCAAGAAACCGTCTGGCGCACCGGGTTAAAGTTTTAAGGTTTCAGGTGTGGGTACGAGAGAGCAGACGGGGGATATTTACCTTGTAACAGAGGGCGATTTGAGGATGACAGACAGCAGGATGTTGGACAGAGGAGGCATGTCCTCCAATGACTCTGAAGTCATCACCTCCTCGGGATGGGTAATCTTTAAAAATGAGACCACACCAGCATTCATCATTCCCTTAATTGAATTGCTCAAGAACGTAATCCGTCAAGTCCCTTATCATGCTCAGGACATGTGGGATATTGGTAAAAGACAAATGCTGTGTCCCGTCTTCGCTGTGGCTCATACCTTCTGGAGCAAATGTCTCTTCTCCACGACGATGACAGCAAAAAGAGTAGAGAAGACCCCGCTGAGAGGTGCCGTGTCCCAGGTCTGAGCCACTTGGAGGAAGTCTGTCAGGCCGGGGACGGCTGACTGACACAGCTAAGTGAGGCAACAACATGGAGATATTCTTACACGGTACTGATAGAGAAAGTTGTACAGTGCTGGAATATTGAGGGCAACTAAACAGAAGGGAAAAAAGTCCATTAGATGATCATGTAAGAAATAAACAGGTTGAATTTATGTAGAACAACAAACTGTAGGGAGTGCTAAAACTAATAAACAGACATGTCTACCTGCTTTCCCTCCTCTGGTTCCTTCCTGACACGGCGAGCCAAGAGCTCTATAATCTTCTGGAAGATGTTGGCCACCACACCCAGAATGACAGCGGCCGGGTCTTCCTGATTTTCCTGAGCCTGGCTGATGTCCTCCGGTACGTAGCTGTCAGCTACCTCCTTCAGAATGAGCAGGACGGCAGGAATGCACAGGTAGCCTGCATCTGGAAACGCAACGTGAGGATGTTAATTCAGGTAAATGAGAGGCAACAGGGCCGTTTTAAGGGGAAATAAACTCCAGCTTCTGCTACATGTTGTTCCAGTGCTGTTGCCGTATTATTCACTTAAAGAGACGTTTGAAACACTCACCTGAGAGGAGGGTGAGCGAGCACAGGCGGAGGATTTGACCCCTGAGCGTCTCGTCGCCCAAACCCACGAGCAAAACGTCTCGGCACACTGTCAGGAAACTCTGGTGAAATGCATCAGCGTCACAGTGAAGAAAACATTTCACAATCCAAAAAAAAAAGAGCACTTATTAAAATCAGCAAACAGAAATGAGACAGAGTCTTAGGGGAACAACACTTCAGCAAAATGATCATTTCTGCTGGTGGCTGCTTACGATCCCCCGCCACGACATGAATAAGAAATGCACTGAAACGGGCTTATTTTCAATATCTGATCGCAGCAGCCATGTGGTGACAGGCAGAAGAATAATGGCACAAATAAAGAAAATAAGCCTATTTCAGTATGGCAGGATGAGCAGGAGGAGGCATGTACACAGAGTGTGTGTGGAGTGGAGCAGAACAATCTATGAGGAGTCTAAATTTACTGAGCAGAACTGAAAGTCCTGGAGGCAGGAGGCAAAAAGGCTCTACAAAACTTAATGTTCTGAATAACAACATAACCGTGTATTTTCATCTCCAGCCCTGGTGCGGGCCGTGTATTAGGCTGAAAATGAGTCAGACAAAAACCTAAACTGGCTCTTTGCAAACAAGGAGACACCGTTTCCTGCAGAGAAATCTGATCTTTACAATTCACATAGATGACCTCACTGCAGAAATATCTTTAGGAGATACAGACTCCAACACGGCGCTCGTATCCATCCATCCAACCATCTGATCTGCATCCATCATAACACACCTCACTTCAGAGTAGCTGCACGCTTATGTTTGGTATCAACAGGCATCAGAAAAATCTCCCATGCTGGGAGCTCCGGGGTAATTATTTGTAATTGTGCGGTGAAAGACGTAATGATCAAACAATAATTTACATGGTCGCAAAATAAAAGGCATTTTCACGGGCAGCTGCTGCAGGTAATGCCCACGGAAATGTGCCCACCTCATTTGTGCTGCAGTGAAAAAGAGCGTCCCATCTCCCTTAATGGAGACCACACACATTTTCCCTATTTGGCCAAATTAAATGCTGGTGCTTCCTGCAGCCTTGCATATTCAGCAAGTCATTTAGCTCCACTAATTGTGGTCCGTAAAGGCACAACAGACACTTAGAATATGCCTAACACATATTTGTTTGGGTCAATTAATTATTAGAGGAAGTTTTCCAGTCTAAAGTCCTCTGGTGAAAAAACACCGGTATAATTAAATGTATGGAGCTCACCTCAGTTATCTGTGCAGCCAGTGGCTCAGGCCTTGCCAGACCCCCCTTGTCCTCCTCATCATCATCACTGGGATGTTTAGTCAGGAAGGGCAGCACCCTCTCAGCTACCCACGCTGCCACATTCTCCAGAGAGAGCAGGTAGTCTCGACCCTCTGAGGACTGGGACAGAAGCAACCTTCTCACTTTCTTAACTTTTGTAGTTTAACAAGGAAAATAATTTCTATTTGGACCTGAGTAAAATATACAACAGAGACCAGACAGACACAAACTTGAAAAGTTATCAGCTCTCTTCCCCGCCTAAACACCCTCTGCAGCAACTAACGATCGCTTCCATTATCCTTTAATCTGCAGATTATGTTTTCGATCATTCGGTCTATGACGTGTCAAAAAAACGGCTATCACAACTTTGCAGAGCCCAAAGTGGCGTCTTCAAATTTTGTCTGCCAATGAGTCTAAAATCAAAAGGTGTTTAGTTTATGTCAAAGAGAAGCAGCACATCCTGTCAGCTGAGAAGCTGGAACCTGACAGTGTTTCGTGGGGCACATTTTTCACCCTTTTTATCGGTTGGTATATTTTCCCTCGCTATTTATGTTGAATCTAGTTTGGTATCTTTTCCTTTTTGAAGTTATGTTTGTCTTTGGTTATTTAAGTCTTTTCTTATAGACTTATTTTGTTATCAGGTTTTGGGAGTTTAATTTATCGCGCTCCTGCTCCTCCTATAAATAGGCTGGTTTCAGAGCGCTCTCTCTCTCTCCGGCCTCTCACCTCTCCCACCTCACTGGCTCCACCTCGCTACCTGCGGCGCGCCTCGTTCCCGTGCGCGCTCTTGCCATCAGGTGTTCCACGCCGCTGGCTTCAACCATGCCGGTCAGGTCGCCGTCTTTTCTTTTGTTAGTATAGTCTTCTTTTCCTGTTTGACCTGGTGGGATCGGCCGCCCTGTTTTCGCTCTTTTCTTTGGTTTGGGTTTAGTTTGGGGTTTTCTTTTAAGCTCGGGTGTCGGCACCGGCTTCTACGGCCCTGTACAGGGTTGGCCCGGTGCCGCACCCTTTGGTTTTGTTTGGCCGACCTGCCAGGTTGGGCACGGGGTTGTTAAGGGTTTTTTCCTCCTCTTTCAACAAGAGTTGCGAACATCCAACTTAATGAAAACAACAAAAAAATAAATTGAAAGTTTAAACCCTTAACTTTGTTTCCTGTGTCCTTTATAAATGTTTGTCCCTTCTTATGGGTCATAACACACCTGAAAAACGATTAATTTATTAACAAAAGCGTCGCTGATTAGTTTTCTCCAAGAATTCAGTCCCAAGCCGTTCTCATGGAGTACTCGTTTACAAACAGTGATCACTAAACGTCCTGTGACCCCGTACGGCCGCGGTGTCAATAAAAGTGAACAGCAGGATGAGAAGGTAGAAAAACAGTGTGTGCAGAAAGAGAAACTCACATGATGCTGCAGATGTGCACCGAGACGGCCGTGGTACACGAAGACCTTCAGGGCCATCTCCACGCTGGGAGTTTTGGGGTCTTTCGTGGTGGAGCTGAGGTGAGTGTAGAGCACCGACTGTTGAGACAAATATCACACTGGTTCACATGCCGTCGAGGAAACCGATGAAATGTTTATCGTCACAGGGATTCACTGTTTTTAATTATTGTGCTTCTAAAATCCAACATACCCTCCAGTTTCCTAAGACTGTATGGAGCTGCTTCAGCGGCCTCTCACCGAGAGCCAGGACCTTCTCTCGTGTTGAGGTGCGGCTGAACAGGTGCTCCAGGTAAGCCAGAGCCAGGTCAGGTTTGGCCTCCACCGTCTCCTGGATACGCACCTTTCGGTTGGTGTTCCCCTTCTCCTGAAGTTGAAAGGAAGAGGACTTTTACACAGAGCAACATTTCACTTTTCATAAAATCTGAGAAACCCCACATTAGCTTCCGCCCTTCATGTCGGAGAGCAGTGGCGTTGTGTCGACTGACCCCCGGCTTGGGCAGGGCCTCGGCGAGCCAGTCGGTGACCAGTTCAAGGATGTCGGCGGCGTGGCCCCAGCTGCACATGCAGTCTAACAGCTGGCTGTACTGTGCCGGCGCTGCTCCTGGGTCCATCCTCCTCAGTCTGGACAGAACGCCACAGCTGAGGACGAGAGAGCGGCGTGAGGCAGGCATGTCAGACAAGAAGGAGTCAGTCAGACAGAAGAGGAAAAAGGTGAAAGGCCAAACGAGATGGAGACACCTGAAGGTTGGAACTGCAGCGGCAGGCATGAAGGAGGCCAGCTGTATGAGAGGAACGGTGCATTGTTCATCCTGAAAAACAAATCAAGAACCTTTTACAGTGTCGTCTGTTCATGAGGCATGACTGAAAAATACAAACAGAACAACACGTGCAGGTTCAAGCACCTCAAAGGTCTGGAAATACTTGGCCATGACATTTCCAAACTTGGCAAAAGTGTACTTCTGGGCCTCTTCATGCTGTTTCAGGGCCTTCTCGACACTTCTCCACAGGATGACCACGACCTCCAGCAGACGGGCCATGACGGACGTGTCTTTCCCCAGCAGAGGTTCAGCCTGCTGAGATCAAACTCCATAAACTCAAAGTGTACAGACTATTTAAGATCAACGCGCTCTCACGTCTGATTTCATTTAAGAAAGTATGGGTTAAGATTGACAACTAAATAACAGCCACAACATCAAAGTTTTAAAAAACGACTGTCAGACTTCATCATTTCGATCTGCATGTTCAAAAGCATGAAATTAAAGTTGAAAAAAGACGCTGACTCAGCAAGTATTCTGATGATGGATTAAGCTTTTCATCATTTTTTAAATCAGAAATGCAGACCACACTGAGGAGGACAGACCCAGAACAACACTGCAAACTCAATAACAAACACGTTAAACCTCTGACTGCGTCAATCAAAACTGAGCATTATTATCTTTGTGGGAGCAGAACTGATGGCTGCGCTCTTGTATTGGATTACATTAAATTTTACAGGTGTGCCTCATAAAGCAGCCACTGAGCATGTGTCCACACACTCACATCAAATACAGAAACTTCAGTCTGATTTTCATAAGATCTGAGTGTTTCTCAAAGTTCAGTTTGTGGAGCTACAGAAACAGTCCGTTAGCATCGGTGTCTCTTACTGCGCTGTTCTCCTTGTTGCTGTCGTTCATCTCAGACAGGTCGGCCTGGATGCAGCTGTTCAGAACACGGCGAATAGCCAACATCAGCTTTACTGGAAGACAAAAGGATAAACGGCTACTGGACATTTGAAGAACTTCAAATGCAAACACAACATGCTGAATTATGTGCTCTTTGGCTCATCTTTAATGAGGGTTACTTACTGATGTTAGTGGGGGCTGTGTGTTTGTGGGCGTACAGGTAGAACTTCCTGGCAGCTATGGGGTTCATCTGGATGAGGGTGATGCACCGACAGCACCACTCCCTCTCAGAATCGTTGACAGGGAAGAAGGACTTGAAGAGCAGATCGACGATGCGCTTGGACACCGGATGGGAATCGACAGCCAGACGGGCCAGCAGGTGGTCCATGTTGCACACATCCCAAAACTGAAGAGTGGGACACAAGAGGCCTTTTTTACAGCTGCCATTAATGTGCATCTCGTGAGCAGATCTCAGTTTGTACCAGCACTTAAACATATCTTCAGTATTACATATACATCCATATTTTACTTGTATTACATTACTGTTATTGATTAATTTTAATGTTATCTACTATTGCTTGTGGATACTGTTTTAGTTATATTTATTTTTGCCCTGATCCTCGAGTCTTCGCAGTCCACCCCCTTTGTATTTATGACAAAAAGCACCCACTACAATATGACAGGCATGCTCTGTCATTAAAATATATTACTGGACAACATGTTGCTCTCTATGTGGAGAGTCTGCAGTTGTATAGCTGTATTGTATTTCTCCTTTCTTTGTTGTTTCAGTTGTTTGCACTGTCAATACTACTTTGTTTAATTGGAAACAGCAAATAAATTGTGTTAAAGAAATCAAATACCCAATCTAGAAACCAGATAATAATAATTCAAAGTAGTCAAGCACATTTCAAAACCTGCAACAATTACACAACCACGTATAAAGCTAACAGTACCTTGGCAGCACGCACTGCCTTCACCTTGATGAGCATGTCAAGGAAAGCTATGCGGACTTTCTCCGAGGTGTCATGAAGGCTGTATTTGAGAGTAGGCAGGAGTTTCTCCAGCAGCGGATGGCTGAGTGCGTTGTCCAATACAATAGTCAGGCACTGGGGAAAACATTACACAAACCACAAGTCATTAAACATCCTGTCTGCTGCCAATGAAGACAGCTGTGCTAATTCTGTCTGCAGCGACAATGCTCACAGTCTGCCATCACAAAACCTTTGGATGAGAATCCCAAATTATTATAATCTCTGAATATAATTTGACTTAATACTGACAGTTTGTTCAACATGTTGTTAAACATCCTTTCAGCGGGTAGAGCAGCCGTCCACTTATCAGAAGGTCGGTGGTTCGATCCCTGCAGTCTACATGTCGAAGTATCCTTGGGTGGGTGAGTGTGTGTGTGTGTGTGTGTGTGTGTGTGTGCTGACTTGTCGTAAAGTGCCTTGAGTGATCGGTAAGACTAAAAAGTGCTATATAAATACAGTCCATTTACTCAGATCCCAGGTAAGATTTCATAACAGTAATTTAAGTCTAAAAGGCTCCACAGCTACATTTTTCAGCACAGCACACACCAGGTCAGACAGAAACAGCACCTCCTACCTTGAAGACTGAGCAGCGGACATCAGGGGAGCTGCTATCAACTGCCAGATCCGTCACCAGCTTCTTCAAGAAGTCTGCGATGACTGTGGGAGGAAGGAGCTCCCAGCACTTAGCCAGGATCTTACAGACTCCCAGCGTGGCATTTGAACGCACCGTGGGATGAGGGTCGTCGAGGAGGCCCTGCGGATCACAGACAGGTGGTTTGTAATTTCGATTATGAGTGTATTTTACTCCTGTTTAAGCTCAAAAAAGAGATGAACAGCTTTAAAGGATCTTACCATAGCTGTGTCCAGCTGCTTCTGAATGGCCTCATCTATGTTCTTGTTGTTCTGGTCCGGGTCGTGGACTGGGAAGGCCTCAGTGAAAAGGAAAGTGGCGTTTGCGCGCACCTCAAAGTTTGGAGCCTGAAGGAATCACAGAGAAAGACATTAGGCGAGAATAAAATAATAAAATACTGGCTTGAATGAGCTACAAATTTGTATCCGTACACTTAAAGCTTTCCAGAGAATGGGCTTGTAGAGATTATAGAGCATCTTGTCCACCTTGTGACAGCCCTTCCTTGCATGGAAATAGCTCACGATCTGCGTGTGAGAGCAGGGAGATCAGAGACTAAACACACACG
This sequence comes from Chaetodon trifasciatus, assembly GCA_037975065.1. Classification (NCBI taxonomy): domain Eukaryota; kingdom Metazoa; phylum Chordata; class Actinopteri; order Chaetodontiformes; family Chaetodontidae; genus Chaetodon; species Chaetodon trifasciatus. The sequence goes on along the minus strand of JBBMOE010000016.1, from coordinate 5,603,798 downwards.
GTACAGTATGGACATCATGAAAGAAGGTAACACGTCTACCTGTCGGACTTTGGCATGGACAGGAGATGTTCTATGAAGGAAGATCGCATTCTGCATAAAATCCTGAATGCATGAGCTCTCAATCTGGTCCAGGAAGTCCCCACTAGCCTTCTTCCAAGCTCTGAAGTAGATCTCCGTAATATGAGTCATCATGGTCCTGCACGGAGCAATTCAGTGATAAATAACATGAAGAGAAAAGTGACAACTGTCAAATTGAACAAAGTGAGCGTCTTACTTGCTATAAAACTCCAGCTGGTTTTTGATGGTGCCATGAATAACCCAGATGAAGTGGATGTTCCAGCTGAAAAGAAACACCAGGAATCGCTTTCCCTGTGACAATATGCACATCATCAGGCTGACAGCTCAGAGATGAAGCCACAACAATGACAAACAAAAGAAAAGAAAAGAAATGACAGTGACTTAAACGCACACGGCGGCTAATTATCACCGTACTTACGTCATCGTTCCTAATGTAAACAGGACTGTGAAAGCACTGAAGCAATAAGTCGATAATCTGCTTGTTGTCTTCTGATGCGTAGTCCAGGCTCAAAAGCACATCGTGCAGACTCCAGACTCTTTGGATCTCAACACCCTGACAAGACAGATGAATGATGAAAACATTAGCTTAAGGTCACAGCAAAAGGCCCAACATTGATCGACTTGAGGCGTGGCTGGGGTCATATACTGACTGGTTTCTTCAAAATGAAGCTCTTCTGCAGAGAGATGAGGAGGGCAGTGCGACCAAACTTTTCTTTCTCCTTCAGGCCCTTCTTCCACCATGCCTCGCACAGCGTGTGGATACGGAGCTGCAGCGGCGCCTCTGAGACAGGCAGCGACACCAGAACATCTGGTGGAAAGACACAAACAAGAGACTCATCTCACAAAGAAATTATCTACAGACACATCAGTTTAGCAGAGAGAAAAATTCACAGGGACACCAACCATGAAGCCTGTGGGCAATTTCCAGGAGGACACTGTAGGTGTCACCGTCTTGCAAGACCTTTAAGGATACTGCAGCCACTAGTGTCACGCCGTCCACGACAGCCATGACATGTTTCTGAACATGGAAACGTAAATACAGGTAGATTTTAACAATACAAGTTGTTACAGTATACATATGGAAGCAAAACTGCAACTGCACACTGACTGGTAAACTCACAGGGTCTGCAGCCAGCTGCACTTCCATACCCTCCCCCCTGTCCTCCTCCCAGCGCTCCGGAGGCAACTCCTGCAGGACTTCCTGCAGGAGTGAAGCCAGGTTCCTCCACAGAGTCTGTCTCTGGTCTCTGGGCATCTCCTGCACCACCTCCTCCACATCGAAAGGCTCCGTTTTGTCCTTCTGCTCAACAATACAGACAGGAGCAGTGAGAGAAACAACTTGAGAGACGCAGGACAGGCACACTGACAGATAACAAAACTTTAAACTGGTGATTAAAATATTTTTGCAATGCAAATGTGCAAATAGCTGCTTGGTAGCTTAGTAGTACTACAGAAGCTTGTCTGTGCTTCACTGATCCCTTTGTTTTGTGTTGGTCAGCCAGAAAATCTTTTAATCAAAATTGTATAAACTAGATTAAAAAAATGAATTAAATAAACAATGACCAGAGCAACCTGATTTGCAGAAGCTGCCAGATGTAATGAAATGTAAGACTCATTTTCCAAATTATATTACAACCACAGAGCTTCAGAGTTGTGTCTGTATTAAAAATTAGATATTTTCTTTTAAATATGTACATTTAGTCGTCACTTTCTATTGAACATGCTAAAACCGTCAAATACAGCAGCCATGAAAAAACCTTCATGAAGGTTGTAATGTTCAGTTTTTGTTAGAAAAAAAAATAAAGTTGATTCAACCTGGTGTTATTCTGGAGACTGTAGTTTGTATTCCTCTTTCATTGAACAGTGCTGTATTGAGATGTGTGGTAATATTTAGTATATTTCTCCAGTTTTAAGGCAAGAGCATCAATGATACAAGTAATAGACGAAGCCGAGACACATTCAGGAGATTTGTGATGGCTCTGCAGTTCTTCCTGGTTTGACATTAACGTTACTTACGTGAAGCTGGACGAAGCGAAGGAAGTCCTCCACATTTTCCTTACAGGCGGCCTCTAAAAACGCTTCTCGCTTGGACATGTTTGTGTTTTTCCAAGCGACAGGCAACAACGTTAAGATTCCCTGTGATAAACCTGTGATGAAAAACAGAAATGTTACGGTTATGCTAGTTTAGCTAACCTAGCTGACTAACGTTAACGTTACTGTAACACACTCCAAACAAACATGGCTGTCCGTTTGTCGTTTAACGTTGTTACTTGCGACAGTAACTCCTGCTCCGTGCGTCGGTAATGGTAGTATTGTTACTTCTAATCCTAAAAGTACAAAACACAAACCAAAAACTTCGACTCTTACCGTTTTATTTGTAATTTTGGGAGCCGACAACAGACGGATGACAACCAACCATAACAGCGAACCCGCGCAAATTTGGACGCCCCGTGCGTCATGACGTCTTACGTCTATTCAAGACGCTGACGTATGATTGTCATTCACTTTTTATACCACTTGATGGCGACAAATCACTATATATGTTGTGTGCATCTTACAGCTTGTTCTGTTTTTACCAGACCACATAGGCTTTGACGATGTCGTTGTACTGAAGTTGCACGTGATTTTATTTATTCCGTTAAGAAATCTCCTTTATCGATTAGACCCAATTTCTCAAGGGAAATTATGCTGCAAGGTCGAATCCCGCAATTTGTTCAAGTCCCTGACCACATATTCCAATCCACATGCATATTTACATCTAAAGTGCGAATAATTCATAGTCCACGCTGCTGGACAGAAGGACCAGTTTCAAAAAAAAAAAAAAACAGCAGAGACCATTTTCACAAGAGAAACCATTTATTTTTCAAAACCAATGAGGCATCATTCAAAATAATAACATTAAGAAGGCAAAAATTACATTGCATTTTTTTAAGGCACAGGATAGATAACAAGAAAAGTCTATAATGCTCCAACAGCATGGCAAAACATGTACAAGTCCATGACATAAGTGTCATCTTAACAACTAATTCTGGCAGCCCTGCTCAAAAAATGCAATAACTGTTGTCTCTGCTCACATAATATTGTTTGTTAGACTCAACTGGTTTGAACAACAGTCAAACCCTTATTCAAGTATCCTCTGCATTGTTCATATAATACAGCACTTGTTCATAGCCCTAAAATGCCCCCAGGTCTTCAGTATCTGAGACAACGTTCAGAACAACAACAACAAGTCGTCTTAAAATGGAGCAATCATTTCATTCTTTGCATGTACGCATTCCACGTTTGTAATCGAGCATAAAGAACAATAAACAATCAAATAACACTGCATGACAAAAACATATCAAAGTCAAGACTGCTACTGAAGCCTACGTCTGTGATTGTTTCTGTTCCTTTGGTAAGAGTTTTCTCAGACAACAAACTGACAGAATTTGTCACATTTGAACAAACTGGACAGAAAGCAACAACAGTTTTGACAGATTTCAATATCACTTCCCTTAATTAAATAAAATGCCATGAGAACTCCTGCTCGTTCTTCTAACTACACGTTAACAAACTGATATTTACATAAAACACTGAAAACAGAGACAAGGCAGTTAGTGTGTTTCAGCGCATTACAATATGTTACAGTATCTTCCAATCATGATCATGAAAAAACCTCTTGCATGCTGAAATAAAGGCTGTAAACTATATGAAACATGTACATGAATACAACAGAACAATGTGCCCTTATATAAACAAGATCGCTATATTACAGCAGGGAGACGGTGTGACTATGTGAGGAAGGGATCTTGAATACTTCTTAAGCCTTGAGACGACAAACCATCTTCACTCAGATCATACCTGCAGGAGAAAATGATAAAAAGAAATACATTTAAGCACAAAGATAGTCTGTTTATTACCTCAAGAAATCACTTGCAGGGTAAAATACAAGTTTACCATTGAGTCCATCCCTTTGATATATCCTCCCCACTTAAATCTACCAGCACCTGCAAAAAGCAAAAGGAAATTATGTTTTCTGACTCTGGGGAGGACTTAGGGCTGGCTGTGCTGCTGGAAAATGCTTCTAATAACAGGCAGAAACAGAAACTTGCAGGAGTTACCTTTCCCAAAAGCCCTTTGTGTTTGGACAGGATGCTCCCTCCGTTCTTCACGGCTACATCCAGAGTTCTCCTGTGGAGCTCCACCATAGATACACTAAACTCAAACCTACAAACACACACATTTAGACAGATGTCACAGTACCAAATACGCACTTATTCATTAGTTATAGAAACAAGTGAAAGGCCCAACGGCTGCAGCACACATCTGAGTATTTATTAATACTTTGTAGCTTACAAACATGCCACTGATAAGCATTTTAAGTGGGGATACATGATAATATCGGCACATCAAGAGTATTGGCAGATGAAGGCTTTAAAATCAAATACTGGTATTGGCCCAAAATGGACATTTCTGCTGATATTACAGGCTGATAAGATGACACTTTAAACAGTATGTGCATAAATCTGCATCAGCAATCATCCAAAATGAGTTCAGCAAAAATCTAATATCATGCTTTACTAATTTTAAGCATGAGACAGTGACAATGTCTAAACTCACGTTTGATCATAAACTGGGTTAAGGGTCCTCTTCGCTGTGCCCGTCTTCCTCCTCCCTGTCCGGCTCTTGTCGGGCAGCAAATAGAGGCGGATGAAGGGATCTGAGCTGTCTTTGGTGAAGGCTATCAAGTTACTGAGGACACACAGGACAAAAGGGTTTCACTCACATGTTGCTAAGCACATGTTGCTTAGATTAATGCTGCTTATTCATTCTTAAGTGCTGGTAGCTCCACAAGAGGCAAGAGGATCTGGATACTGAAGAATTACCTCCCATAAATTACAATAAAGGCCTGAGACTTGGGCCAAAATACAAGGACAAACGTGTGGAGGAGAAGTCTTTGGAAATTAAATGAAAGCAAGTCTACCATATATCTTTTAAACAACAAATGGGAATGCAGAGCATGTTGGCAGTTGTGGAGCTCACCGGCAGGCGTGCACAACCACAATGAGTTTGTTCCTCTGGGAGCTGTGTCGAACAGTCAGCTGGACCTCACCCAGGGGGTACTGGCTGGGGGCCGAGCCACTATAAGACATCAGAGGAAGTCAGTGTCACTTCCAGAGGCTGCAGGTGAATTTATACAGCACAGATAAAGCAGGGACAGATGGACAGCTTGACAGGTAGTCCAATAAAATATCCATTAATGTACATAGTCAACAAAAAATGCCATTTCATCAGAGGCAAGTGCAGAATTTAAATGTATGAGTCAATTCATCGAAAAACATTATGATGAAATTTAGAAATGGGGAGTGGTATATAGAGACAGGAGGAGTAGGTGGGAAATGATTTTAAAAGTAGTGCATCACATGTGCCATTTACTTCTGCAGCTGACGGAGCCTTTGCTGAAGCTCCAGGGTGGCGAAGGGCAGGGAGATGTCCGAGGCCAGGCTGGGTGTGGACTCCTTATGAGGCAGGTGTTTCTGGGAGCTGGAGATGCAGGTGCTCAGGTTGGAGGTACTGCGGCGAGGGCTGGCTGAGTACGGCTCGCCGTCCCTTTGTTGGAGGGTGAGGGTGGAAGCATTTACAGGTGGCGGAGGCGTGGGCGGAGGCAGCGGGGACTCTGAGGCAGATCGCCTCTGGGTGGGGGCCGTGCTCGGCTGCGGCACGCTGGACTTCCTGACCTGGACGGAGGAGGGCTGGTCTGAGGATACCTGCTTCTCCAGAGAGAGGATCTACAGAGAGACAGGAGGACATTACAGGGAATGATGACCGAGAACAGCAGCTAAGAAGTGGAGTTTCAGAATAATTTTACTGTTATTTTGTTATTTCCTTCCTAATATTAACTCCACAAAGGGGATTTGGTTAGACTGGTGGGTTTACATACAACCTCAGAGTGACTACAAGAAGCCTGCACTGTCAGAATGACTAACCTTTTCTTGTAAAATGGCATCAATGCTGCTGAAACACTTCAGGTATCTGGCTGTGGCTGTTCAGCACCTTGGTCAAACCCGTCTTTATGGTGCTATCTATCTCTCGACAATGGTTCTGGAGCTGTCAATAAGCCCGTAAAGCCATTTCCCTTTGTGAATATCCATTATGAATCTTCAGTTGGTTGTGATCCAATATAGGAAAGCTATTTCAGTGCAGGTCAATATTGTGACATGGCTGCAATCATTCTTTTATTTGATCAGTTGTGGTGATTCAATAATGGAGAATGCGCTTTGTTTCAAGAAGGGCAATGCAATTTACTTGCAACAGCATCCTGTGTTTTTAGGCAGTATTAAAAGTTATTAAAGTCTGACACACAATGTCAATATATCGTTGGACTCATGTAGTAGCAAAGCATGTTTGTGAAATAAGTGAATGTCTGAGTTCAGGGTTTAAATGGTGCTTGTCCAATAAGGCTGAGTTAAGGTATGAGTGGGATGGTTTCCACAGACTGAACTCAGCGTTTTCAACCTACTCCTGAAGCTAATATTAGCTTCATTAGCTCATCTTTACCTTCAGTTCAGCAAACAGTTCACAGCCCACTTCACAGCCTCCTCACAACCCATCCTGTGTGAATCAGCAGATCTTGAACATCTGCTCTGCTCTCATGAAATGAATATCCCTAAATCACTAATGCGTGCAGGTCCATTTTTTACCCTCAGGGCCATCTTAAGTTTGATGGCGGAGCTGGGTCCGGAGTTCTTCAGAGGAAAGCACTGAGTCAGCGTCATGTCTTCCTCCACTAACAGGCTGCTCAACGGCACCATCAAATTACCCAGGGTGCATTTGTGCTTATCATCTTTTACCTGTGCATTAAGACAGATGAAGAGTCAGCTACTTCCACAAGTCGGTGGGCGATCTTATAAAATAGGCATGTTGTCAGTGAAGGGTGGTGCAGCGTTACCTCCACCTCGAGCTCCTGCCTCCTGGGGTTGTGAACGAGGAATGAGAAACAATCTTCCCACAGAGGCTCCTTGGTCTTGAACCGGATCTTTATGGGCAGACAGGTATTCATTTGTTAGGTGTTAATTAAACGTCATTAGAGCAACTGATTAAAACCGCAGTTCATCAGGAGAGGACAGTACAAAGTGTTGAGCTTGAATACACAACCACAGTATCAGCAATAACGCACTCAGACTGTCCACGATACTACAATATATTCATATATTGCATATTATACTTTGTTATTGTTGCACACTATACCTATACATACACACGTACAATTTTAAGTTCTACAGTTCTACTCAATACAGTAATGTTGTTTAAAACCTCTAATGAGCCCTGCTGATTTTCATTATCTCCTCTTTGACGTGTCAGGAAGTTTCCTCACACGACTGCTTTCCATGAATAAAGAATTTGGACAGTGGCTTTTCATATTTCTGACTCTTTACTTAAGCAATTAGGATTAGGATTTTAAATGGAACAATGGCTATAATTTAAAAGTGATTTTTTTAAGCTTTATTGTTTCTTATTTACAAACTTTTGCACAGTTTTAGGATGACACAACACTCCTTGACATAGTATACTGCAGGCAAGGAGAGACAAGGAGTTTCTGCAGCCAAGCAGTCGAACATGAGTGACCCGTTCAGTCACCTCAGCCCCAAATAGTCTGTTTCTCACTTGCTAAAGAGCAGCCTGAAGGCAAAAAGCCACAGAAACAAGCAAGAATATAAAGATGGCAGCAGTACAGGCCTGGCAGAGATGTCTTTGGTCCTGAACTTCAGCCAGTCAGCACAGGTGCTTTTACTTATTTTGTCTGATTACACCTCTTCTAAGGACCATGCTGGCATGTACACGCCGCAACTTTACTGGCATCACTCACTCTCAAGCATATAGTTGTGAAGCGGCTCAGATGTGTATGAAATTCTCTCACTTGAATCATCAGCACAAAAGATTAAAAACTAAAAATATCTGCTAAGCTGATGTACATGGAAACATAAGAGTTAGCTCTGACTCCCAAGGTGCTGCTCAGCCAGAAACATCTAATCACTGAGCTTAAAATGCTGTTACGTGGGCAGCTAACAGTAGACAGAGGCTAAAGATTACAGTATAGAGAAAATTCATGATGCGGGCTGCAGCATTCTGAGATTCTGGCTCAGTTTTAGGTGAATTCAGCAGGTGTTCTGTTTCATTGCTGCAACGACAAAACATTTAGAGTTTGCTACAACTCTGATTGACTGGCTTCTTCTTTGTGGTGATAGCACAGAGTCTCGTGGGTATTGTAGTAGTCTTTCTAACTATTTAGCTTATAACTCTGCGGCAAAAGGAGTCTAATACAACAAACCTCTCTAAACCCATTAGACGCTTGTAGTAAACCTTCAGCATCAATAATGACTTGGTCCTCCTCCTGACTAATTTCCCTTTTGAATTCTATGAGAAATAGCTGGAAAGCACACTAAACGTCAGCGTAATGGCTCTTTTGCCGACACATAATGGTATGTTGGAGGCTGTTAGCACTTGTAATACTACACTCCTTTAATTCCACAATCACCTGCAGAGGGTATTTCTCTCATCTCAGGCAGAATGAAACCTGACAATATAATAACACTCGTGGATGCTTATATGACTCACCTTACTCTCAAGTGTTTTGTGCCCAACAGTCAACTGCACATAAGGACTGGGTTCACTGCTGCTCTTCTTTGCAGACTATTAGAGAGTCAGAGAAAGGGGAGTTAGCCGATTCTCCTCGCAGTGACACACAATGCACAAAGTCAGTAACGGACAACATAATTACACCCAAAACTCAAACATCAGCTTGTCGAGATTCTGTATCAAGCACACAATGGTGGAAGAGTCTGCGGTTCAAAGGGGAAGGAACATTACCATACGGTTTGACAAGCAGGGCTGCAGGCACAGAGGCTACCAAGGAGACTGCCAAGCTTTGTCTCCTCTGCTTTCTAATTTTAGCATGCTGGCTTCTGACAGCTAAGTATTATTCAGGACTCCTTACAGAATAATAATACTGTGCATATCTACAAGCCACGGGGAAAGTCTTAACTCACGTGCTGACCCATCCTTTCTCTCGAGGAGGGAGTTTAAGTTTCTCACCAGCATTAGAATTAAGCTCCATATTGTATTGTTATTGTATGCAGGCTGATTATCACAACCCCACCCTTTTTAATATGCTCGGACTTGAATTCAGAGGGAACTGAGCACAAAAAACGTTTCATATTATGTTTGCACTTAATGTGCCTAAAATGTGATTGTGTTTCTCTATATTGTCATGATATACATCTGTGGATAAACAACACCTATTGCGTTATTTTCCCTTCTTTACCCTGTTAAAGTTTTTCTTTGTGGAGTTTTTCCTGATCTGAATCGAGGGTATTTTGCCCTCTGAGACAAATCTGTGATTCTGCTACATAATTCGGTTACATAAGTAAAATTGGCTTGACTTCACATCTGCAACTGGGGTTATCACTAGGTGTGGGTAGGTGGGTGTCTTGGCATTTTGTGCTTTTGGACTGAAATATATTCAGTAAACAGTTAACCCACAATTAGCAAAACCCTGACTTTCAATCTTATCTCCACGCATTTGTCATCATGGTGACACATCTTTAACAAGTGAATCACATTTTTAAATATCCTGCCTTCATCAGGTTGGTTAAGGAGAGCTCACTGAAAATGTGGTGTGCTCCTCATTGTGAGCATTAAGTAAGAAAAAAAAGTCGACATCCAGAAAATGTGTGAAGTGTTCTCAAAAACATCTATTCTGATGTCGACTGATGCGGAAAGACCAACGAGAAGAAGGAAGTAAAAGAAGCATTTTAGATATCAAAACAACTTCTCAGTATAGACACAATGAAGAAGTTAAAGAGCGATGCGCAGCAGCTCAGCTGGTTTATATCATCTGATGATGAAAGGAAACAAAGAGATGCAGAAGCTCAGCCTGTCACCCTGCTAGCAGCAAGCCCGACCAGGTAGCAGCAGCACTGCAGTCCCTATAATAAAAATACTGGATGCAAACTGGAAGTATTTTTACTCCAGTTACCCTGTGACGCCAAAGGAAAGTGGCCCATAATGCTGCAGTGAGTTTCACCGTGGACTGATGTTGCACTGAGGGAGTGCCGCTGCATGGGAGGCTTAAAACTTCCTGGAACTATCGAAGGCAAGAAACGACGTCTGTCAATTGGAAGAATGCACCAGTTGACCTCTGACTGAGAGTTTGTGTAACCTGAAACTGTGTTTGGATACGGACAACTACGTATGTTGTAACACAGTGTATCACCTGCTGATGCTCTGCCTCTTTAACTGTAGTGTCATATTTTTACATTACAATGCCGCATTTAGTGTTTACTGTGACTGATATTTGCTTGTCTGACATCATGAGAAATGCAGGAATGCTGGGTCGACAATCATCAGTTCCTGTTCCATACCATAATCCAACCTGAGGTGGACATGGCCCCATTCATTTCCAATGCCATAAAAATGAGCACAAGCAAAAGTGGCCACTGTTTTCAATCAACCACAAAGACTGAAGACACATTTTCTGAGTGCAATATTATACGTGTGCATGCAACAACACTTGAGTTAGGAAAGGTGGAAAACCATGTGTGATTACAAAGAAGAGAGGCGTGCAAAGCACAACACGGCATAAAGCAGACAATGCAATCATCCATCTTCATGCACATCAAGGAAATTCACTCTGCTTGGCCGATTCATCACAGTCACATGACGCTGGACGGTGCACTCGAGGGCACAGGCGAAGCGCAACAGATGAGACACAGGGTGTGATCGGTACATGCAATCCATTTTTCCCACATTACCTTCAGGGCCTTAAAGACTGAGACTTGCTTCAACCCATCATAGGTGAAATCTGACAGGTTGCTCTTTAAGCCACAAGGAGATTTGGGGGAGAAAATCACACCCACAGTTAATAGGGCGGGAGTGACTGGCAATGGTTAAGAGGCATGAGAAAAGCCCACAAGACTATGCTGATATACGTACTGAAACATGGTAGTATGGGTAATACATAGTAAAAAGCAGCATGAGGGCTGATAGTGTCGACACTGCAGCAAGCTAACAATGAAAACGTAGGTCAGAATAATGAGGCTATTTCCATCTGGGAATATTTGGAGGCGCTGCTAACAACGTGTGACTTTTTAACAAGCTACAGGCTTTCTGCATCTGTACGACTACGCATTAATTGGCTCACTAATACGGTTTCCAGCTCTTTGTTCTGTAGACGTTTGATATTTCACGCTTGCACCTGATTTAGCACAATATGCATCTGTTTCCTGTGTTTTGAAGTGTCTGCCTCATGTTAATGGTTACTGGGCACTCGGGGTAATTCTCCTCAGACGTTACATTAAAACCGTGCAGCTAACACATGCTTTGAGACGCAGGTCCTGTTACTGTCCACCCCACACCATCGCACACGGCTAATGCTAACACTAGCAGGATGCAACATCACTGCGGGACTCACGCATATTGTCTTATACTCTGAGGTATTGCTCTCACAAAAGACTAGACCAGACGCTCTCCTCTCGCTCAAGTTTCCGCAGCCTAAGCTGCCTGTGAAGACGCTCTTGGGTGAAGAGGGGAGAGAAAAAGGTGGAGTCATGAGATCTGAGGTGGCTAAAAGGTGTTATTGTGTAACTGATTGCGAAAAGCCTTTTAGCTGTTTTGACTCCAAGTTATTTAAAGGTTACAGGTAAGTTTTACCTCATTTGGTGTAATGAGAGCTTATTAGACGAACTAAAAAAAATGTACAACGCTCCTGAAAATTTGAGGTTTTGCAAGTTCAAGGTCTGACAACAGCTATAAAAACCTTGATATAAGACAGAATCCCTGAGCTGTAATGACCTGATCATAAAACATATTGACCCGTTTGGAGCTGTAGGCCTTATTAATAATAGCCAGTTGTTGGTTTTATGGGCAGGTTTGGAGCAGCTAAGATAATGAGCAACATAATAAACCTGCCTGTTGGTTGTTAGGTTCACCTGGAGGTCAGTCAAGCACCACAAAGCCTGAAACATTACGGTAACAGGAAAGTGGAGCGTTGCTGCACAGTGAACAATAATCCTTATCTAAACAAGTGGGCCACACTGGTATTTCTTACTAAACTGGTTCAGAGTGTTGCTAAATGTGGTGTGTGTGTGTTTTGGGTGGAGACCAAGAAGCCTGCAGAAGCCTCCTCAAATATTTTAGCACAAGCTCTGACATCAGAACGACAGCAGTGCCAGCATCAAAATAAAGTCACACCGCAGAATCTTACTGGCAGGTTCTTTGCTGAGTCCAGATAGACCACGAGCAGTGCTGACGATAATCCATCATTGGCCAGGCTTCTGTCTGCACGCACGCTTCGCAGCACCTAATTGGGCAGAAAATGCAGTCACCTCAGAGAAGGATGGCTGTTGTGTATCAACCTTCCAGTGTCAGTAGCAAAAATAGAAACAGTGACACAGTATTTGCTCTGTTAAAGGAAGAAAGTTTTTTTTCTTCAGTGTTGTACCTGGTCCAACTTCTCAGGGGTGGAGAGCAGAGACAGCCACTCCAGTTTTAAGTGGAGTTTCCCCGTAGAAGCTTCCTCCAGGTTAAACCACTGCAACAGCGTGACAAAACGTCAAAGTTAAATCACTGAGTTAAGTCACCGAAGGGACCAAAGTATTGATTTAGGTAATGAGTGGGTAAAAAAATATCTTGAAAACATTTAGGAGTTGTGCTAAAACAGCACATAAGAGGACTTTTTTGAAGGAACAGTCTGACAATTTGGAAAATACTCCTATTTGTTTCCTCATTTAGAGTTAGGTGAGAAGACTCAAACCACCCTCATATCTGTACGATAAGTCTTGTCGTCACTGTGAGGTTGCCAGTCCAGTTTTTAGGCTAAGCTAAGCTAACCAGCTGCTTTTGGTAGCCTCATATTTACCGTACAGACATGAGAGTGGTGTCAATTGCCTCACTTAACTCTCGGCAGGAAAGCAAATAAAGATCTTTCCTAAAATGCCAAACAATTCCTAGAAGACGCATAATGTTTAAACTCTCAGTGTATTCTAATTACAAGAGTACCATAACTTGACCACTGACGTGGTTTTACCTCATCAACCTTCTGCTCTTTGTGCAGCTCAGTCATATCGATCATCAGGCTGTGAATAATAACAAATAATTCCTCAAATCAAGATGGCAGACACAAAGCAGAGAAATCACACCAAATAATCTGAGCAGAGGGGGTCCAGCTATTGATTGGCTCCTTTGTGGCATAAGCGCTGGGTGTAGTGTTACAGCCTTGGGGCAAAATCAATGACTTTGCCCTTGAGCTTGGAACTATGGGATAACACCTCTTCTTCTTTACTATAACTGATGTTTGCTGGTTCGGATACTTTCACCACACCATCCCCTCAGGCGTCCACACTGGATTTAGGACACAAAACGCAACGCCACACCAGACCCTTAGCTTGTCTACATACAGCTGGTTGATTACAACAACACTTGTTCTGATGTGTCAGTCATGTTTCTGTGGACTTGTTTCTTGTGGAGACTGTGTTTTAGGATCAGAGCAGGGCAGGAAAGGAAAGCAGCTCACCTTCCCAGGAAATCATCTTTGTCCGGATCCTCGTCAAACAGCTCAATCTCAAGGTGCTGACCTGAGTGCTCGTACACCAGTGCCTGACGAACAGAAGCACAGACTGAGGCTGGTGCAGGCATGTGCGATCAATAGACAGATTACCTAATGCAGGCTGGGAGAATACACTCATTCCATTTGTCAACAAATGATACTATTACTCAAACACCCCACCTCGTAAACTTCGTTCCACTTGGGATGGAGGCTCTCCTTGACCGTCTTGCTCTGGAACAGCTGGTTGCCGATCTGCACGACGCCGTACGGGTCGGACTTGCCCTTTATCAGCCCTCCCAGAAATTTATCCTTCCCCTCCAGATCCTGAGCCTCCAGGAAGTGAATCCTGAGGACTCCCTGTGGAGACGCACAGAGCGCAGCGTTAAGGGGAGCGACCCTGAAATAGCAGCCTCTGACACTTCGAGGCCACGACATAGTCAGAGTTGATAAGATGTGACTTCACCTACCGAGTATCACGAGGCAATGCGAGAGAAAACTGTGGCTTATTACCAGCGTCATGTAGTCACATAATATTATTTAATTAAGTTAATGGTTGTAAGAACTAGAGCCAAGAAATTAAAGAAAACTATTTGAATGGGAACACGTGTTGTACGTCATGTTAAATGTGACTCAGAAGACACTAAATGTATTTTTTAATCATCAAGTGACATAAAGCAGAGAAAAGCAGCAAACCCTTGCATTTGAAAATCTGACATTGTTGCATGATAGCTGACTTTAATTAATTAATGGATTATGAAATCAGGTTTGATTAACTTTCCATTCAATTTTTCAATCTACTAATCAACTGATCAGCAAATGTAAAGTCATATTTACTGGAAAAGAGTGCAAACGCACAACAATTAAAGCCTAAAATATCTTAAACATCACAAAGCAGTATCTCCTCAACAAGGACGCAGCTATAGTGAAGTGTTTACCTTGTTGCCATGGATACAGGTACTAGCGACAAAGCCATGGCATGGTTTTTTTTGCTGTTTTAAAGCTGTGTTACTGACAAAACCCTGACATCTTCTTTCTTTTATTACAGAAAGAACAATGAAACACAGATCACACAGAGCCCATGAGATACTTCCCCATGAGGCAGTCAGCGTATGATCTCACCCAAACACTTAGAGGACGCAGATTAAACCACCTCATGGCATTTCATTTTCACACTGTATTTGTACCTTCGGCATGGGGAAGCGCAGCTTGGCCAGTTCCACATCCCCGACCAGTGGGATGGTGATACGATTTGGTAAAACCAGATAACTGTAGATGATGTCTTGAATCAGGCTGTCAGAGAAGCCACTGCAGGGACAGGAGGGAGGGTTGTGAGAAAGGAGGAAAGCAGGATAAACAGAATGAAGCAGTGAATTATTTAAGTAAGGGTGCCCTTGGGTTATAAATATTCTCTTTTAATCTCAGCTTAGTACAGTACATTTCTGCTTTACATGTGAGAAGAGAGTAGGAAAATTGGAGTCAGTTCAAGCATGTTGGTGCTTCGAGCCAAGAAACCTCTGAATGTCTTTCTGCTCCGCAAATGATTCAACACTTCATGACAACAACAATGACAGTGAGGGCAGAGAACGGCATTACCGCCAGGAGTCCCTAGATTCATTTAGCTGTGGCACAGCTGTAAAATTGCAATCACAGCAAGGAAAAAATGGAATTAGAATGAAAATTCATCATCTGGTGTTATTGCTCCGCCTGTCCCTCGAAGAAAAATAATTGTGATTACAGCACAGCTGTCCATATATCATGATGCGGATGTCCTAATGAAAGGTGTTCATAAACCGTCTGAGTTATCAACTGGACGCTCCTGAAAACGTCTCTTAGGGTGATCCCGGGACCCTGAAAACACACCGACTAAATGTACACAATGGCCTGGAGGAAACACTTAAGCGCTGCCATATGAGATACAACAACACGGTCTGTTGACAAGCAGCCGAATTAATGGGACATTTACTAATACACAGGACCTGATGTGCCTATCCCCAGTGCGCCAGTGTAGCAACTTACAGTAGCTAGTTGACAGCCTGTGTGTAATTGGTGTTATAAATTAAAGGAACTTCTATCCAAGATGTCCTGTTGAATTAGACGCAGGATGTTCCAGAGTCGCTGCCCAAACCAAGAACGTCCACTTACGCTGATTAGGTCTCCTGTACTGCAAAGTCAAAACGCAGTAACTACATTTCTGGTGAAGGTTAAATTAAATCCAGACTTTTTGACACCTGTTTTACCATCTAAAAGTAGAATAAGACATAGAAATAGGAAAAAAAAAACAGGTAAAATTAGAAAACCATGCAACAATTTTGATACTCCAACATCTTAAGAACTGAATTTGTTATACACCATAAAAAGCTTAGCTTAACTTAGCTTAGCTAAACAAGAGCCACTGAGTAATGTGTGACTCATAATAGTCGATACTTCATTCAATAACAGACCGATTATTTAACTCATAATAGCCATTAGCTGCAGCCCTGCCTAGCATACAATAGCCAACAGAAACTAAAAGCCAACGGATCAGTGAAAGCACCTCACTCAGCAGCTAAGAAACCAAAATCCATAAGCAAAATGTGAACTGAATTATGGAAAGATTTCTAAATGTCAAACCATTCAGATGCCAGCAATTTACAATTAGCCAGTGGCTATTTGACATTTCAAAGTAAAGAGTAGTCCTGAGTTTATTGGGATTTATTGTAGGTGTTATGCAAGACCAAACAGTCAAGGTTATGAATGAGTTCCAACACCAGGACACTTAGAATGAATGTTTCATAAGCGCCTGCAGTTAATTCTAACCTTGCAATTTCTTACAGTCATGAAGGTAATTCAGCAGGACTGTCAAAGTAAAGCAATTAAAATTCCTCTAAAAACAGAAAATTCCTTTGCTTCTCTAAAACAACAGCACACTATCCAATCTGATGACAATGAAATCAACTCAGCTGTGTTTGTCAGGAGTCAGGAGAAACATCCATTTGATCAACCCTGAGCTCTTCTTTGAAACGGCAGGCTGCAGCTCGTCTCTGTGAGCCGATTAGAGACTTTCTGATTCTCTGGAGGGGGACTGATCAGAGCGTTTCTCCAGCTGAGATCTGAGAGCATAAAGGGATTCCTGCTGCATCAGCGCTTATTGCTGCATTTTTGTTGCCCCCCCTGGTATAAACACTGGAACACCCCCACAGACCTGCCTGTGTATGCACACACAGTAATAACAGGGAGACCGTTTATTCATTTCAGAACAGTGCTGACTGCAGACATGGACACTTTTTAATATCCAGAATTGACAGTATAGTGTTACAGTGTGTGTGTTTCACTCTTAAGAGCCAAGTCAAAGAAAAATGTCCATCATCTTTTGACAGACAGTAATGCTTTTAGCCATGCTAGCAGTGGCATGGCTGCAGTGTCAGTAACGCAGGTCTGTCAGTTTGGTCCAGACTGAGATATCTCAACAACTATGGGATGGATGGAAATTATAAGCAGACATTCATGATCCGAGTTTTCACGTATCCATTTAATATTTAGTGCTAACTATCAAATGTTACCATGCTAACATGCTAACCTAAGATGCTGAACATCAGCATGTTGTCATTGTGAGCATGCTAACATTAGCATTTTGCTGAGTGCAGCCTAACAGAGCTGCTCGTGTGCTCGTACTCCGACTATGATTCTAAAACCAACCCAACAACCATGACATATCACAACATGTTCACATAACAAAAAAAAAGGCTTTAACAGCGACACACTGGGCGAGCCTTCAAGTAGGCAGCTGATGCTGTCTGTCTGCCGCCACTGCATTCAAAGAACAGCCTCGCTGCAGCTACGATTTCACCATCTGCGCCTCCACTCCACCAGCTATTCCCTCTCATCTGCACGTGCTCTCCGTCCTCCACAACTAACACACACACACACACATGCACGCATATGCACACACACATATTGCATTGCACAAGCTACATAGATCCATTTCAACCCACAGAGGACTCAACAGAAGAGCTGACAGCGACCGGCCACTAAGCGCCGCCTGTGCCAACATGTCTGCCCACATCAGCAGGGCACATGACAACCAGCCATAATCCCAGAAAATCACATGCAGCAGCATTCATGCGTGTGTCACTTTCTTTGTGGTGTAAATAATGTATGAACCACTCAGACAGCAGCGAGTAATTGTGTTTGGCTGTTAGCGACTCTTAATTGACGCTCATTTACTCCCTGCTCAGCCCACACAACCCCAAGGGGAAGAGACGCTTAGTATAAGTGACACAACCAAAGAAAGATTGAGGAAACTGGTTACAAGCAGCACATTTTCTGACCTTAACTGTTTTAGCCCAGTTAGATCATTAAACTATTATCTTAATCTGGTTATTCACAGTAATGTGTGCATGTAAACGTACTGCCAACGTTGTGCTTGAGCTGTCAGTCTGCAAGAAGATGGCTTCCATCAGCTAAGTCAGGTCAAGCTCTTAATCACAACAGCCACAAGGACAAGGACACCCCAGGCGTTCAGCACTCCAATAAAACTTTAGCAGAAAATAATATCAGTGCGTTTGGTGAAATTCATCTCCTCAGATATTAGACAAGACAGGCTCTGGTGAAAATACACCCAGAGAGTGCAGCGAAAGTATTTCCTCGTTATTTGCAGATTAAGTCTCAGGCGCATAATGAATTATTGTTCTTCTGAAACTTGATCCTCTAGGTTCCATTTCATTTTCCCTGACACGCACCAACAAAGACATTTCTTGATGAGCACAAAAAGCACGTTTGAGCTGACTTACTTGAGTCCAGGAATGTCGAGTATATTGGTGAGGCCAGTCCAGTTTATGTCCAGAAGCTAAAAGAAAATAGGACAGGAGAACAGATCAGGTGGTTGAGCTGCAGCAGAAGAAAGTGTAAATTAAATTGATTCAAACACTTCGGTTTATTGTTTTCTGGCCCCTGTGCTCCATTCACCTCATCGCTTCTTATTTCTAGCCAACAAGGCCTGCTGAATAATACCAGCACAGACAAAGAGTCCGACACAAGTTGCAGCAAAATAATATAAATCAAAGGTTCTGTGAACAAGTTGCTGCTGGTTTGGTCGACTTTGAAAACAAAGAAATGCCTCACCTATGACATTTAAATTATTTCAGAAAGATGTTTGGCAATGGAAGGTTAATAAAAGATAAAAACAGCAGCCTTTTCTGGCCCTTCAGCGTATTGTTTTTACCTTTTTGTTTTTTTTCATGCTTTACCTTCTAAGTGTTTAAGCGGATGCTGTGTGCACAATTAGGCAGAAATCACAGATCCTTGTATGGAAATGAATACAAAAACACCTGCTTACTGAAATATTTATAGACGTAGCAGCAGCCCTCTGGGGTCTCATTAGTTTTCATTGCATAATGAGGTCAGGAACAATTTAGCTATCCGTCGTCAAAAGTACTAGTTTTTCCAAAGTACGCAAACCGATTTCCATTCACTTTCTGGGTAAAGCTGGCAGCAGGTTTTCACATTTTCAAAAGGGAAGACAGTAAAAAGAAAAGCAAAGCAAAGAGAGTGTGGATCATCAGCATCAGGCAGATCCCGCCTCTCGCTGAGCTTTGATCTGTTTCTGCCTCCATGCTGAAGTCGCTGTGTTTTCTTAATGACGCCTTCCCACCCTTCTTTTCTGGCCGAGTCGCTTTCACTGCAGCAGATGAAGTGAGCGCCGCAGGGGAGAGAGGGAGCACTGCAGGGCTCTGAATGATGTGATGGGAGGTCTGAGTGTTGTGGGAGCGTGGCGCGAAGGGACACACAACTGCCTGCAAATCACTTCTCTGCAGAGTGTGCAAAAGACTCGACTTGTTATTATTGGGTAGCAGTGAAGTACTGGAAAGAACAGCACTTGGTCTGCGATCAAGGCAGAAATAACTGGCCATTAAATCACATTTGCAGGTTTCAGTTTCTCAATTCTGAAGATTTGAAGGACTGTTAAGACATAGTAGGCAGTTTTAAAGGAATAGTTTGCCATTTTGTGGAATAACCTTGCTTGTTTTCTTGCTGAGAGTTACATGAGAAGATCGATATCGCGCTCATGTCTCAGGATGAAGCTCCAGCCAGGAGGCAGTTACCGTCTTATGTTAGCATAACAACTGGAAACACAGTGAAAACCTGGATCTGTCTAAAGGTAGCAAGATCCTACCAGTGCCTCCTTCATTAACTAACACTGGAGTCTCCATGACTCCATGACCTAACTGCACTGGTGTTTGACCTTTGGACAGAGCCAGGAGAGCTGCTTCCCCCCGATTCCAGTCTTTATGCTCAACTATCTCCTGGCTGGAGCTTCGCATTAAGCATACAGAGACGACAGTGGCACCAGATTTATGATCTAACTCTCAGCAAGAATCTGTTATGGACTCTTTTAGCGCAGCTCCTAAAGATTTTTGAAATGATTTTCTCGCCAGTCGTTACAATAATAGTTTGGTCACCTCAATGGCTTCATTTTGATGTTTTGTCACTGTGTTGCATTCAGTCTATTAATTAGAGGGTTACATAAAGAACAAGTGCTCACAATATGGAGAAGTCCTTTTCAGTTCTCTCAGCAGCATGTGTTGCATCTCTTTATTTACACTGCACTGAGTCACATTAGTGCGATCACACAGACCCGCCGCGGTCAAGACCTCTTATGGTCTGGAAATGTTTCTATTTCATTTGGTACTGTGGATCAGGCCTTGTATGGCACGCTGAAAGAAAGACGATGAGTTATTTGGTTTCCAGGATACAAAATGTCAAGAATTTTTTTTAGGAAATTGCTTTTGTGTTTTTTTTCTCTCGCCTCCTCTGTACCAATGCAATGTTCCTCAACTAGAGGCAGGCAGAAGATGAGATGCATAAGTGTGTGTGTACACATGTGGAACTGCACTGTGATTTACTGACTGCTACCTTCTCACTTCAGCCTCCTACAGTAATATCTCCACACCGAGCTTTAGCTGAGTGCCTTGGGTAGAGAAATCTGCCAAAGTAGGACTGGCTTGATCTGCAGCTATTTAAAGCTCTGCTATAGCTCCACTGGGTCCTCCCATTTAGTATAAATCGGTCAAACATTTTTAAGCTATGCAGCAGTGGCTCTGCACAGGGGTTGAACAGGGAGACTGACAGACTGGAAAATGGAAGTAACAAGAAATGTGAAGTGCAAGTCACTTAAAGTGATGTCGATTAAATACCACCTCCAACTAAAATCAAGTTTTTAGCCATGTGAGCATGTCCATATGCAGTTTTTTTATATGCTACAACACATATCAGATAAGCATAAGCAGATAATACCACTGCTGAGCAGGGTTTCATATACAAGACAGCTCAGGAACAAACCTGCCAACCTGCAGACGAGGCTGCTGTGAAAGGAGGAGTATCAGAGCAGAAGCCAGGTGTAGCTTTGTATTGGTATTTTGCAAGCTAAGTTTCACTATTTTCAAAGTGATGGCAGAAACGGTGCAAAGTTGCAGAAGGAGCAACGGTGAGCCTTCATGTATTAACAAAGAACCTGAAAATCCGAGAGCCAAACTGTAGCCTGTTTCCAGACACAAAACTGAAGCTGAAGCCAGATGCTGTTCCGTCTGTTTATCCTGAGGACACAGCAGCACAAGCCAACATGTTGGTAAGATTAGTTTTGCTGTGTTTTATCTGTTGACTGCATATTTGCAGTGTGATAATGTTAGTCAACGTGAGCCTGCCAAGTTACATGATGATTCATGTCAAATGCTGACAGGACATTTTAAATGGCTTGGGGGTGTTGATGAAGAAAATGACTGCAAACGTTACTCAGAGCAGTTTCAGACTGTCAGCTGCAGGCGAGGGTGGAGGGGTGGGCGGACCTGCAGACAGGGACTGCTTAGACCTGCACATGAAGGCAAAGGTGCAGAGCTCAGCCAGTGTGAGGCCTGAAGGATTTTTTCCTGGAAAAAAAACTTCTAAATATCTATTTCTGATGAACAGAGATGAGTTTTTAAGGGTTTAAACAATGGAGCACAATAGGCAATGTCAACAGCAATACCAGAGAGGGCGAATACACTGAAATTAAACTGGAAGTTACTGGGCTGTAAAATGAAGATGAATGAAGAAACAGATTGTACTGTGATTCAGCAGTGACTTGATTTAGAAAATTAACATTTAACGTCCAATTTACGTTTATTATTTCTGCCTGAGAAGGGCAAACAGATTAGCAAAGCCGAAAACCAAGGAGCAATTTGTTTTATGTCGTACAATATAATAAAGCTTAGCAAGAGTATGAAATACTGAGGTATATAACACATCCTGGACATTATTTGATATTAAGAGAAACGGGCTCAACCTTGGCAAAACTAATGGATACAGAGAAGATAATGTAAAATGTTCATTATTTTCAAATGTCATGTAAAATAACAGTCTAACACTCAAAGTGTTGCATTGCTGCATCATCTCAGGTGCTGGCAAAGACGTAGGAGCAAGCTGGTTTTGTATTTCCACATGCAAATCCCAGTTTAATAGCCTCCACTCTAATCACATTGCATTTATTTAAAGTGCGGCATCATTGTAATTTCCACTGCTTC
This sequence comes from Chaetodon trifasciatus, assembly GCA_037975065.1. NCBI lineage: Eukaryota > Metazoa > Chordata > Actinopteri > Chaetodontiformes > Chaetodontidae > Chaetodon > Chaetodon trifasciatus. The sequence continues at coordinate 5,581,604 of JBBMOE010000016.1, read as the reverse complement.
TCTATCAAACAGGTTTAATTGAATTAACCAGTGTCACATTACCAGCGTCTGGACTTACTGGCTTCTTGAGGAAGAACACAGACAGAGCTCCAACAAGAGGCATATCACCCAGCAACGGCTCCATCACCACCCTCAACACGCCGTGGATCTATGGAAACACAAGAGCAACACGCTGACACACGCTCGTACACAAAGGTTTAGAGGTAAAGGGAAGTCACGCCTCGCTGGCGCTCGACATTCCTCAGCAGTCGAGCTGTCAGCTGGAGCACATGACAGGTTGGAAACTCAATCACAGCCTCATTTCACACCTGCCCCGTGTCATCCTCCACCTTCTCAGTAACATATTATGACAATTACAGGGATTATGGTGCTGGAAGCGCTTTACATGCGTCATGTGGATGCGACACAGCTGCTCTAATCCACACCAGGGAACAAAGGATGCTTAAATTCTAGCACCAGTATATTTGTTTTCAGACTATTTTTATATTTTCAGAGTGGATGGTAAGAAAATCTTGTCCAACCAATACCAATAACACTCTCGGGAGTGTTACTGATAAAGCTCTTTTTTAGTTTTTCTATGCAGCTCTTCAAAGGAAATGTCATCTCATTAACTTAAAGGCTTCATTTATTTCTTGGTCAAGGAAAGTTCGATCTGAGACGTTATTTCCTTTGTCAGCTCTGAGATTAAATGGGCTCCTTAGAAAATGACACAGACAGTAGCTGGCCAACCAAAGTGAAGTATATATCCTTGAATTCAAACCTCATTTTGATTTATCCATCTTAATGGCAAACAATGTCTCAAATCGATGCCATGATTCACAGATCTTACATAATGGGTTCGTTTATGAAAGGAAAATGACATCATTTATTTGGAGGTTCAACAGGCTTTAATGTGCAGTAGCTGTGGTGACAGGTGGACCTCCATCATGGTAGTGGGACCACACGACATATAAAATAAATAATAAAAGACCAATATCAGCTGGCATTTAACCCCACTCCTCACAAAGCCATCACTAATCTCAGCAGTGTCATGGAGTCAAAAGCACCTGCTCTGTGTAAACCAGCTCAAGGAGTGATGGGGACTCATGTATTAGTGGTTGATAATGAGCTGGAGAGATATGTAGGTCTGCCTGAGTTACACAATGAGGGCGGCGAGCAACAGATCTCCCCCCAGGGACAGACCTCACGGCGCTCGGTCTCCGAGGAGACACGCTGATTGTTTTTTTCTGCTTGCACTGTTTCACTGCAGCAACACACAAAAGGGTCAAGGACATAGCAGAATACACACGCACACACTTAGGCACAACAGAGAGCAGGTGAATTTTCTGAATGAGGATGATTTTAAATTAAAAGGGGACATATTTTCATTCATTTTTCACAGTTTAACATATGTTAAAAAATTGTAGATTACATACATTTCATAGAGGAATTACCTCATTCTGAGATAATTACATTTTCTTTACACTAATTCAAACTTAAACTGTACACCAAAACCTTCTATAATTACGTTTTTACACTCTATTTTGTATTATGACGCTGTTTTATTTTATTTTCTCTTCAGCCACTCTGTTGTACTTGATTACCTTTGTAGCTCTACAGAGAAACAGTTCCCAACTTCAGACCCTGAAGGGGTTACAAGACAATAAATGGGAAAGTAAGAAAAAAAAAAACATTTCTGCAGTACAACACTCTGTATTTTGACGAGACCGTGGGGGTTTTACCTTCCGAGGCCTCTAAATAGGTAAACAATCTCAGAAAATGAGTCTTTGGTTGAACTCTTCACAGTATTTAGCCGTATACAATCTGTGACAAAGGGCTGCAAGTGGGCATTGTTAAAGAGTTTGGAAAGCATTGCTGTAGAGAATTTCTTGTTATTAGTACAGCCTCATCAGTATGAGTACACAATACACAGAAGTAATTTGTACTTTGATACCAGTGCTTGATGAAATTATACGTTTAAAGCTTTATACATGCAAACATTTAACACACGTCACAGCACAAAAATAATAAGAAATAGTCTTCCTGTGCAAATACCTTCAGTATCTGTAATACGCTGCACAAAAATCAAAGCTGTGATTCATCCAGTTCTGGAAAAACCTCGAAACTTCAAGCTGACAGGACAAGCTTTACCCCAAGTCACTGTGTCACTTTCTGTCCAACACTACAGGTTCCTTTCTGAAAGCCACTGTAGAGGCCAAGACTCGTGCCAGAGGACCACAGCTCTGTGAGGATGTGAAGAAAAAGGAATTTCCTTACCTGGATGCTCTTAATGCCAGCTTTGCAGTAGTAGCGTTTGATGTCTACATCGATCTCGGTGTTGCCGACAAAGCTGAGTGACAGAAACACAGACTGTGTCAGATAGCGTGCCGTTGTTCCTTTACTTTTTCATCAATTTCAGAACTCTGATTTGGTCAGATAAGGCATTACATTGATTTAGACATCATAGTGACTCCATGTTTTATTCATTTCCTTCCCTGTATTTGATTTTATACTTACAAACATAAACACAAACATCCAGGATTTTCCTCCAGATGTGATGTGATGTGATTGTCGTTACTGAGCTCAGTGAATCATATTCAGCATTTTTAAATCATCTTATTTTCCAGACTTTAAAAGTGAAATTACTTTAAATGATCTACGGTCAGCATTTTATTTTTAATTGTATTTCATTATCAACCTCACTGCTTATTGCTCAGTCTGCTAACACCATATTAGAGCTGCAGCAAGTTACTTCTTGTTATCACCACTAACTATGGGTGCCACCAAACGAACCAGCACTTAATTATTAAGGACTGAAACTTCATTTCAGATCAACAATCCCTTAAAGGGCAACACCACTTATTCTACACATCAACATCTGTTTACATGTTTTGGGGAGTACTGTTGCATATGTAAAAACAGTCACATTGCGGCTCCAGAGGGAGCTGCGCACAATCTGACAAAGTGCGAAAAATTGCTCACATCCCTGACTCGACTGTTGGTAATCATGCTGCATTATGGGTAACGTCAGGTTTTGGCAACGAAGAAGAATCAGTCGACTATTCCTTCAAGGTCTGCGGAAACCATGTGAAGCCACGATCAGAAAGAAGCTACGAAGCTAAAAGTGGTTTAAAAAGGGATGTGGTAGGCTCACCTGATCTGTAGGTCCATGATAATCTGCCGCTTATCCACATTTTCTGTATAAACCTTGACCCCATTGACCCTCAGGGGCTGTAACGCAACAAAAGGAATCATTATGGCCACTGCACCACTCCAGTCTATCAACACAACACCAACACCTCCACCGCTCACAAACTCCCACGTGGTCAGCACACAGTCGACCCCTCTCCTGACCCCACATGGAAACTATTTACGAAACAAGGACATATGTCAGCGACATGCGTGTATTTTCCCGCTCAAGCTCCCACGCACCCTCACCAGCTGTCCTTTCGACACCTGCTGCCAGTAGTCTGTTTAGTGACAGCTGAAACAACACATGATCGGTCTTAGAACCGTGCAGGAACACTAGGAGGCGCTCACTTTGTCTCCTATGTCGATCTTGCTGAAGCAGAAGGTGCTGAGGTGGGAGTTGGATTCCTTCACCGCCGGCTCGATGGTCTCGCGGAACAGTTTCTCCACAAACTGGCAGATATAGGGCCACATCTGTTTCACTGTCTGAGGGGATGCAGGAAGAGAGGACTGAACTTTAAAGACCAATCATAGCAGAGTCTGTCTCAAAAATGTTGTCTCTTGCTACCTCACACAGGTACATTTCTCACACTGCGAATGACACAGCTATTTTAAAATGTTCAAAATTTTGCTCTATTTAAGTCGCTCACAAGCATCAAGCAGGGACCAACAAATGAAATTTTGATGTCAGCATCTAGATCGTTTTAATGTTTACTCTTGAGTGCTTTAAGATGTCCATCCAGGTTGTTGCCATGGGGATTCACAGGGGTTAATGCATTTCAGTGCGCTGTGAAAACAGGGCTGCATGTTAAGTCAGACGTGCTGCAGTGTGGCAACGACCACGGGCCCAGTGGGAAGAGGAGCGACAGACATCCCATTTACTCCAGTGTATAAAAAGCAAGGAGGAGGGCTTCACTCAGGCAGACAAATTCAAGAGACAGCCGCTCGATTCTTTACCTTGTTTAGCCACTCCACTCGCTCCACGTCTGGGAAGTGAACCTACAATGGAGAAAACAGGGCAGATAATCTCTAGTCTGTGAGGGTTTCAGTGCAGAGGTCAGTTCCACAGGCAATCTGACTTTAAACACATTTGAAATTCTTGTGTGATCGCTAAAATTAAAAGATCGTATTTAAACGTCAATTTTAATCAACTGGACTTTGAGTCATATTATTGAAATTCTTTGTTCTTCAGTGTAAAAAGGCACCACTTTGGAGAAAATCACTGCAGTCGTACCAGACAACAGACGCAGAATCACTCAGCATCAATCACTTCTTTGCTTCCATTTCAAAGTGGAAGGGATGATGTGTAACACAGAGATGAAACAGAATGTGATAATCTGCTAATCCTTTTTGTAATACACTCAGTTGCAAACCGTAGAACGACAACATACTTAATGTTTGACCTTGAAAGGCTCAGGCATTCACAAGCAAGGATGGAGCGAGGTTCACCACTTCGTCAAACACTTGACTGTATGAAGTACATTAGCAGATGGGCTCGAGAACACTTTGCAACACTTTGTCGACAAAAACAGTTCATTTGCGAATGATTGTGTTCTCTTTTTATTTATGTTTTACACAACCTTTATTACACCATCGTCACAACAAGGCAGAGTCTACAGCCTCTCTAGCATCTCCATGAGGCTGTAATTTGGCACAAGCTGGGCTTTGCGCTAAATGCTAATGTCACTGTGTTAAAATGCTAAGCCTTATCATGTTCACGTTGCGGCATAGCATGTTACTAATCTGCATTAAACACAAAACACAACAATTCATCCTGAGGGGACATGAGCGTTTGTACTAAATCTTAAGGCGATCCCTCCAATAGTTGAGACATTTCACGCAAAACCACAAATGTTAACCTGACGGTGATGCTAGCTGAGAAGTCAGGGAATCGCCAAAGTTAGTAGGAATGATCTTCTGGGCAACAGATATCTGCTCCAAATTTTCATTGGATAGTTGTTTAGATGCTTCAGCCTGGACCAAAGACGCTGCACTGAACGCTGTTCATTGCATTCCAGTGCAAATTGCTGTTGTGTGCAGTGGAAATTTGTAAAGTTAGTGACTTTGCCAAACTCCAAGGTCAAATTCTGCTCCTGAAAAGCTTCTGGGTTGTAATTCTGCTACACAGAAAAGCAAAAGCTTGAACGAGACATGTCTCTTGGGCATTGGAAATGTGAAAACAAACCTGGATTCTACATTGCTGACAGCAATACATCAGTTTGACAACGCCGTCATTACAAAGAGTGCACTCTTAGCTCTAGCTCTTTGATGTGGAGTGGCTGCTTGATATATAATAGAAAGAAGATGAAGGAAAAGTTTGTTAAATTTTTTCAAGGATTTTCATTTCTACATGAAGAATGCATTGATCCATGACCATTCTTTTATCATCATCTTTTGCGTGTAAGCTGTTATCAGACATCAGTGAAAACCTTAAACTTATTTTTCCTTCACATTTTGAATGGGACTGAAGAGCATTCATGCCACGTTAGTCGCTGTTTGCTCAAGACTGATGAATTCACAGATAAACTAGAAAATAAAGATCACCTTAAGACTGTGCTTTTATAATGTTCCTAGATTCCAAAATAAATCCTCTACCACTATTTAATGTCAGTCTCATTCTAGGCCTCCACAGATGTCCATAATACAACTGTGCTGAGAGCCTGAGTTTGACTAATCTTCTCGAACGGCCAAAGCAAATCAGACATTGATTTAACACGAGGAAAAGGAAATGTGGAGAATGAAGTCAATATCGTGCACAAAGGTGTGCAGCCATGCACGCACCACCTTAATAAATAACAGATATACATCAACCCTCCCTCTCTATCACACTGAATTGAAGGCGTTTATTCCCTAATCTAAACAGTAAGATAAAGTGACGGGTCTGGCTGGGGTGCTGGTGAGATATGAGATGTGTTGGGACAGCTACAAGGGACAGCACTATTCCTCACGGTGGCAGCAAAAGTGCTTATCCAGCATTTATGTCAAAGTGTGGATAAAGCAGAGAAAAGAGCAGGAGAACAGGGAACAGAAAGTCCTTCTTAATATGACAGATGCAGGCCTATAGTTTATGTTGCGAGGTGTAAACAATATAATCTTCTGGAAGGGACGCAGGCACGGTTTCATTATTAGCGCTGACACAGTGATCTTATTCAGGAAATGCCGGTGAAGTAATGGACGACATAGTCAAAAGGACACATTTAAGTGCTGGCTGAGAGAACGGAGCTGTGCAGCAGAGCGGGAGCAGAGCATCTTAATTATTTAGCTTGTTGCTGTGTTGTTGGGGTTTACATCTTGAGAGTTTAATTAACAGTTTGGGTTTTCAAACTATTCTCCCTTAGTTGAAACTGCCTAAACTGGGCAAGTAAAGTCATCAGGACAGACTCAAAATATAATTAGACAGTATAGTTAATGAGGCATCAGCTTTATGTCTTCAAAAAGTGCTAAAGGACCACGTTCAGAGACACAGCAGACAAACTATTTGATTCAGCTGACATCTCTCCTCACATACTGCAATGCTTACCTTTCAGAATGACAGTACATCCCATAAGTCACACTGACATAAGTGCTACTACGTGTTTCTACTCTAATGCACACAATATGACTCCTCTTAACACGCACCTATCAGAAAACTGGAAACAAGCAGCATACTGGCCTCCTTCTTCACTCCCTTTGTCCCATGTGACATCAAAAAATACAGAGTGCAATATTGTATGTATAATTAAATTGAAAGATTAAAGAAGGATACTGTCACTTTTGCTATTTACTTTGTCATTTTTCTCATTCACCAATTAAACTAATGTCTGGGATCCTCTAATTGGATGATTTCATGAGCATCTCTCCATATGAACTGTTGTGATGCTTCCTCATATATCTAACAAAGCAGACTGAAACGTCATAAATGATTAAATATAGCAGTTGGTGAGACAGTGCATGTTTTTTTCCATTTTTTCCATTATCATATTTAATCTTTATTCGTATCTTATTTTAGTTGCATCATGTTTTAATTATTATTTATTCATCTTATTTTATTTTATGTTTATGTCTTAGTCCCTTGGTTTTTAGCTCCAGTGTTTCCTCATGGGGGCCCTTGGTTTCCTCATGGGGGCCCCCCACACTGGGAGTTGCTTTTGGTCTACTGACGGGTGCGCTGCCGAGGGGACGGCTCTGGCCTGGATGGCTGGAGGCTTCTGCATCTTGGTGTGGGGCCTCCTGTCTGCCTGGGTCGGGGTGGTCTCGGGCAACACTCCCTAGTCATGGGCCAGGGGCCCTCTCAGTGTGGATGGCCCCCAAAGGTGACTTATTCCTTGCCTTGTCCGTATGGGTGTGTGCGCGGGTGTGTGTGTTCCTGCGTGCGAGTGTGTCTTTATATGTCTCTGCATGTTTTTATGGGGGCGGGAAGGCTGGGTTTTCTTCTTTGTTGTTTTTAGCCTCCGTGAGGGACTTTGTGTTGCTGTTAAGTATGAAAAGTGCCATATAAATAAAGTTTGATTTGATGATTTGATTTGATTTTCATTCCCATGTGATATTAAACTCAGACCCTTACTGATACTTTCAGTGTAAGTAGCTGCTACCCCACCTAGCCAGTGACTCACCCTGGATGAAAACATCTGAGGGCATAAATGGAACAAGGAGGAGTACACTTCAGCAATGGACGCTTGGGAATGGAGGCACTCCTGCTAAAAAAGCCCTTGTGACAGCAGTGACATGTCTATTAAGACTCCATTCAGCTGAGAAACTGGCCCCAGCCAAGAGTTAGGCTACAGCATCAATGCAGTGACGTGCTCAGTTTGTCAGTCTGGGACATGTAGTGTTGTTTCTAGCGATGGTCGTGCACGGCCTCACCAGGTTTGACCCGAGGTACGTGCAGCGCTTGACTTGCAGTTTCTTCTATCAACCGCAGACTTAAGGCAGGGGGTGCTGAGGCCATTCAATAATGTCTTTTCCCTCTAAGTGGGATGCTGCTGCTCTACCCCATCTAGCTCCTACATTCCCGTTTAATAGCCTCAATGCCTCCTCAGCCGTGTGTCAGCAGAATAAGCTTTTTACTGTTCAAAATGAGGCTGCACTTAACATCACTGACCAGTTGAGCTGGATGAGTCTGATACAGAAAGCACTGGGTTTATAGTTTAGTTAGGCTAACAGTTAAATTAGATAAGCTGAGGAGCCGAGACTCAAGGCTCACTTTAATTTAATTTTGTGCTTGGATAGCACTTGATTAAGTGCAATCTAAACTGTTTGCTTAGTGATTTCCAAACTGGACTCCTGGGACCATCTGGTGTCTTGAAAAACGTCTCAAAATTTCACTCTATTTTCCAGTCCAGAAGACACACGGAGCGCTAATAAATATGAAGGGGCTTCCACAGTTGATCTCTGTCCATTGGACTTCCATTAGAGTCAACACTGAGGAGAACATGGAATTGAAACTACTGACACATAAGCACTGTATTACCTTCACTAGGGAAACTAAGAGCATTAACATTGTTATAAATTAATTAGAATAACATACAATTATTAAAGAAGCCATGTCATTTACTTTAAGATGCTTCCCCTTGATGCTCCCTCCAGACACCAGTTAACAGCATGGATTACATGGTGTTTTACAGACCTCTTTCAAAGGCACTCGTGCTGGAGAAGAGTCACATAATGCATGCCTTCCAGAACATTAAATATTCATCTCTGGGGAAAACATCCTGCAGTTAAACTCTGCACATATATATATATGTATATGTATATGTATTACATGCTATCATTATGTTATTCTCTAGGTTGCATTGGGTACCACCTGATTAAATACAACCTATGCTATCTCATCAGTGTGCATGCTGGGTCCGCTGAGGGTCTTGGAGGAGGTTTCAGGAGATTCCCAACAAAACCCTAAACACTGGACTGTTAACCCTGAATGGAAAAGTCAAGAACACCGATGTTATCTAACAATCTAACAAGTGTTGCTGTAATAGGGTGAGTTCACTGCAAGAGAGACAGCAGCCTGAATCCCAAAATAACAGAGACCCTGTGGGCATGTTTCTTTCCAGCGTGGTGTCTGGTTTACCATTGTACCCTGCTGTATTTAGACTGGGACTCAGTCTAATGTCACTGCTGGGGGAACAGCTGCTCCATCACAGCTTTACAGCTCAACTCATGCTCCTGTCAGCTGATTGTTTTTCCTGGAAACTCCAAAATATTTAGCACAAAAATACCACACGGTCTTCAGAGAAGCGGCTCAGCCTGGATAAGCGACCGTGGACATTATTTCATCGACTGTGTTTCACAGTGTCTTACCCATGGTGGTAAATCAGAGGTGGTCAGACTCTGCTTGACACTTCTCTCCTCATGCTCAAAGAAGGCGAGAGCTCGACTCAGCCGGCTGTGCTTCCCTCCTGTGTTTCTCCTCCACCAGAAAAAAATAACGAGTCCGATCAAGAGCCAGCTGAAGCTGAACTCAAAATAGCCCAATGCGTAAATGGGGAAGATGAGAACAAACGTTTTTGCGAGGTGAACCCAGGTCTGGGTCAGCTCGCTGGTCGAGGACACCGGGGTGTCGTCGGGTATGTTCCCCGCTGAGGGATGGGGAAAGTTGGGCTGAGCGGGGTTCGGTACGGCGTGTCCATTCTCCTTAATTGAAGCAGGGCTCGCATTGTGGGAGTGGGCTCTTCGTACATCTGTCATGCTGTCTCTAGACATGTCCGTCTTCAAACTGATAATATGCGGATCAAGTTGGGGGACACGGTTCCCATGTGCGAGCGGACCGAAGCGGTTCCTTTGGGGACCCTGTTCTCACGTTGGCTCAACTGCACACCAGCCCATTGCCCTCGGAGGAATCGTTGGCATTGACCACTTTAATTTCCGAAACGATTAAAAGCTTCAGAGTGCATTTCCTTGTTAAAATGACCAGCTGACCCAGTCCGGTCCACAGCTCCACTTGCTCTGTCTCTTCACAGGTTTGAAATGATAATTTTCCCAAACGCACAGGGATCATGCACTGTGCGCTCCCAGTGGTGCCTGTAGCCTAGCTAAAAAGGTTAAATACCGCCATCTGGTGCTCACTCGCGGTAAACACAGCCTGTAATTTTCAGCTGTGGTAAAACCTCGGCAACGTCAACTCCATTAGCTCTTCCTAAATTAAAGAGAGGAGAGCAAGTATACGTTAGTGCTTATATTTCAAACAAATACGTATCTTTTTACCTAGCTAACTAGCTATAGAATGCCAGAGCCGTTTAAATAGGAATTGCTGTGGAATGACGAGCACAGAGAAATCGATCAACACAAGAGTCTCACAGCTATCATCGCAATGAACTGAAGCTCACTTCGCAATAACCAGTGGGACTACTGTCGAATAATACTAACAATCGTTTGCGCAAACTTGAAACGTTTTATACGTTTTGCTAAAAACACAGATTTAACGGCGAATTCGTTAACTGTTGCCATGGCGACTGGTTGTTGATTCCGGGGATTGTTCTGTTACTGATTAATAAGCCTGTTGTCAAGTTGAAGTGACGCGTCTCCTTGGTTTCAACTAACTGCGGCTGCGCACTAGAGATTTACCATCATGGCGGCGTCATTACAAAAATATGAGCGAGTTTTCGGCGATTGAGAGACTTCAGAAATAAATACACAGATGAGAACATGCAAAGCGACAAGGTAATGGCTTTATCTTTGACCTCACCGTATGCAGACTAAAGCTGGGCAACATATTTTCAATGGATAACGTCATGTCCGCCGCGGTAGTTACGTTAGTTATCTTAAGAAATGAACGTGTTTTTGATGGATTGGTTGCCATATATTTGGTCTGATGTTAACATTTGTTTATATTGTCTTTGAATGAGCTTCGACATGATCATCCAGTGAACATAAATAATCTGTACATGTAGAAAATCACCAAGGAAGACACATGGAGACCAGCTGACCTGAGAAGACACATCAGGGTAAGTTTCAGAGAGTGTGGGGAAGCATTGCAAGTGGCGGTGGTTCAAGCTGGATTTATATCAATGGACGAAGTTCCATCCAAATAATGTAAATGGTTTTATTTCCTCATTTTTTAGGAGGAAGGACATGGCGACGAGAGAAAGCACCGTGGTGGAGAGTCCCTAGATAGGCGCCGCAGAGACCTGGAGAAGGAGTCTAGACGAGAGGGAGACAAGCAGAGGGAAAGGGAGACTACAAGAGAGAGAAGAGATGAAGATGAGAAAAACAGACATGCAGATCGACGGAAAGAGGGCTCACGGGATCGGAGAGGCGATAAGGAAAGGGATAGAAGAGATGAGAGGGACAGGGAGAAGAGAAGGGAAAGAGACAAGTTGGTAGATGAAAAGGGGTATGGTGGTGATAACAGGGAGAGGAGAGAGAGGAGGCGAGATAGAGAGGAGAAGCATGAAAGGGAGAGGGACAAGGAAAGACACAGAGACAAGGAGAAAGAGAGGGAAAGGTATAGAGAGAGGCACAGCGAGGAGGACAGGGACAAAAGGAGGGAAGAGAGAGACAAGGAAAAAAGGAGAGAAGAACGGGACAGAGAGCACAGGACTGAGAGGGAGAGAAGGAGACACGAGGACAGCGGAGAAAGAGATCGGATAGAAAAGCATGAAAGAGAGAGGAGGGATCGGCATGGAGAGAGAGAGCGACGCAGAGATGAACATGAAGACAAGAGGAATGACAAAGAAAGACGAGAGAGACACGGAGACAGAAAGCATTCAGAACTGAAGGAGGAAAGAGGTAAGGCCACTGCAGTGTCCACTTAGTTTGTCATGTTATTCTTATGTGGGTTCAGCATGCGTAACTTTGTGATTTCAGAGCACAGAGACGAACATAGACGACATAAAGAGGAGAGAGAAAGGAGGCACAAAGAGAGAGATCATGTAAGAACGTGCAGTTGTCCATCACTGTTTCGCAGTTTGAATGATTAATTAACATTGTGCCTAGATGTCACATATGTAGAGCATTTCACTTTCAGCGCTGTGACTTGTAACTTTAATGCAGTTGTGTCAAAATCTCTTTGGCTACATCGTGTTATTTGGATTTTGCTGCTCTCCAGGATGAAAAGAGGAGGCATGACAGTGAATCCAGGGGGCATCGAGACTTAAAGGGGTCAGGTGAAGAGGTCAGGCATCACCGCGGTGACAGAGAGCGAGCAGAACGGGACGCACACAAGGAGAGAAGGCACAGAGATGAGGAGGACCCGCAAAGAAATCACCACAGAGACCGAACCAGCTCCAAGAAATCAGCCTCTGACAACAGTCATAGGCCTGAGACCAAAACTGAGGTTTGTATGCACGTGTGTTGCCTGTATACTGTCACCTGTAGATCCTTCTGTTTTCTCCTTCCTAATGGAGCGTACGCCTTTTTTCCCATGTGTCATTTTTGTGATCCAGGATGTAACAAAGGTATCTGAGCGCTGGACAGCTAGTGTGGCAGGTGTAGGAGACACAGAGGAGCCTGTAAGATGCTGTGTTACTTTGCAGTGCATTTCTGGATTTCTTTTTGTTTTTAGTCAAGTTTGATTTCTCATTCCCATCAATAACGGGCTGAACATAAATATTATACTACCATACCAGCTACAGTTTTATCTCACAGCTACATTTCCTCTTCTTGCATGAAAGCAAACCATGTTTCAGCTCACAGTGCAGCTGGTCATGTGACGTTATGAGCTGAAACTGGAGAAAATAAGCTTGAACTGATGAACTTGGTCTTGGGAGCCATCTGCTGTCTGCACTGCATGCACTGCACTCCTTTTCTTATACATTATGCTCCTCTTCAGTTTCACTGTCATGCTGCACTGTCCCAAAGAGTTTCTCCACACTTATTGAAGTATTTAAGATATTTTCTACTTCATGCTTTCATGTCATGGTTGCAGGTTGTCAATGATGGAGATCTGGCTGACCAGGAATATGAGGATGACTTTGAGGTAATAATACAGCCCACTTGGTCACATACTGTAGCATCAAATCCTCATCGTGATAAAATTTTAGTTTTTAAACATTCATTTACATATTTTTGTGTTACTTTTGCATGCTGTTATCGATTAACGTTCTAAGAAACTGGTGAGTATTCATAGCTTTTTATTACTGCATCCAGTTTAAGTTTGTGCTCATGGATATATATTTTTGCGTTAAACATATTGAATGTAATAAGCAATAGATAAATAAGTAAATCACCCTTTATAGCTCTTAATACATTTCTCTGCTTAAAGGATTATGAGGAGGATTTTGAGGAGATGGACGAGAGTGCAAATGAAGGTGAAGACGAGAAGGAGTCACAGCATCCAGAGGTGGGTGAAGAGAGGGAGGAACTTACAGCACAAAGGAGAAAGGAAATTGAAGCGATTCAGAGAGCCATGGATGAAGAGAACGAGAGAGTCGGAACAGCTCAGTCCAGACAAATTACAAGCAGGGAGGAGGAAGATGGGCCGAGACGGTCCAGGGGTAAAGTTAATTCTACCCCACATATATGCACTTGGTGTCATTGCATGTCACAGTGTACCCGGATTGTTTGTTCATGTATGAGCTGAAGCATATTTTGTGCAGAATTGTACGAGACATAATGCATCTTTGCTGCTCTGTTAATAGGATCTGAGAAAGCCCAGAGCAGAGCCTCCCAGCGTGGGAAGTTTATCGACTTTGTGGCCGCAAAGCAGCGTGAAGTCAGCAAGAAAGTTGCCACAAAACAGAAGTAGGTTAACGTGCAATAAACATATTCATGTAAAATGTTTCATGGTTTTCGAGCATTTTTTAATGCGCTCTTTAACTGTGCCTTCAATGTGTATTTTGTCTGACTACAGGAAACGCAGTACAGAGCTTCTGCGCTTAATCGATCTGGATTTCTCGATGACGTTCTCCCTTCTGGATCTCCCACCTGTTAATGAATATGACATGTACATCAGAAACTTTGGAACTGCGAACACGAAGCAGGTGTGTGTTTGCTTCTGTTGCCTCATTTGGTTTACACAGACACCTGCCGCCAAATTATAAAAGAAAAAGGAAATATTGTTCATGTCTGAATGCCGTGTGAAAACTTCGTCCCTGTCAGGCTTACGTTCAGTGTAATGAGGACAATGCAGACAGAGACGTCCAGACAGAGGAGATAGAGGTGTGCCAGAAGTGGACGCAGCATCCTCCAGAGCACAGTGGGGCCTGTGGTGGTAAGGAACAGCCAAGAGTTTTCTCCCATCCCCTCAGAGTTTACATGTTTAATGATGAGGTTTTTGTTGCGACAGATCCGAACCTCGCTCATGAGGCACGAGACAAATCCATCGGGGAAGCGAACTTTGATTCACAGCGTCTGACGGCGTTTCTGCGCTCGGCCTCACAGGTTCGCTTTTTGCTCGCGCTCGGTTTTAAAAATGGAGCAGTTGTTGACTTCCTACATCAAACAACAAACGCCTGTTGTCTTGCGTGACTGAATCCAGGTGATGGTGGTCCTGCTGGAAGAGGATCGAGCTGAGAGAAAATCCCGCAGGAAGCTGAGGTCTCAAACAGACACGCTGTCTTTCAGCGATGGATGTTTACAGCTCAACACTAAGTTGCCTTTTCTTTATGGTAAGTGTGTATTTTATCAGCCGTTTTTAGTACCTTGTGGTCCATAGCAGTTGTGATTGTGCTGCTCGGGTAGTTCAGTGCATTTTTGATCAATTGCAGGCCGCAGCATCAGCCTGGTGCACTTCTCTCAGGTGCAGAGGCACACCATGATGTCAGTCCACAGCCCGACAACTAAGCCCAGTGCTGTGCGTCTGGACAGCTGCACCATCATCTGCATCTGGAACATTTGGGAGCCATCCAGACCTCAAAAAGTCCTTGTCTACGAATCTGAGGTGACATTTTCAAGTTCCCTGTTCAATTAGAGCAAAGGTAGTTGCCAGAAATAACAATAAGTAAATTAAACATAAATATCTAAACTTACTTTCAAGACAGTCAAGAGACTTCAAAACTTGAGATGGACATGTTTGTGATGTAGGAGACAGCCTCACTTGTTCGGTGTGCACCAGTAACCCTCTTCAATGCTCAATGCTGCAGGTGCAGTGTTGTTGCTTCAGCCCTGGAAAGGCCACACTGGTGTTCGCAGGCACGTCAGTCGGCTCACTGGTGCTGTGGGACCTGAGGGAGCACGCTCGTGACCATTACCGTCTGAAGATAGGGGAGGATGAGTGGACTTTCCGACAGCCCACCTTCTCCACTGGTATGTGACAAGTGATGGGTAACCATTTTCTTCTGTGTTTCACTATGACTCAGATTTAGTCTTTGTATAAGGAAAAAAACATCAATGAAAACCAGGAGGAATGATAAGACCTAGAATTTCTTTCCATGTGCATTTATTTATTGATATTTATATCACATTTTTGTCAGCACTTGCCAGCAGCATATAACAGTATTTCCTTTTGTCCTTTTCCAATTTGTCCTTTAAACATGACCTGGACATGCAGGAGAAAATGACTGGATGGATGAATCAATGAAAGAATAACAGTTTTTAAAAGTAATTGATGGTGTGTGGTATGAATTTTACATAAGGACAGAGGTCTAGGATGGTGGCACTGGGGACCAACACCCCTCCCTCCCCGCTTTATTTTGAGAATTTAAAGCCCCCTGATCTTTTGCTCGGTCATCTTTGTAGTTTTGTATTTCACTCTGTGCTCTGCAGTCCCAAGAAAATGAATGTCAGCAGGCACTAAGCGACAAACATCTTTATTTACAGTCTATGGCCATTCAGCACGGCCCCTGCTCCTTCTCTCACTTACACTTCAGAGGCTGTTTTCTTACGTAACAGTAGCTCTGATTCAGTGTGTGCTGATAGCCTCTCTTTTATCACCTTGTCAACACAGATGCAGTGATGTCCAGTGCTGGCCATTTCTCATCTGTGACTTCTGTGGAAGTTGTCCCCTCCACTGTAGCAGGAGGGCTGAGGCCAGAGGTCCCCCTTTTGGCGTCTGAGGAAGGTATGGAATGGAAAACCCACCGATCGGGATCATGTGTGTCATTTTATGAATGTGCTCTATGTTTTTGTCATTCACAGTTGGTTTTATATTAAATTGTTATTCTGTTTCATAACCCAGAGTCATCAGGATTGTCATTCCAGCTGGCTTCTCTGGATGAAAGCGGGGTTTTAAATTTCTGGGTAGGTTGGGCAACAAAGTAGTACATATACAGTCTAGTACATACTTTCTCTCAACACCAGAGGTTTTCACACTGTGGCATGCTTCCCCTGGGGGGGGGGGGGCACAGGAGAGTTAAAGCAGGGGGCGCAGTGGGAGAAACGTGAGGTGAAGATACTGTGTGAGATGAGAGTGACATGTGCATGCCAATGTTCTAGCAGCAGGAAATAAGTTATTGTAATTACTATTATCGTACAGCTCATGGGGGCAAATTAAGGCACTTTAAAAACCTTTAATCACTGATTGCCACAATTGAATCTAAACACACAGGCCTGATATTTTCAGACGCAGCAGGACTCAGACCTCCCGAGGACATCTTATCTCTGATGTCTGTTTCAAATACCATGAATTATCTTGTAAGTCATAGGAAGAAAAATAAAAGATGCCTCCTTATAATTCCAGAACTTGCTTAGGAATGATGTTTTTACGTTTTTTTCAGTGCTGGAGATATCCAGTGATAGCTGTCTGTACGTCCTGTGGTGAAAACCTGTGGACAGGGCGACTAGAAAACCACTGCTCTACACAAACAGCCAAGTTATACCATGACGGACTTTCATGACTTCCTCCCTGTGTCCTTTAGGTGGTAGTGGAACTCCCAAAAGCCAACGAGTCTGGCTCTCCAACAGATCTAGGTAAGGCAGTCATGTTTCAGAGCACTCCCTCTCTTTCCATGAACTTCCTCAGCTTTCTCACACGTGTGGTTCCAGCTTCAGCCGCTCTCTCCATCCCTCTTGCAGGACTCAGGCCTGGGGGCAAAGTAAAGTTACTTCACAGCGCCTCCCTCCTCACTGCTGAGAGGTGAGATTGATAACTAGCTTATGATGATCATCTGTCACTGCCAGCCGCTGAGCTCAAAATACCCCACAATGTTTTTGCCCAGTGGAACACAGCTGCTCAGTCGTGGTCATACGATCTTGTTTGTTATGTACTGCAGGCTGTTGTTTGTGTCACCTCAACGTTTGATGGGAGCATATCTATGGTCATGTATGTGCAGTGTAAATGTGCAGCAGTGTCGTGTTCCACCGTCGCACGGTTTGTTTTTGGCTGGGAATGTTGTAACCTTTCACCTCTGCTTCGGCACTTTTCTCCCTCTCTTGGGCTGTCTGGCTCTCAGGGTATCACCACGAGATGCAGTGAAAATGGGGCCGTTGCAGACACTTCATTTAAAATTCCTTCCAACAGACTCCAATCATTTCTTTATTGGCACCAATATGGTGAGCATAATCTTGTCTGCTGCACCATGATGTCCTTTCAAATTGACCCCGTGAAGATATTCAGAAATTATTTCCACCTCAAAAACAGCTTTGGTTATTTTGTTGCAGTGTATTAATATGATTTCTGTCTAGGGTCTGGTCAATCATGGAACGAGTCACGGTTTGAAGGCTCCGCCAAAGTTTTACAGGTTTCAGGAGGTGGGAGTTCGACCTGTTGAAGTCAGCTCAATCCACTTTTCTCCCTTCATGCAACATTTGTTCTTGGTGAGAATGCAATGTTCAACACAGACCAACATTCAAGATCATCTCATTGAAAAAAACGTAAACATAAATATACTATATAATGTACATTGAAACCTTTTTCCACTTATTCCAGGTGGGCTGTGGGGACGGCAGCGTCAGGCTGCATGCAGTCAGCCATGAGCAGCCTGTGGCAGAGTGGAAGAACGGTACAGCTGGTGAACCAGTGGTCTCACTGCAGTGGGCTCAAACCAGACCAGCAGTCTTCTGTGTGCTCGACGCAGCCTCTAACCTCCACATATGGGACCTGCTGAAAAATGACACAGAGCCTGTGGTCACTGAAAGGATGGATTCTGACAGGTAGAATCACTCAGGCATGAGGGATGATGTTTTTCTGAGGAATTTTTGATTTTTGTATTGATTTGTGGTGCACATGCTCTGCTCTCTCCTCAGGGTGACTGCCATGGCTGTGTTTGGAGACGCGGGACAACAAAACATATATTCCGGAATAGCACTGGCACACGAGTCAGGAACAATAGAAATGCAATATTTCACAAGAGATTTCACTGCGCCCGTTACTGCTGAAGAGGAGAAGTTGGAGAGTATGATGAATGAAGCCTTCTGAAACGCTGCGTCTTATATGGCTGCATTTAGACTAATGTGTTTGTGCTCAGTCGGAAGATTTGCTGCATTTCTAAACTCCACAAGAGCATAAAGATCAATTTATAAATCTGTTTCTGTCACAGTCACATTGTACAGTGTGTGGCATATTTCAATTTGATCTGTGTTTTCCTCTTAAACTGATGACACACGGCTAGAAAATTTTACATTATCATATAGCTATGAGAAGAATGTGGCTGAATACCAAAGATCCTCGACAGGGGTCACAATTCATTTAGTATCCTCCATAAATACATTATAAGAAACACAACATGTAAATGTTTGCAGATGTAAATATTTCTACTCTTTGATTAATGTAAAATATTTGTATGGTATTAACAAGATTCATTTTTATACAATAAACTGAGTATATCTCTAGTTTTGTTATTTTGTTAGTTTGTTATTTTAAGTTCCTGCTTAACCCCAAAGAACTTTAGAGCAAGACCTCTTTGTCCTCACTGTTTTATGAGAAGTCATTTTTGCTGCTTTCAGTCAAACTCTTGCGACCCGCAGCCATGGATGCAGCCGAGTAACCCGTTGCCTGGCAACAGTGAGCTGCCCGCGCTGTGCCTGGGACCTGAGGGATCGAACTTTTAGCACACTTCCGCTAGCTTTGTTCATTATTTTTAGCTAAATTAACGTAACGTTGCTTTGATTAAAGACATATTGTGACACCCGGGCTATATAAATACTAGTTTGTGGAAGGTAAACACAAATATTAGCTTAGTTTAGCCAACTTTTGGTGTGATACCTAACGTTATAAATCTTCAATTTTATAAAAGACCGAAAAAAAACTGAAGTTAGCTAAGCTAGTGTTTAGCTCATGGAATGACGTTCACGTCAGCTAAAAGGTGAGTTATTTTTGTTGTTTGGTTGTCTTACGATGATGACTTGTATTGAAACCATGTTTTGTCCACTTTTTAATTAGTGTACCTCCTATCTCTTAATGTATTACCAAATAGCATAACGTTGTTTTACAGGTACAGGTACTTAAAATATTGTGTGTAATTGTAGCCTTTTACATTTTGTTATTTACCATTTTTGAAGTAGACAAGATAATCTTATTTGAACACCATACAAAGTTTAATTTTGTTTGTGTTTTCCTAGACCGTCCTACACAAGCAAATGTCACATAGCCATCAGCAAAAAAAAATAAAAATAAAAATAGAATTTTGTTGCAAAAGTGCAAAAGGTTGGTGGAGGAGCAGTCCAGTGTAGAAAGTAGTGGAGATGGAGGCCCCAGGCGAGGAGACGACAGCAACAACAGCAGCCTACTCCAGTCCCAACATAAGGCTTCTGAATGGGACATCAAATGGGAGGACACTGGGAAAGCAGAATTTGTTCAAGCAGGATGTGAAGCAAGCTACAGGCAAGGTAGACCATGTTGACATGATCCTCACCTGCTTTGATCACTTTCAGAGGTATCACCCACCTTGTATGCTTTTTCTATGTCTGACTCTAGGTAAAAAACTCCAAGAGCAAGCAGCATGTGTTCACACATGGTCTCAATCCTCAACAGCATTTCTCATGTGAGAGCCCTGTGCGTTTCATGATTTATTCTGAAGCTGTTGCAGGATTTATTAGCCTCCATTCAGACAACACAGTTTGCCTCTACAAAGCTGACGGCCACAAGCAGACTTCCTTAGCACGCCTCCCCTTCATGGGCCTGACCAACACAAAGATCTGTGGCTGTCTGGTTGGTTGGGGCCCAGGGCCTGTCTTCACACTTCTGGACAGTGAGTTACACCCCCTGGATGCTGCTGACGATGCCCTGGACATACGTGTTTGTCAAGCAGCAGAACACTCCACAGAGGTGGTGACTGCAGGTGGAGGGAATGTGTGTGTGTGGTCGGTGATGCTCATGAGGTGTAAGGTGAAGATACAGGAGGGACTGCGGCACAGCATGTTCAATCAAATGGCACTGGCTCCCCCACAATCTGGCAGGCCCCACAGGGCCTTTGTTGTGCATGGGTGGGTCGTGACAGTGGTTGACCTTGATTGTGGGAAGGTTTTGGAGCACAAGAAGGATCTCTGCTCAAGGTGTGTATGGGAGCATGTGATATGATTGGTGGAGGGTCGAGTTTCTCAGCATAAAGATTAACAAGTTATTTTTTACAGCGATATCACTGCGATGGTGTACTGCTCTCAACTGGGCTGTTTGATCATTGCATCTGAAGCGCTCTCCATTAGAATGTGGGGTCCAGAATGGGAACTACGTGTGGCTCTTGAAGGACATAATGGTAAAGTCATAAAGTCTATGCACATTTTGTCCCTCTTTATGAATAGGCATAAGATTGAAATGTTCTGTTTCTTGGTGTTTAGGTGTGGTGAACTCATTGTTCTACTGCCCTGCATTAAGCATGCTGTTATCAGCCTCTGTGGATTGTACAATCTGTTGCTGGAACGTGGAAGAGGGCCACATGATTGAGTGTGTCCACACAAAGCAGAAAACTCCTCCACTGTGCATAGGAGGCAATGGAAAGGGAGACATTTTTTTCTCCTTCTCTCACCAGGGTGTTGACTTATGGACCATCAGAACCTTGCACACCCTCCACTGCAAATTCAAAGTGGACAAAGGATGCCCATTGAGACAAATCCTAGTTTCCCCCTTCCCTGCTCCTTACCCTACACGAGTCCTCTGTGTCAGAGGGGACAGTCATATCATGCTTGTGGCTGCAGGAACAGGAGATGTGTTGACTTCCTTCAAGGCAGAGCAGAGGATTTTGTGTGCTGACTACTGCCTGCAAAAAGAGATTCTGTTTGCTCTGACTGAGACAGGTACAGTGCTCCAAGCCAACACACTCACTAATCCAATCACTTTGATGCAAGAGTGGAAGAAGAGAGGCCAGGGGCCCTGGCACCACAGGGACAACATGACAGAGAATGATGGCCAGAATCTGCTGATACCTGGCCCAGCTTGCTGCCTGGTTCTTTACAGTCATGTGACTGACACACAGGGAGCTTTAGAGGAGTGGAGGAGTTTGCAGGAGAGAAGAGGATGCAGTCACAGGAACAAAGCAGCTCTTGATGATGCAAAGAATAAGTAAGCATTTTTTCTGCTTTTAGTAAATACACTATGCGGAAAAATAGGGAGAGAATACTTATATGTAACTGAGGGTAAACACTTTGAAATCAAAGGATTTTCTCAAAAGAAAATCCTTAAGATTTTCTTTAGGGAAATACTTATGGGGATTTTATTTAACTTATTATTTTGTTAGCCACCCTGAGATAAAAGTCTAAGGGCGTTTGGTTTTTTTTGCAACTGGTCACAGGTTTTTTGTCATTCTTGGCCAAAGTGGCGGCTGTGTGAGTGTTCTGAAAATGGATGATGGGAAAGTCTTGTACCGGACGGCGGCACACGATGGCCAGAGAGTTTCCGCAATGCAGGTGTACCCTGAGAACGGCTACCTGCTCTCTACAGGTATTTCCCGATGTAACTTTATTGCCTTTGAATACTTGTCAGTGTTTATATTACAACTTTTCCCTCATTCCTAAGGTGAGGACATGACAGTAGTGGTGTGGAGAGTATCCCCCTACACCCAGGAGTGTCTCAGCCAGCAGCTGAGCCTGCGCTGTGACCAGCCTCTAGTCCACATGGCAGCACTGGGGCCCCAGCTGGCCCTGACCTTTCAAGGGCCCAGCAATGGCACCTACAGCCTGATGCACTTTCACCTCCTCAACCAGAGCCAAACCAGTTATCCACCCAAGGAAGGACATTTAGACTGCTTCACAGGTCACTAAAACAGTTTTAAAAAGCAGCATGAAATTTTGTGTCCCTGATGAATCAATTATATGTTCTGGATGGTACTGCATTTATTTTATGTGTGTGTGAGTGACTGGCTCAGTTTTCTTGCAGGATTGTGTGTGTGTCCTGATCTGGAGGTGTTTGTCTCCAGCAGTCTAGATGGGACAGTGTGTATCTGGAATGAGGAGAATCACCTGATCAGGTTGGGCTCGTGACTAGCAATTTAGTGATATGTGTTACTCGATTTATCTTAATGTATTCGTGACCCCTCCAGGACGCTACAGCTGAATGCTGTGCCTGAGTGTCTGGCTTACGGTGGGTTTGGAGGGGAACTGTTTCTTGGCCTCAGAGGGGATCTGTACAGGATCAACTGCACAAAGTTCCTGCCACACAACTACCAACAAATGGTAACTATTCAGCTTGCAGTATGCCTGATGGGCATGTGGGGGATAAAATGTAAACAAAACGTCTCTTTAATCCTGTTCTATTTTCACAGCTCCTCTCTACTTATTGCCCTGAGCCCGTCCCTGACTTGCCTATAATGGAGAATACAGAAAAGTACAACAAAAGAAAGTAAGATTTATTCATGTTACATATTAAGAATAATCCAAAACATTGACTTAATAAGCTGTGAGTGAGCAATGATGGTACAAACAGGAATGCAAGTGCTGACAGAAATGAGGAAGAGGAATTTCCAGCAACTGAAGACATGTGGAGACAGAAGGTGAGTGTGAACTGATAGATTTTATGACATGTCAATGGCACTCTGAAAAATCTGTTCACATACCTTGAATATCCTTTCCATCTGTCTTTTTCCAGGAGTTTGAGGGATTACTGACCTCAAACAAAGACTTAGCTGCACTGCTACAAGACTCAGTACAATGCAACAAAGCAAAGCCTCCCAGTACAAAGGAAACCAAGAAAGAGGCTTTTGATCGCTACATGAAGATAATATATAGGCTGCCCCCCAATATTAAGGTTTCTCCATCTCCCTTCACTCACTTTGCCTGCTTCTTTTCGATGGTGATAATATTTTTCCTGAAGCTTTCACAAATCAGGTGTTTTATTTCAATATTTTGCACATTTTCATTATGCTGAGAGAACTATATCATTAATAGCCTTAAGCCGTGTTTTCAGATTGATTTGGAGGACATCTTTGATCCAGATAAACTTTCATTTTATCCTGAACCATATGACTACAAGCCCTGTAACCTTCCTACCTTAAAAGAGGACGTCCACCCTGAAGCTAAACTAAACATTCCTGTGAATGTGGAGAGAAAGGAGGTAAAAACTGTGGACATGATAAGTACAACTTATTCTCAGTCATTCTGGACTTAAGTTGCAGAAATGTATAATAGCATGCAAGCATGTCTGGAAGCAAAGTTTTGCTCTGTTTCTCTAAAAGCTGGAGAAAAAGGCTCCTTTAACAATCTCTAAACCAAAGACCCTGATGAAAGTCAAACCATTGCCTGCTGCCATACCGAAGAAACCTGATGTCGTGGAGAAGGATGAAGAGGTGAGAGCATGTAATGTCTTCATTTCACAGCAGAACGCATAAAAGAGCAGCTCTCATTTGTGTAAATCTTCACTTGTCCCTGTAGCCTCCACAGATAATTTCTCCAATAGAGCAACCCAAACCCCAAACTCCTACTCCACCTCCTCACCTTTCAAGGACCCCAACACCACTCCCATGGCGGGAACCCACCCCTGAGGTGCCGTCGTTCCTCAAACAGTTTGCAGATGCAGGCTGGTTTAAAGACCTGTATCCTGATAAAAAGGTAGCCCGTGTCAAACACATACTGTATATCCATTCACCAGCCAATCATGCACAGTGGTGGAGTTGGTCCAAGTTGAGGCCTTGATGAACGTGTGCTTGCGTGCAGTGTATCCCAAGCTCCCTGTCTCCAGAGGACTTCTCCTTGGAGCTGCTGGGCTGTCTTAACACCTGCAGTGCTCCGTCGAAGATTAAGATCCTCGCTGCACTGCAGGCTCTGCACACCCAGGGGCTCCTACAGGATGCAGACAAGCTTTACCGCTGCCTCATTGACTTGGTGCCCAGATTCGTGAGACCTCACATGGTACTGTATGTCTGGGATCAACATTGTCAACATGAATTTGAAGAGCTAGACATGTCTAATTGTTTTTCCTGTGTCTTTCAGTCACCTGTGGAGCGGACTGTGCTTGTTGAAATGCTGAATCTGTTGGTTAGTCTTAAACCTGCCGGCTATGACCTTGTGAAAAAGCTTCTTGCTCTTCTGGCTTTTAAAAAACTGGGTCTCTGGTGAGTCCATCCATGTTAAAATCCCAATTAATGACCATACAAGCATCTTAATATTCAAAGGCTATATAACCGAAGTGAAAACAATGTGAAAGGGCTCACTCATAACTTACAAGTTTCAGCTCATTATTTATCTTTCTGTCTAACAACTTCACTATTTTGGTTCACTCTAACTGCACCCATAGTGCTGAGGCAGACCTGCTCAGCACCAAACAGCAGACAGACAAAGAGAGCAACTAGCTGGTGAACATAATGGAGCATATAGCAGCTAAAAAGACAGATAGTTCCTTCAGGAGTTGGTGGAAACAGAGCTAACAGAGAGCGATGCTGGAGTTATATTCATCAGGTGGACAGGAAAAGGACTGCACCTCTCTAATTGACAGATGTATAAATAAGGAACTGTATGCGTAAACATCCACCATATCACCTTAGTAGGTGATGATATGGCAGAGTTCACAGTAGCAACAATTGCATGTTTAATTTAAGAATCTTCTGAAATGACTCAAAGTTTGTATGATGTTTTTGTCCTGTCAAAAGTGAAACAGTGCTGCGCATGCTGACTACCTTAGGGATAAACGAGGCTGATCAGTGGTTGTGGCCGGAGCTGGAGAGCTGGGACTCAGAGCTGCAGGACCCGTCTGACATCTGGAAGAGCCTGCATGACAGAGCAGATTGTTGGCTGGAGTTATGGATCTCCAGATACAAAGTAACAGACGTGTTTCATTTAAATGTTAATCTGTCGACCTTAAATTTTTGTTTTACGATGGAAAAAAATGAGACATCTTTCACAATCATTATCACCATCCATGGAGTATTTTTGAGTGTGACAAAAGGACGGAACAGGTGTTTGAAAACTGAGAGGCTCTCCTTCTGTGAATCACTCCTTCTGATGTCCTTTACCGTGACCTTAACTCCTCTAAATAGGAGTGCATGAGAGCTTGTAGCAGTGTTGTTGACTGGCATGGCGTGGCTGGTTTTGACCTGCTACTGTAAGTGATTAACTGCTTTCTGTCTCTCTCTCCATGCCTCCAGGGACATGGCAGGTATCTGTACCTCAGGAGTACAGCAAAGTGGAAGCCGCCGACCTTCAGCGTGGTGGATGTGCTGAATTATTTCTGCTCCGTCCAAAAAGAGGAGTACAGAATGAGGCGATGTGTTGCACCTACTGATCGCAAAAACACAGTGCTTTTGCCCCTTTATGACTGGTAGGTAAAAATCACGTACATATGGTAGATTCTTCTCCACTACAGTTTTTAATGTAACCCGGCCGTCCGTTTGTGTAGTAGCTCTCAACCAATCCTTCGTCTAGGAGAGACGCACAGCATGGCGAGGATATCCAGGCCACCAGGTAAGATTTCACCATACTTCAGCAAAGACTTGATTGGGTTTAGGGTGTGATTACATGCAGCTGTGCTTGTAGAAGTCTAATGGTTTCTAACATCTACTGCATTCCTGTCCTGCAGGTTTAATGTTGCCTCCGCTGAGACGCCGTCCCTGCCTCACACACTTTCCCAATTTCATCTCTTTGCCGTTATCTCGAGTCACTCTTCGCCCCTTTCACACCTATACAGATGAGGACTGGGTGAAGGTCTCACCTCGCCGCTACTTCATTCAACAGCAGTCATATGTCGACTACTACAGATGATGCCGCTTAGTCTGTAACTCCATTAACACCTGACGAGTCATCTAACACACATTAGCTTGAAATCTGTTCATATGTTTAACAGTGAAAGGACTCTTAAAACTTTGCTTTATGGCTGGTTTATTCTGTGACTTGTAAATGCATTCATGTGGTACAAGGCTGATTGGTACGGTCTTTTCCTGATAATGGTGATACTTTTTGATTGGATATACAAGTTGACTGAATACAAAAACATGTAATTATGCACAGATATTCAAGAAGTACAATTTGACAGATTTATAAATTAGAAGAGAACAAAGATAAAATACAGGAGTTGGTGAATAAAGCAGAAAAAAACTCAATAGAGCTCTCGGGGTGGAAGGGTTGATAAAATCCCCTGTTTGGTTCATTTCACGGTTTAGGGGTCGTGGTTTTCAGTTTGGTTTGATACACGTAGCATAAGCCAAACACACAGTGTACAAGTTTCAAAACACCGCTGGTCAGGCCGGGACGTGAGCTTTGGATCCAGGACTGTGGCTCTGTGCAGATCGGGTTTTATCAACAGGCACGCTGGGATGATGTTTTCGTAAATATTTCATCATATTGGAGTATTGCTGCCAGCATAAACCACGCACATTGCACGGTGCTTGCACACAGTCGGTTTTATCCAGCACTTTTTTTCCTGTCGTCAATCTGTAAAGCTCCTGTACAGCAGACCGAAACGATGCTGGCAGATCCTCTAGCTGTGTTTTGTGTTTTGACTGACAGCTGCACTTCATCCGAGCCAACTGAGAGGTTTCACTGCGTTACAGGAGCGAGGCTTTTTTTTTTAATAAGTTTATCTGAAAGGCAAAACAGATTTTTTTACTTGAACACTTCCACCCCCGCTCAGTTTACTGTTATGCATTTAAAATAACCTTAAATTTTCTGCAGCTAAATTCAATTTGCATTTAAGGATGTAGTGTTTGGAAAGGACTTTCAAAAGGGAAACTGGTCAAACCTGGTTGTGACCAGTCGTACATGTAACAGCTGATCAGATGCTGTGTCTGAATGATGACAGCTGTAAAGGCACGAGCGCAGACAGCCTGTATACTCAGCCAGCGAGAAGTTAATTATTTACAAAGCACTTACTTTTGGTACAAAACCAGCAGTGACACTTTAATTCATAGTCAACAAGTGAACTTATTAAAGTAGGATAGCACCATTTTATTGAAGCATGGCTTGTTACTGCCTCCTCCGTATGTCATGTGAGTCTTATCTTCTGATCCATCCCCTAATGATACAATAACAGACCTGTTGATTTGGTGACACGAGGACTTCTTCCTCACCCCATCATCACGCTCTGGTCCAATTACCCTCATGTAACTACTCCTGACATTTACCCCATAAAATTCTCATTAAAAAAGGAGATTGCTGTGCCTTGATGGAGGTCTGCATTGTACTGAGTGTCTTGCTACTTTGTATTTAATATAAAGCATAAATGAATAATTCGGCCTGAACACAAGACAGATGGTGATAAAGGAAAGATTAAAAAACATAACTGAATACTAGCCCATCATGGAGGTGATGGTTTGATTGTCAGGTGTATCTACATTGCTCTGGTATGTGTCGGTGAGCAAACTAAAAAGCACCTGTGTCCTTCCCTTCACCTCTGCTCTAGTCCTCCAAGTCTTTATCATAATTGAGCAGGTCGCACGTCAGAAAGAGGTCAGAGCGTCCGCTTTCCATCAGCACTCTGTTGAGCTGGCTGCTGGTCGTGTTGATGTCTGAGGTTTCATCTAGCGGCCAGTCTAAGAGCTGAGCGCTCGAGGGCAGGTCAGGAAGGCCCGGCTGGTAGTCCTCCAGGGGGTTGGGGTACAGTAAGTGACGAAGGGAAGGCATTCTCACAGCCATCCTCACCAGGTCCATGAGGCCAGCCATAGAGAGTGGGTTCAGGGCCAAAGCCAGGCTCTTGAGGGCCCAGCAGCCTCCAAGTGAGGGCAGCAAGAGTCCCAGCAGGCCATCTGTCAGGCCACAGCCACTCAGAGAGAGATGCTGCAGGGTGCTGGAAGCCTGGGAGATGAGGCGGCGGATGGAGGGCAGGGTGTTTTCATCCAGATGGTTCTCACTTAGATCCAGCTGCTGCAGCGTGGAGGCGTGATGGCTGCAGGACAGATAAGCGAGGTCAGCTGGGCTCAGGCTCAAATATGGCAGCTCCAGTATCTGCAGAGGCTGAGGCAACGAGCTGTGACAAAAGGAGGAAAGACAAAAAAAGAAAAAAAATGTATTATTCAAATATTCATGGTAGAGGTTGAATTGTTTCTGTTCTGTCTCATAAATATTGGGGTCATCAGATTCAGAATAAGCATATATTTACAAAAATCAATGAAGCTGATGAGGTCCAATATCAAACATATTGTCTTTGTAGTGTTTTCAGTTGAGTATATATCAAAAAAGATTTGAAAATCATCACATTCTGTCTTATTTATCTTTATCACAGCGTTGCAACCTTTTTGGAATCGGGGTTGAATAAGATGTCAAGAAATGGTGAGAAATTCCCATCAGATCAGGTCATACCTCAGCAGCACACGAAGCTGTCCAGGCAGGCGCAGAGCAGTGAGACTGAGGCGTCGCAGCTCTTGAAGCTTTGCCAGACCCAGAGACAAGTCCCTCAGTGTCTCCTCCTGGGCGGGGTGGTCTCTACGAAAATCCAAGTTACAGTAGTGCAGGCGAAGAGAGTTCAGTGCAGGGAAGGAGGAGAGCAGAGGCAACAGCTCCGCCAAACCAGCCACCCCAAGGCTGCTGTAGCGAATATCAATGCCTAGAAGACCCTGGCAAGGCAGGAGGTCTAGCAGGGTCCTGATACTAGACACCGAAATCTCTTCCACGCGCAGGTATCTGCACTGAAGCTTGAGGGGTCCCAATGTGCTCAGAGCCACACGAAAACGCTCCAAAGAACGAGCATTTACAAAAAGATCAGCTCTCACATGCACCAACACATCACTATTTACATCTTTTTCCTCTGCCTCCTTTCTGCTGCCTCCGAAACCTTTCACTGCAGTCTCTCTTTTCCTCTCCATCTCCATCCTCCTCCTGACACCTTTCATTAGCTCCTTTTCACCCAGAATCCCACACGAGCCTGTCCTCTCTCTGTCTTTCAGTTCCAGCTCTTTGTCTGTGTTTGCTTCATGTCCGTTTGGCTCCTTTCCCCTCTTCCACGGCCCCCTCTCTCTTTTCACATCCTTCTCTCTCTCCAGGGCTGAGAACCTTTTCCTCTCCCGCTCTCCTTCTCTCCTATGGGCCCTCTGAGCTGCAGCTCTGGCCTGAACAGCCATGGTGCAGAGAGCTACAGTCAGAGACCAGCCTCCCATGGGGTCTCCCAGCCCTCCTTCATCTCCCTGCAGTCCACAGAGATCCAAAACTTGCAATGCGCACCTAGGAAAGAGGAACTGGTCTTAAGTGCTACTCATAGGAACAATACGGTTAAACAAGAACAGATCCACTTTCTAGAAACTACTTACCTTTGGTCTGACAGTCCTCTGACAACTGCAAGTAACAGAGCCTGAATGCAGAGTCGATTTGGCGCAGGTTGTCCTTGTTTCCTCCGTCCGCCAACACGGAGGGTGCGTTCAGGCCACCTCTGCACGAGTTCGCCCACAGCCAGCGGTCTGCAGCTGCTGAACGCGGCCTCCAGCAGCGGTCTGTACAGCTCCCTGGGCACCCACCTCAGCCAGCAGGGTGACGAGCTGTGGTCACTCACCACCTCCCTGGCGCAAAGGCTCACCAAGGAAAGCACCATTTCAGCGCAGAGCACCGCGAGCTTTTAGCATAAACAATAAAGCAGCGGAAATAATGTGGCGTCTTTGCAGAAGCAGACTTTAGACGCCTGAGAGTTAGCTAGCTCTAACTAGCTCGACCACAAACTTTATGACAGTAACTCGATGCGGTCTTATAAAGCCCCGAAAAAGATTTAAGACATCACCTGATATCTACATGGATTATTAACAGCATTAACTTATACAGCCACGACTGGAAACGTTTTGCGGGTGAAATATTAAACGCTGGCACACCATGTTAGCTGACTCGCCAGTTGGCTAACTGTAACTGAGGATGCTGCTGCTGGAGCAGGAAGAGTGTTTACAATTTACACGGACGTATGACGTAAGACGTACGACGTAAAGGCGCAACGTCACGGCTGTAGAATTAAAAACTCGACCCTGTGTCGCTTGTGACACTTTTGTGCTCTGTTAAGCTTGATTTTGTGCAGTTATTTTGCATGAATGCTCGATTTTGCACTGTTACCCTCAGCTTGTAGTGTTTAATGAATGGTCTGTACATTCAGGGCTTTACAATGCTGAAAACCAGGTTTTACAACCCTCCACAAGAGGCATCTATTTAAGGGGATGATACTAGGAAAAGCTTTTGACTTATGTAGAAAACAACCTGGGGTTCAACTTTAGTAAGGCTATCAGACATGCTGACAAGTACTGTCAGTTAATCATATTTTCTGTGTACATTTTCTGTAAAGTAACTAGTAGCTGAAGGTCTTAAATAACCGCAGTGCAGTAAAAAAATAAAATATTTTCGGCTGGAATGTAGCACAAAATGGAAATACTCAAGCACTACAAGTATTTGAGAAAACATACTGTGTAACTTTCCACCATTTAATAGAAGCTTCCGTATATATTTTGGCATTTTTTCCCTAATATTTCCAAAACCTTCCTTCTACTTTATTTAATTTTTTTTCTACTGCAGGAAAAGTCTTTCTTCAGTTCCCTATCGAGATCTGTGCTTTCTATTGATTTTCTATGAGCGCATCTTCCTGCAGAGGTGTTCATAAATATGTAAAAACTGAAAAATAGTTTGCCTGGCAGTGATGAAGGTGGTCTGGAATGAAGGAGCGTACCGTGCTGCCACAGGGACTGATGATATTTCACAGGACATGTGATTTATAAACTTCTGTACAGTTAAATTCAGTGATTGATTCAGACAAGTGAAAGAAGAGATCGTATCAGAGATCGTATAAGCAGAGAAGAGCTTCGTCTCAAGACACTGAATACTGAAAGGTGTCAGCTGGAAATCTCACAACAGACATTATACATTTATTGTGCAATTGCATTTTTCTAATTTGGCAAATGGTGTTTTGGGGCATGTGCATGCAAATAGAAACTGCACAGGGTATCTAACTAGTTGTCGAGGCTGGTCTGTTTGGTCATCAGTGGTGCTCTACCTCCACCTGTCCACAGTGCATACTCCCACTCTCTATACACCCATAGCTAAATCCACCAAAACAGGTTACGATACGGTTCATCCAGAGTGATAATGAATTTACTGATTCAGCATGACTGACTGACTGATGAACAAGTGAGAAAATGTTTTTTTCTGTTAGTTAACTCTTCCATCCATGTAAAGAATGCGCTTCGAAATATGACTCCTATCAAAAGCATGTTCAAGATAAAACACACACTTTATCTTTGATATGATCTGATTGAATTATTGTGTTATTAGTAATGTGTCCAGGACTCCCTGGGAAGCAGCATTGATACTGAGTGGATTATCTTAATGCATCACTAGATGGCGCTAAAGGATTGTGTAGGATGACTGTGCTCTGAAGTTCCTCTGTCTTACAGCAAGCCTTAAAAAACATAAACAAGACTTTTATGAATAATTGGCAAGATGCATCTTAGCTGTCACTGATATTAAAACACTTAAATTTCATTCGTATATATATTCCAAGCAGCTATTGATTCAGTTGAAACCGATGCTATTTCATCCTTTATCATACCTGACCTCAGAAATGCTTTTAGTTTGGACCACTGAGACTAATTATGATGACAGTGATGAATACTTTGTTAGCAAGTGGATTCACATCATGGGAGATGCTGTAATATTTTCCTGCTTACTCAGGCTTTAAATTTATGTCAGCTGTAATTGATGCTTTGTTTGTGAATGTAATCACTTTTTTTTATTTGCACACTCTGAAGGACTAATTTCACAGAGAGCATAGCTTTAACACTACTCTAACACAGCAGTCGCACACAGACAGCAGCGCACACACAAGCACAACACAAATAAAGATGCTTTTACTTAATTTATTGCTGCAGTCACTTCATATGACCTGCGGGATCTTTGTCCATCTCATTACTTCTGCCTTTGATATAAAGCAGTTTAATACCACTTCCATCAAAACACCTTTTGAAATGCAACCAGGGGCCTTGGCCATTCTGGTTTCATGATGGTGTGGTCTCTTGATGTGTGTATTACCTTGGCTTTACTTCAGTTTTGTATCTATTGTTATTTGAATACCAATTTTTCCAAAAATTGAAAGATATTAAGCAGAAAGAGAGAGCTACCAGTTATCCAGACTGGCATACGTGCCTGTTTGTCCTGAAATGTTGGAGATTTATTTTTGAATGAGTGTCAAAAAACAAGTAAAACATCTCTATTGATAAACTGAGGACAGGTATTGTTGCCTTCTCTATGTGTGCAGATGGAGGTTAGCATTATGCACACCTCATGTGAAGGTTGAAGACAGCAGATGGCCTTTGAAGTCTAAAATGAAGGTAATCATGAAACTGTGAAAACAGTACTGGTGATACAGAAAGCTAGAGAAAGATGAGACAGGACAAACAAGAGTTACACCAAAGGAATTATAAAAGCGGAAAAGCTACTAGCTTACTGGCTAACTACTAGCTTGGGCTAGTGCTAGCATGCTAACTTGAGAGTAACAAGAAAACCGTTAGTCCGCACAGGGAGTATGACACTGTCTTTAATGTTTTAAACAGACAGAGTACATAAATACAAACAGAATACAGAACAGTATATTAATAGTTATTTAGAGCTTTGTATCAGCAGCAAATTAGCCCCAGTCAGCTAGTGGCTTTCTTAACTATGCAATGATTGCAAAACCAGAACAATGATAGCATGCTAATATGTTAAATTAAGATGGTGAATGTGGTTAATATTATGCATATTTACATGAACATTTTTGCATTGTGAGCGTGTTAGCATGGTGATGTTAGCTGTGGCCAAATACTTGACTTGTCATAGTTGAATTTCTCTGTTGCATTTAAGTGTCCCTGTAAACTCGGGCAGTGTGACAGTGAGGCAGCATGCACAGTATCCTGAAACTGAAGCAGCTGCATGGAATTCAGCTTTAATTAAGTATGTCACCTACACCTGTGCTTTGTGCCATGTCTCCTCTCCTCTGTCTGTGATTCAGTCACTCTGCCATCACGTTCTTTGACAGATTTTTTTCCTTTCTATTTGAAAATCTATCATGCACATATGCCTTGTTATTTTCACACAGATAGTCTGTTAATTGGACATTTTATTAAACAAGATGAGTTTCTGGATTGCTTTCCCCTTCCATATGAGGGCGGATCTGTTAGAACTGAACATATTTTCAGTTGAGACCAAACTGATTTGTTGTACTAAAATTGGTGGAATAAACACCATATGCTCAACAGACGGGCAGAATGGAAGCCTCGGGCACTGGTACAATACAATGGAGAGGAGAGAAAACACCTTTTATGTTTTCTTCCTGGCTTGTAGTCCAACAATGCCTCCAAGAAATATGTACACAAGATTGGAGCCACTTAAAATTCAACCGCGCCATTACTGAAATTCTAGATAGTGTATCTTAAACGTGTACACAAAAGCAGTAATACCTCTGCAGTTCTGACTGGCTCATGCCTGTAATTTATCAATAACTATGCAGCTGGATGCTATTAGAGAGGTATGATGGACCAGTTACTTTCAGCTCCCTGTGGCCTCACCCCACCAATGCTCATTTCTTGTCAATCCCAGTCTTTTTTGTTGCTGACTGAGCATATTTGATTATTGCAGCGTTTGTTACTTGAAGTTAGTAACAAAAGCTGCAAGACCAACGATCTCTAGTCTAATTTAATTGGACGTGCAGTTCTCCCTGAAGTCCTTTAATCCTTAAATACAAATTTCCACATTTTGGGATCCAGTATCTTCCTGATTCCCTTTTCCCAGCAGGTCAGTCATAGAGTTGTTTATTCCTTTTAACTACTCTCCGCGCAGAGATAATTACAGTGCCTGAGACAAATTCAATTTCCTAGATATGACAGTCAAAAAAGGGCCAGTGTAAGCTTGTCTTCTCATGCATTCTGCAGTTTAATTTACATTTTACAGGGATGCTTCATTGTTTAATCATGACACTTCCATCAATTATACACCAAGTATAGGATGCTTGCATTAGGCAGTTGGTAGCACTAGATGTCATTTTTACCTTCAGCTTCTCAGGAATGACAGACACAAAACATTCAAAACTGACACTACTGAACATCTTATATGCCGTATATTTTATGTAGAGCTGTTATAGATGCAACAGACCAGATGTATAATGCACTAGCTCTTTACTTCCTTGAAATTACCTTTTGCTGTTAAAGACAGATTACTCATGTATTTCCCTTCTTTTTTAGCTGTGTGTAAATATTTCACTTGCAGTGTAAGAAAAATGTCAGTTTTCCCCTGCAAGTAACAGTGCTAATGGTGCTGGAGAGCAAGCCTTCAACCTTTTTGTTACCAACCAGAACGAATGCATCTTACTCAATGATAAAATAGTACGTTTTTATGGAAAGTATGCACTCTCAAGCTGTCCTCACTTGGCTGTAAATGTCAAATCACATACCAGAGAAAAATAGCACTAAATTTTCATCTTTTCTTTTCTTCTGAAAATACTGAAAATCCTCAAACTTAACCTCACATCTCACACAGCCTCTTAAACTGCTAGAGAAATATTGTTGTGGCTTGTCACCCAAATTCATACTCTTGTGTGGTTACAAAATTAAAGGTAATTACTGCCTCTAGTGGCTGTAGGCATGAGAGTTAGATATTACAGTAAATCACAATGCATCTACTTTTTTTTTACTACATTTCTGTAATGTTAAAGAGTCTTTTCCTTCAAGATAATTCTTTCTCATTCTAATACTACACACTGATAGGTGAGTATAAACTCTTCATGCAATTTAATAGGCCTTTAAGAGGGTACATATTTAATATGATGACAGGTTAATCAGCGTCCTCTGCAAAATCATGCTCACCTCCCTTGTAAATAGCAGAGAATTTGACGCATATTGCAGCCATATCCTGGCAAGACTTGTGACTGGACGAGGTTGAAATGGCAGCATGTGTTAGCTGATCTGCTCTGGCAGAGGACTGAGGACTTTGTGTGATACAGGAAACATGGCAAAACAATTAGGAACAGAGTTTAGACCCTCCAAAATAATAAGGTGAGTCATGTGTGCCGTCAGGACTAAAACGGAAAGGAGATGATCATAGAGACAGTGGTTTTAAGTTGTCATATAATCAAGTGAACATCTTATAAGACAATGAAAATATTCATGTAACCATGTCTTAAAAAAAAAAAAAATCTTGTTAAGTAAAATCAGAAATATTTCACCTCTTTTAAGAACTCTCCACATGTTTCAACTTGGTAAGCGGTGCCCTTGAAATGAGCCAGTAAGAAAAGTGAAATATTGACTTTGACAAGTTAAAAGCTCCTCCTGGCAGGACACATCAAGGGCATTGAGGAGAGGAAGCACTGTCTCTGTCAGAATCTGTCAGGAACTCCTTGAACCTTTACCAGTGAACTTCACACACACAACAGGGAACATCCTACCAAAAACCTTGAACTACCCACCTTGGACTTTTCCAAACTAAGAAGAGTGCATCACCCAAATCATCCAAACCAGTGGAGCAAAGACAGATCTAATGGTGCTGAGACATTTTGACATATTTTGTCCAAACTTTGTTCTGGGTGAGGAGCATTGTAGTCTGTTGCTAGTACTAAAAGCAGAGGTAGCTTAATACTTTGTCGTAGCAATAAAATGCTGTAATGCTACAATTGCTGCATATCTACATTGAATCAGTCAAGGTACAACACCAACCAGCCACTTATAACAGTAGTTACAAAGTGTTGCACAAAAAGAAATAATATAGTCTGCAGAATTTGTAAGAATGTAAACAAACACACAAACAAAAGGTATAAATATGGACATTAGGTGCCCTGGTGGTTTAGAGGTTTGGGGCACAGATCATGGATCATGACATCCCCAGTATGAGTCTGGCTCAAGACCTTTGTCACACGCCATTCTCCATCTTTCTTTTTCGACTCCCTGTCATCTCCCTGTAATGATAGATAAGGCATGAAAAGCAGAGGGCATACAGGGCATTTCAAAATGAATTTTGAGAACCTGCTGATGAAGCATTCCTTAGGCCTTGAGGAAGGCTGTTTCAAATTCAGAGGCTAGTAAAATCAGTTATACGCTCACAGATAGTTTTCAGTTGTGACCCTGGAAGTCTCTGCTCTGAGGAGCTGTGGTTTCTCCCAGCAATGGGAGGGGATAACTCCTCTGAGGACACGAGGAGCCACCTGACCATGTCATGCAAATGCTTTGTGAGTCAAAGGTAACATGTTTAAATTGGACAGCAAAGAAGTGTGTGATCTATGTCTTGTTTGTGTTCGATTGGTTGAGGTAGAGGCATCATATCCCAGTCCTGTTTTTTTCCCCTTGTTTCCTTATGTTTCCCCCTTCCCTTTGTCTCCTGCATGCCTGTGTCTGTGGTGTGGTCTTGGCAATCCCTCTTTCACTCCCCTGGCTCCTGGATCCCTGCTGATGAGGCACACCTGTTGAACCTCCGCACCTGCTGTCCATCAGCTCATCAGCCTGGCAGTATATCAACGCTGGCTCCACTCCCACTTGTCGCTGGATCATTGCTTCTGCTTCAGTGGTAGAGACACACTGCAGGCCTCTAGGGTTAGTAATCTGTTCTTTATGCTGTGTTCCTAGATTGTACTAACTGTCTTTCCCTCGTACTTAGGATAAGAACAAGTCTGCCTGCTCGTTTGCAAGCCTTTTAAACCTTACCGGTTTCCCTGCCTGTGTTCTGTGTTGGGGTCCACATTGCAAACCATAACAACGAGAAAGGCATGAGTGACAACAGGTCTTAACTGAAGAAGAGGTTTGATATTTGCAGTGTTTCTTAGTTGAATGTAAACAGCTTGAAATCTAGATTGAAAATTAATTTTGCCTTTTTTCTTTTTCTTTTTTTTAACATTCCGTTAGATATGGATAATTCATTTTGGCTAATTATGAAAAATAGCATATAGTCCAAGGAAAAAAAAAATCTGTTTTGTCATACTTAAGTTTAAGAGAAAGAGAGAGATATACTGTATTGTTTATCTTCATCAACAATAAGGCCTCATGATAAATTTTGTTGTCATGGAGGAGCATGAGCACAGAGAATAAGAATGGACCAAGAATTGACCCCTGGGGCACACCACACATTTATCATGAGAATGTGCTTTATGGAGAAATATCTTTAAGTCTGTACCATCCCTGGAAATCTTGGAGCTTTAGGAAAAGACAGAACATGAGATACTCTACATGAAATTTTCATCTTTTTAAGAACATTTCTGTACTAGAGAGAAATTCAACAAAGGCTTTGTTGTTTTGTCTCTCAAAGCCTTTTAGACTGTCCACACTGTTATTTCCAAGTGTTCAGATGGGATTTGTGTGTCCAGACATCAAAAACCAACCTGTGTGGGTTGCTGATTTAACAATGTAGGCGTCAGTAACTATGCATGCTGAAGATGTGGCTTTGCAACATGAAAACACGAGAAATTCTAGCTTTGTCTGAACAGGCGCTTCCCACCAAAGTGCCATCAGACAGTTTATTGCATGGTCTATTGTTCTGGACTGTTGTTCTCTGTATTGTCCTCCATCGCTCTGCTAGTAGCACCGTGGATTCTGCTCAGCTGCTCTGATGCACGTCCATCACTCTGGATTTGTTGTCAGATTGTGATGCAAAAGGCACTTTAACATCCAATTTGAGCGACCAGAGCATCTGGACTGAGATGCTTCTGTAGAAATCCCATTTGAATTGCATTTCATCACCTCCAAATGTGGCTAGGATTCCATTTGCAAAAATTATTTCATGTGGTTCTTGCTGTCCAGACTTTCTAAAATCAAGCTGAATACAATCTAGATATAGCTAAAAAAACAGATTTGGGATGGCAGTCTGAACAAGACCTAAGAAAACAGCCTTTTTTAATCATTACAGGCCTGAGGAAGCAGGAGGTCTGGTGTCACTGATGTGGTGGACAAGATAAACATGAGCCCAGCACAGCAGCTGCGAACCCACATCAATCACCTGTCAACCTGAACCGTAGACATGGTTTGTATGAGCCTTGACATTTTGCTCCACTATGGCAGCATTTTTTATTTCATGTCTGTATTGCTGATCATGTATAGAAGCAGTCCTACATGTAGCAGTTGTCATTGTAGACCTGGATACAGACAGCTGCATGTAGACCTGCACATGGTTATAACCAGACAGACTCAATACTTCCCTGTCCATGACAAATGCATGTAAATACCTTAATCACAGCAAATACTGCATGAATTCGGCTCTGATGTCAGCTTATTATTCACACACACACACACATACTCACTCACACACAGGGCTGCCATGGTCAAGGATTCTGTCGTTTTCCCTTTATAATTTATGCGCTGCAGTACTTGAATATCAACAAGGTTCCTTTTTATTTCTCTGCAATAGGATCATACGTTTCATGATAGAGTAGACAACACTGAGACTGTATCAGATTTGTGTTTTGTGAAGAAGTTTAAAGGTTACAGTTACTGTGGAGAAAATGCCTGTTAAATTAGATCAGATGATCGTTTTGGATTGCCACTATAAAACCTGTCTTCTCCTCCTGCCTAACAAAATGCTTGGTAATCAAACTGCATTTATTCCAGTGTTTTCCTTTTGAGGGCTAATGACCAGAGGGAGAGAAGGACAGGTTCTTTGCCCTCCAAAGACTTTATCATGATTTGATGCATTACTGTCAATAGACATAAATATGGGCTGTAATAACCTGCTTGCACAGACGACCTGTACGGCAGTTTTTCTGGTGGCGACAGGCTGACTTAAATAATCTCGATACTTCCTCCACCAATGCTGTTGTGTTGGTGTGAAGTATGTCTTTAAAAATAAAGTCTGGTCGCCTGCAGGGGTCTTCAGATGAATAGCATGACTGATGACTAACTGGTTTCCTGTAGGGGCAGGTATTTTGGTAGAGTGCCTCTTAAATACTGACAGGTGGCAGCATTGTGGAAGGATAAGGATCTGGCAAATTTGATGCATAAGACTAGGAGGTTTAATGCAGTCTGGGTTTCTGCCTCTCATTTGTCAATGCTTTGTTGGCCGCTTTGTGCACAATCACACATCACAGAGCACCGCGGGATCTTCCCTCTCATACTGTGTAGATTGGAGGGGCTGAGTGAGGCATCACGTACACCGTTAAGATTAAACCCCAGCTGTTATGATGACTCCGCTCAGCAGTGAATCACTGGATTCAGGTTGGAGGAAGATTAGCAGGTGCTCCACGGCTTGAGCAAGACTGTGAAAGCAGAATGGCTGCATTCAAAGTGCCATGCAAATGTGCTTCGCTGTCAATAAGTTCTAATTAACAGACTGTCGCAAGGTGCCAGGGTAGGAAGAAAGCCATTATGAAGACGAATGATGAGGCGACACAACTTTCTGTTTCTATGCTGGAGCCACAGTTCCTATGAAAACACAGTCGCACAGCTTGCCTATTGCTGCTGAATGGAAATATATGTGGGATTGTAAAGTGTGTACTTGATTTCATTGATTGTTTTCTTTTTGTCTTTCCTACAACAGACTGATTTGTGTCAGTCTTGCATTTGAAAAATGACACCAGGCAGCATTTCTTTCTACATCCTGACTTTCTATTCAGCACGGTTTCTCTGTATTTTTTTTCTAAACCTGTGAGATAATGGGATTTTTAACCCCATTTTTTTCCATTGCTATCTGTGAGTGTGTGAAGGTAACCTCCCACTCATCATTACTCAGATGAAACATCAACAGAGGGGCAGACATTTGAGGTCGAAGACAATCCGTCTGGTTGGAAACGGGAGCAGGATTTAATCACGTCTTTGTTTTAATATGTACAAGACTATGTGTGTGAAACAGATTAGTTCAGATCTTTGACAAATGGTTGTAGGGGGTCACACCAGTGCCATCAGTGATAAATTTATCTTATTTAATTCTCAAAGTGCTGAAGCTGAATCAAGCAAGAGCTCTTAAGAATTCACAAGTTTCAAGACAGAAGAGGAAGGAAATAAATGAACAGAAGAGCATTTTTATGATGATAGAGGGGTGGATCCATGGATGGCAATGCCAGTCTGTTGTTTGATCCAGATCTCAGCAACTATTGGATGGATTGCAGTGAAGGACATTCTGTTTTTGCTGATTTTCAGTAGACTTTTCTTCAATGTCTCTTGCTAACTTCTGCTGACACACTAAAGTAAGATGGTGAGCATTTTAAACATTATACCTGCTTAGCTTCAGAGTGCTAGCTTTGTCTTTCTGAGCATGTTAGCATGCTGACGTTAGCATTTGGCTCAAAGCACGACAGGGCTGTTAGCATAGCTGTTGACTTCTTAGTGTTTATTTTTCACCAGCATCTTCAGCTCCTGGACTACACTGCGCTGAATAATTTTTATGTGAAGTCCCATTTCAATCCAGTGAGTCGAGTGATTGACTGCTTTTATAACCTGCTGCACTGAATATTATGAGCCTGTCTGAAAATAATTGTTTTTAATGGACTCCCGGCTTTATTTACTGAAAAATGAAATCAGCTTTGTGCTGCCCTGTTGGCTCAACTCTTTGCTGGCAGATGTTAATGACGCCCCCTTGTTGAGATCAGCTAATTGTGGTCATGAGTCATCACGTTTGACCACGATGTGCTCTTGCACCTCCCTGTTACATGTTAAAATTGGCATAAGATGATTAGTCTCTAATCATCCTGACCTTATATTCTCTTCCACTCTCTATTTTTGTATCCTTACACTGTTATTCAAATTGACTAGTTGAGGTTTGGTATTCAGAAACAACAGGACACACTTCAGTCTGTGGCCTTCTGCATTACATGTGACAGAGTCTCAACATGCTGCCAGCTGCACTCTATACACCCTCACTCCCACTGCCAATAGAGGTCAATATAGACATGATCTTTTCCTTGTTCCACTGCTCCCTCGTCCCTCATGGAGCTGTCGAGCCCGCCTTTTCTCTCAAGGTTAATTTCATTTGAACTACAGCAGCTCTTGTATTGGCTTGCTGCTTGTCTGTTTTAAGGTCTTGTCTTTATTGATTGCTGTGAAATGAAATTATGCCTCACTGTAAAGTGAGGCTGAGCCCTGCTGGACCCAGTTAATGATCCTCTTATGGCAGTTCATATTCTGAACTCGGCTCATCTCTTCCTTGTTATACCTGGAGTCTACCTACTTGTAATTAGAGGTAATGTGTTTTATCTTGTTGGAAACAGTGGGCTTTATGCAGACTCTTCAGTTTCCACATGTACAGACATAGTTTTGCCATTAAATTTTGTGTTATTATTAGCAGTGGTTATTTAAAAGCCGTTTGTGCTCTCCTGTCTGCCTTGCAGTGTTCAATTCCAGCAGCAAACAGCTTTTTGATTTCTCTCCTTTACCTTGTGGCTTTGCTGCGCGTGCACACACTGTGGTACCATATTTTTTTATCTTTTGTGTTTGAGGCTATGGATCTTAAAGATAGACTTTTTTTTGGCTCTGCTCCCAACCCAAGTGCCATTTTTCCTTTAGCTTTGGAGGGAAAAAAAGCGTATAAACCACATTATTATAGTAGTGGTAGCACGAGTAGTAGTCAGTGATGGAATGTACCAAAGTACATTTACTAAAGTTACTTAAGCACTTGTACTTTAGTGTTTCCATTTAATGCTACTTTACACTTCTTCTCCATTAAATCTCTGAGGCAAATATTGTACTTTTTTTCTAAACTTCTTTAAACTGACAGCTTTGGTCACTAGTTACTTTACAGATTACAGTTTTTCATGCCCTTCCTGTCCAGTGAAAACCACATATCTCCAAATGTGATCACATATTTTATTGCTAATCTTAACGCTAATTATAAGTATAAACCCATATCAAGAAAACAGCACCACCAAGACTCTGGAGAATTGTATTCGTTCCTTTTTTTCCTGTAATGACATGTGTCCATGTTAAATACAACAACATGCAAAGTGGCAAAGTGACCTTATTGAGTAACTGCCATAAAAGCCATTTATGACCCTTTACAGCATGCTAACAGCTTCAACACACGTACAGGATCGGTCCGAGTAAAGTGTACAAGGTGAAGGAGATCTCTACCTTGACAGAAGTTTTTCCTCATGTCCTAACAACAAAATGCTTTACCTGGAGGTGAAAGGAAGGCGTTAGACGTTAAAGGACAAACAATAACCAGGCTCATGACGTTGCGGCTGGGCTCGCTGTGGCTGCTGTTGGCCTTCTCTCTGGTTTTTACCCCGGTGTCTGTCGGAGCCTGTTTGACTGAGGAGTTTACCTGCTCTCAGGGATTATGTGTGCCTGAGGACTGTGTGTGTGACTTCACTGATGACTGTGGAGATGGCAGCGATGAGGAAAACTGTGAGTAAAGCAGGGAAATCTCCAGTTTAATAATCTAAACCCGCACGACGCTGAGAGAAGAGAGCTGATTAGAGAAAAACAAAAGTAATGCCGCTCATTGTTTGCATAAACGTGAAGTGAAAGCAAGATTTCGAGGGGACTGACGCTGAC
The DNA here is from genome assembly GCA_037975065.1 of Chaetodon trifasciatus. Classification (NCBI taxonomy): domain Eukaryota; kingdom Metazoa; phylum Chordata; class Actinopteri; order Chaetodontiformes; family Chaetodontidae; genus Chaetodon; species Chaetodon trifasciatus. The sequence continues at coordinate 5,538,900 of JBBMOE010000016.1, read as the reverse complement.
ATGGAGTGTGAACTGCCTCTCTATGGCGAAGGTGTGCAGGGTTTCACTAATTGGATACAACTTAATTGCCTTCGACTTAGACTCACACCATCGGTCCATTTCTGTAACAAAACTACTGAAAGAACTTAAAGGATGAAGTTCAATTTAAACAAATGTCTGTGTATCCTCTAATGAGTCACGACAGCAACACACGTCTGTTAACAGTGACTTTTTCTCACGTGACTGTTGCTTTTGAAGTTTACAAAAGCTAAGAGTAGACTTTTGAGGCTGTAGTTGAAACTTTGGTAGATCGAGTACTCAAAAAATCAAAGGTCTTATCATCAGATAAATAAGCAACGTATGTGCAGTGCGGTGAAAGGCAGAGTGGTTATTATCAGGACTAAAATATAAGATAATATAAGCATTAAAGAAAACCATCATAAACATATTTGCAGATGAACGACATACAGTTGACTGTGAAGTTGAATGGTGGCTTGATGCAAACTAAAAGCTTCACTGATATGAACAAAGTTTTTAAGTGTTCCCAAAAACCATGGCAGCCAAAAAAGGCAACTAAATTTAATTCTTTATATGTCTTAAAATAGAAATGTGATTCGTTGTTGCGTCATTGCTGATCCTGCCTGGCTGCCTCTTAGAATACTGTATTACCACTAATGCTTTATTGTCCCTTGTTGCACATTTGGCCATAAAGCCAAATAAGAGCCCCTGCTTAAAATGAGAAGCCACTTAGTTCCTGAGCGCTGCCGAGTTGATGAATCTTTATGGTGTGTAGAAACCACAGCCTAATCCCAATGCACGCATTCACGGCACAATATATATTCAGGGTGAAACACAAAAGAAAAAGTGTTTTCTGTTGAAGGCTCTGGATATAAGAGGTGTGACTTTGAGGAGGGATTCTGTGACCTGGTCCAGAGCTCGGAGGCGCGTTGGATCAGAACAACTGAGGCCCCGGGAATCAAACATGCCCACACCAACAACACATCAGGTGGGAGCATTTGACTCTGACATTTCATGAATTAACAACATTCACCTTGCGCTGTACCTGTTTTATTCATATTTGTCCATACCTGCATCCCCACACTTCTCTCTCCGTCAGCACATTTCCTGTCCCTTCTACCTGTCAGAGGAAACAGAACCACAGCAGACCTGGACAGTCCCGTCTTCCTGCCCAGCCAGACCTGCCAGGTAACTAAATCTTTGGCCTGCTGACAAAATCCTCAACAGCCACATGACAGCAGCTGGTGACATGCTGCCTTTTCTCTCCGTAGATGAGTTTCTACCATTATGTTGAGACAAAACATGGAGATCTTCAGGTCCTGGTTCAGACTCTGGGTCAGAGCACAGAGGTGTGGAAAAACTCCACGCAGCCACAGCTGGGAAAATGGTCGAGGACGGTGATTAAGTTTGCCAGCAATGACAGTTTTCAGGTCTGTAACATTCAGAAATAACTTTAATAGCTAATACAGTTACTGTAGTCACATCACTCAGTTATATTTATGCCCAGTCATGTGTTCTTCTTTGCTCTCTTAATTCTTAGTAGTATTTAGAAGGATTGTCATCATACACTCTTGTTCAGGAAGCTTTTGTGTTATTTTAGCTGGAAATAATATACTCCAAAATCAAACTATAACTATAACCTAACTATATGTATGTCAAAAACTGAGGGTATGCTACCTACCAAACTCCAAACCACACACCACAAAGTTAGAGACTAGGTGGAGAACATAGTGGAGATGGTGGAGACCAAAGCAGAGCTAGAAGGAGAGCGAAAATTGAAGTTAAATCCATTGGGTCGTCAGAAAACAACTATAAATTAATGAACTTTTTTCTTTGTCTTTTCAGTTGGTAAACTACCAATTGTTTGCTAATGTCTAACTGAAAATGCTGTCTATGTACAGTTTATATCTGAGATCATCTTATTAAATTACACCATATTGTGTTGCACAGTAGGTTATGCTGTAGGATGATATGCAACATGCACAAGGATGTTCGAAGGCCAACATATGTGTTGATATTTTCACTGCATGTTAAAATATACCATGGAAGATGTACAGTATAAGTGAAACTGAAAAAGTCATCTCAGCAGAAATGAGCTGCGCAACAGGAGTCATTTGTGTGCAGTGAGGGGGTACTGACCCAACTGGACCCTTCAGAGGCCATCTGGAGTCCCATGAAGCCTGCTGTTTGTGTCCTTTCTATATCCTCAGACAATGTCAGTGCGCTGCTCTTCTCCTCTTCTCTGCCTTCACCATCTGTCACTGACTGCAGCCAGATCAGTTTCATAACATGGCTGAACCAGTGTATGGGGGTAAAGGGAGGTCAGCTCTCTGCCAACAATTACTTTCCCCTCCATTAATCTACTTCCTGTTTTAAAGGCAGTTGAGTTAATTGGGTTTTTATTTACCACAGTGATTTCGGGTGATTCCAATTTCAGTCAGTTTGCTTAACGATCAGCACTTTTTCATGCGGTTGTTGAACAGGTTGTTCTCTAATTGTATCGTAGAAAACCTTTTCTTTGGACAGCTGTGTATACAATATTATAAAGATTTGACCTAAAGCTTGAAGCAAAAACACAGAAAATCTATGAAGGAGTATTTTGTAGAGCTAAGTGATTCCGCAGATAAAAACAGGATTTTCTGAGGGTGAGGGTTCATTGTCTGGATCAGATAAACTCACTGGTTTGGCTGTGAAATCCTAAATACAGAGTTATGTACACTCATCGCTATCATCCCACTGATTGTACTTTTATGGCCTCAAAGTCCAGTTCTGGAGGAAAGAGAAGAAATACCAGCTGACAAGTATCACCAGTTGTGCATTGACTGCATTTACTCATCACCCATGACGACACAACCACTGTTTGTTTAGATCAGTCATGATGGGCTGTAAACCTCCTCAGGTCGAGATAAAGCTGTTCTGTGGACTTTGATCAGCGCAGCTTTGATATTAGCGCTGTGACAGTCAGAGAAAATGTGATGTTTTTAGCTAGTTAGCATCATGGCTCTGGGGTAACTGAATAATCTCAACAACTATTAGATGGATTGGTACAAAACTTGTGTTTCCCAGGTGATGATGCCTTTCTGGATGCGTAGCTTTTAGTCAAATGTCTCTTACTCAGGGTGAGTTATACTAACTTTGATGACCTGCTTTAGCCATTATAGGTCAAACTTTGCCCAACGAGCAGCATTAGCATGTTAGCACACTGAATGGTAAACATTGACCAAATCAATCTTATTTTAAATCTTTTTTTATGCTGACTTCTGGTTTGAGGGTTGATGGCGTAGACGCAGATTGAATCTCGCTCCCGGCCCTGAAATTTGACTTGAGCTCATTAGCATCCTACAGTTCACATATAAAAGGAATATGGCTGGTAGATGAAAGCAAGAAGATCTACACTGAGGCTACTGGCAAGGAAAGCAACACGGCGTCCATAGTTAGCCTGTCTGGAGGAACACCGTGAAAGCCATCTCAGCTGAAATCAAGACCACCATCCTGATACTGGAAACAAAGCTGAGCCATATTGAAGCCACGGTGTCTGTTGCTTTTACATATGTTCTTGACTTGCCTGTGGCTGACATTCTTTTGGTCCAGGATATTTAAAACACTTGGCCAGGCCCTGAACACAGCCGTGGATGTTAACCCTCTAACAGCCTTGTTCAGTCGCCCCCCTCCCCAACTCCGAAATATTCCCACCACAATACAGCGTGTCATTAGATTTTCCGCCCTGTAGGCCGCCGTCAGCATGTTGGTATGCTGGTGTCAACATTTAGCTCAAAGCGCCGGCGTACAGTGTCACAGAGCTGATGTAGGCTTTTCCTGGGAGCGTCAGTATGAGTCCAGCACACACATGTTGACACATATGGCAAACACACATACCCAATGTGCACACCGGTCAAAATGCGCAAAGACAGGTTGCGTGGAACGGCAATAAAAAGATGCTTTCTGTGTCCGCCAGGTGCTGATTCGAGGGCAGCTTTCAGCAGACAGCGAAGCCTCTGAGGTCCTGGCCATCGATGACCTATCCTTCAGTCCGGGCTGCGTGACTGCACCTGGTACGGCTACCATTAATAACATCTCACCACACAGACAGGACAAGTTCAGACCCCGACATGCTGAAATATCGCCAGGCATAAACGAACCACCACAAACTAGTTTTGAATACTGATAACAGGGGGAGACATTAAAGTCCAGGATGAGATTCACAACAGAATAACTGAATCATTAAAATAGTGCTTACGACACATTTCCCTGCACTGAATATGGAGCACAGTCAGCGCCACATTCTGTGGGTTTATTTATGTCTGCTATAGCACGCTGCCTGCAGCTCAGTGATAAATGTGATACAGCTGAACATCTTGCTGGGAGGATTTGATGAAGCACCGTCCACTTGACATTTTGGACACAATTTTTACATGTTGCCTTGGTGATATACGGGTATTTCAGCTTCTCCTTACAACTGCTATTATTCATCCAATATGGGATGATGTCCACACTCTCTACCTGTGAAACAAGTGTTGAAGCTTCTTTATTGTCTCATTTGGGATAGAACCTGTGGCCTTCAGCCTTTTTAGGGCTCCCTGGTGGAGCATCAGTGCCAGAGTGGTAACAGAGCTGCTCTAAAGGCAGGATTCATTTCAATAGTTGGAGCCTTTGCACCAAGGACTTTTGCTAAATGAATTGCAAATGTTTGTACTGAATATATAAATTTTAAAAATCAATAGCAACTCTAGCTTCCTCATTCATTTATTAATAACCCCATGGAAGGTGTGCAGGCAAGCAGTCTAACCTGTGTAACTTATTTTGCCGAGATTGCATCTTTTTTGTTAGCGACAAGGGTGCTTGCTTTTTATCCAATCATGAGGCTGAAATTTCCTGTTCGTCCACAGTGGTACCCAAAGCCACAATGAGCTGGTTCCTTTGATTTCTGCTGTGTTAGTTCCCTCATCTGCCTCTCCGTTGGACTGTATTTGTGGAAAACCAGTGTTTCTTTACCCATTTAGGTTTAAATAACCCACATAGGTTATTTCTGTTTGTAGAGGATCTTTTCCAGAGACATATTTCTGTAACTAAAGCCGCTATAATCAATATTTTTAGATTAAATCCACACCTGCTGGCTGTACAACTGGTTTGCAGCTTGTTCATAGCTTTCATCCACCAGGTTTAAGTTGAGCAAAGTGTGTTAAATAAGAGCAAAACACGCAGAGACAAGTGCTGGACCGTCACCAGACGTTTAGCATGTCTGAGTGGATGAAACGGGACACTGTCACCTTGGCACTCGGTCCCGTAGCTTCCATCTGTCTTCTGCTCCCAACAGTGGATTTGTGAGCTGCTCCACAGCTCGCAAAGCAAGGCTGGCGTTATCATACAAGCAGCGGTGCACGAGGCACTGAGCTGGTTAGAGCGACATCCTAAACTGAAGCCAACTTGAGCTCCAGTGCTGGAGGAAAAAACCAATGGGTGTCCCATTAAAATAACTAGAACATTTTACTACACTGCAAAGGGTTATTACGCATGACTGGCATGTGCAGCCTGACCTGTAGAGCCGAGGGAAGACAAGGATATGATTTTGAGAGATGGCTCACATCTAATATTGCTAACTACCTGCCATTATCGTAACCTATAGGATTCTTTATGTCCCATGTGCTTTATTATTCATCCCATCTACTGCGTAAAATTATGGGTTCATAACATCAATGAATTCAGGTTAAGTGCACTGTCACAAACTGACACTATGATCATTGAAAACTGGCCTATAAATTACTGTATGTGGGCTGAAAATACGGCAGAAACATGTTATTGTATATCGTTTTTTCAGGCTGGGTTTGACTCATCTTTTACACCCTGTTATTATAAATCACACTCTTTGCATATGGGAGTGTCTCCAAGGGTGTTTTGTGTCTGTGCATATTTTTGAGAAGCCATATGATTCATCAGGACCATCCTTTCTCTGTAAATGCCTGTCTGATAGTCCCAGTCATTATGCCTGGTCAGCTCTTCTCTGGCCCACTCTCCAGAATCTCTGCCGTGAATTAATCATTTTAGCAGATATCTTCTCTTGCTGATGTCTAATCAGTCATATTAACTGAAAACACTTTTTCAGTCGCCGTCTGTCGCTTTTAAAGACTATGAATTTTTTTCTTTTTCAAAGTTAGTCACTGCAGAAATCTAAAAGTAGCAACCGCTTTAAGAGCTGATTTCTAATAGCCGGCCAAAAGCCATTTAAAAATTGGACAATTTTTCACTTATGTTTCCAGTCGTCCTCATAAGTGGAGTGGAATTGAGTTCATTTAAGCGATGGGGTCTGGGACGTACTATTGATCAAAGTATCTGGACTTCATTCATTACTTCACATTTGAATCTAATCTTCCGTAACACGGCTAATGTACTTCACTTTCTCTGGATGCAGCAGTACTCCTCTATATTAATCCGCCATGATCTCCCATGAGTGCTCTTTAATGATAAAATCCCATGATAGCAGTCTGTGATAACGACTCTTTGGGTCTGCATCTGCTTTCTTAGCTCTCCAAGCGCCTCCTGCAACTGAATGCGGTAATTCCATCAAAAATGTGGATCGTATTTGTCTTTGACTTTTGATTTCTGTTGCAGAGAGCACTGCACCCCCTCCTCCCGTCTGCCCTCCCTCCTGGTTTGCCTGCAGCAGTGGGAGGTGCATCGAGGAGAGCAAAGTGTGCGACTTCACCCCACATTGTCCTGATGGAGAGGACGAAGCCAGCTGCCGTAAGAACCTTGTCGCCAAATAATCACAGTCTATTTGTACTTTTGACTGAGAGCACTTTGGTGATTTATTTTAATCTGCCAGTATGATGAAAGTGGTTGAAAACACCTGACTGCTTCCTGTTCCAGTACCAACCAGAGTTCCATCTAACGTTCTGTTATTTGTACATTTGTTTCGTCAGTGTGTGAAAACTTTATTTAAACTGGCAATAGACAAGTTTTAGCTTTAATTTATCACCATGAAGTAAATGTTGATTGCACAGTGTAACGGCTGTGGAATAATGACACCATCAGCGTTTTGATTGGCTTCCTATAAACCTATAAAGTTCTGTCTGCCACCAGGTACAATCTCCCTGGGCAACGAAGGCTCGATTTATGGCACAAAGGACGTGCATCAATCATAGTTTGTAGATTGATCCAGTCAGGCTTATTTATTCATGAAAATCAGCTGACAGAGAATATGTTATCTCCTTTGTGCAGTTTCTTTCATTTTATAAAAACATGACATGAAACCAACACAGTTCGCTTTGCTCAACACCTGCTTAAGAGTTTCTCCCTGCTTTTTTTCATGCCTCCATTAGAGACTAAATGAGTGAATGAACTCACGCTTTTCTAATATTTTCTCTCCAGCATACTGTAACAATCATAGAGGTGCATGTTATGACCACCAATTTTAATTCCGTCTCTGAGAAATGAGTTTTTTCCGTCTGATTGGCAGATGGGTCTAAATTTGCGATGGAGAGGAAGCCAGTCACAGCCGTAGTGAATTCAAAGCGCTTCATTGAAATGTGAATAAACCCTGGCGCCAGAGCTGCAGACTTAATGCAAAATACACCCAGAATCCAAAAATGAATTGATTTAAGATGTTGATTGGATTGTCAGTTTTTTCCCAGTGTGATCTTGAGCTTTTATTCCTGTTCGTGGCGCATGTAACAGAATTTTAAGCTCCTCGGAAGTTTTTATGTACTGAGGCTTATACCTTTTTCTTTGATCAGAGAACCAGATATTTTCTGCAGCAGTTGTTAATCTTTTATACTGATTTAACTGGGAGGGTTTCATGTCCATCCAAGCCTGAGAAGTGTGACTTACGGCCTTCTGGAGCTTTAGATTAGATCACACAATCTCCCTCAGCAGATGGAGCTCAGGTTGTCATGGAACCACAGATGTTCAAATGTCTGTTTTTCTGAGCGCTTTGAGACTTTTTCATCCATGTTTGTTTAAAAGTTGAGATTTAAAAAGTTACTCTTGACCTTGAAAACAAGAAAAAATGATGTTGTGGTGTGACTGAAAGCTCCAGAACAGCTTGAATTTCAAGAATCAAGAATGAATTTCAGTCTCAACTTCATTTAAATAACTTCCTGCCTCTGCGCTCGTTCAGCCTCTAAGTGTGACTTCGAGAGTGGTTCTTGTGGCTGGTATGAGCTCACCCTTGGCGATGGCTTTGACTGGGTCAGGGGTTCTTCTGTTGAGGTACCTCCACACTTCTATGGCCACCCACCTCCTCTGGACCACTCTACAAACACCACCGATGGTAAGGAAGCAAATGTACCGCGTATGTTCAGTAGCAGTGCTGCCTTTAGCAATATGCAGTTAGTTGCCAGTTAGTGGGGTAAGAATAGAAATGTGATGAGCTGATAAGATGGTTTCAGCGTCTCCCCAGAAATAACCAGCAAAAGATAATATTATCAAAAGATCAAATTGAGTTTTTTCTGAAAGGAAAGAACATCCTTGTTGTGTGTGTTATTGAGAGATAAGCAATTCATGGAAAAATGCCGTCTCAGCCATCTGAGTAATAGAAAGGAAATCGACATGTGCTGTACCCATTCTGCATGTTAACGCCACATCGTTCACTGAAATGCGCTCACAGTGAAACACCATTAGTCTCTTCTAGGTTTATGTAGCACAAAATGTTACTGTATATTCTGCCTCATTGCATCTTCATCGGCTCTTCTCCACCCTTCCAGAAAATGTTTAAATCTGAGTATGCGTTTATGGGTTTAACAAGGAATCCTGTTGTACACTGACATGACAACACCATGCAGCAACACCATCTGTTGTCTTGTTATGTACATTGTGTGAACATGCTGTGAAAAGAGGCCCTGTTGGGCTCAGATTTGGAGGCTGTGCAGGCAGTGAAACGAAGTTATGTGCATCTTTTTCTTAAAGCTTTGTGGAATAGCACGTATCCTGGTGGGAGCATCTGTTTGAAGAATTAGAAAATATGATTGTGTCTACTCGGAGATCTTGTGTGCAACAATGTGTAGGCAATGTGGTGTTCAAACACAGCTTATTTGGCAGTTAAACACCGAATATGAGCCAAGTAAACGATCCACCTCCATCACAGCACCAGCTCATATTGTACAGCATCAGGTGGAATGGATTTATGGATTCTTGCTGCTCATACCCTCCCCTTGACCAGCTGTCATTTTCCTTGTCAAACTGTTTTAATGACTTGTCATGAATGCATCACCACTGCACCGCCCAACATTTGTTGAGGGAAATTGCTCCCATGGCCAGCCCCATGTTTGAAGAGCACCCTCCAAAAGTGCCCTCTTGGATGCCCCCTATGGTCGATAAAACATGTTAAAGTGCCCACTACAGCGGCCCAGTGTGCAAGTAAAAAAAGTCCAGTAGAGAAAATGTGATGCAGTGTCACATAGGCTGCCCTACATGCAAGAAAAAGTCTGGAACTGTTTCACCACACAAAGCAAACTCCATCAGCAGAGGGAACATGGACGTAGTCTCTCTGACGTCACCCATAGATTTCTGAGGAGCCATTGTGAAGCTCAGAGGCTCCAACCATCACCATCTTGGTGGACTTGGTGTGTTTATGCTGACTTTAAACCACATGTGTAGATCTATCCAATTTTAAATGACATCTTTATGTTAATTTCAATACAAAAATTAGCAGTTCATTAGCAAGACAGCGCTAACATTACATTTAATCCGTATGAACGATGCTATGTGTCTTGTAGGTTCCTTGGCTATGTTTTTCGTTCTTGGCATTGCAGCCTTTCTTTGTGTTGTGCGTGCAGCTCTCAGCCTGAAAATGTGTGAAATGAAATGGCCCTCTGCGTATCACTGTTCACAGCACAGCTATTTGCACATTTGCAGCCCGGCTGTTACAAACAAGCCACGCCGTTGTCCTCTGACCCATCTCATCAACAAGACACTGTTGGCATGGTGACTGCAGTCAGCAGGTTATGTTTTGTTTATCCCATGATTCTTAATATACACACTAGATATTGTCGTGCACAAAAATCCCACAATGAGAGGTATTGAAATTGACCCATCTGGCAACGGCAACAACAACAACAACAACAGCGTGCGAAGGCGTTTAGTCGAATAGTAATTGGACCTCTTCACTGTCTGCATCCGTAATGGTTTTAGCTCTTTTAAAGGTGATTCACTGTCTGGCGGAACAAGGTGTTTGCAGCAATGTGGGGGTGTGTGTAATAAAGCAGAAGCTGAATATGGTTTGAATAGTAATTGTTGTCTCACTCACTGCAGGCCACTTCATGTTTATAGTGAAGAACAGCACCAGTGTCTATCCAAGCGCTGTTCTGCGAGGACCCTGGTTCACGCAGTCGGCCTCCGGGTGCACCATGACCTTCTGGTGAGACACACTGAAGCTTTTACGGAGTCAGTATTAATGCAAGGATTCACGAATGTATTAAGGGATTTTTATACAAATGACTTTCTTCACATGAATATTTTCACTGCACACGAAAGCAGTTAAAGTTGTATATAAATGTAAAACAGATCCACATATAGAAAAAGGTTCGCAAATATTTCTTGTTTTAAATAAATGTAGTAGACACAGATATCTGTATAAAAGTATTTGCAATTTCATTAACAACATATTTGGATGTTGTTACATTTATATACAAAGTGTTGAACCTGCATTTACAAACTGCCCGTCTTGTGTGAACATTTACTACATTTGTGTGTATTTGTTTTGAGTTTGTTCTTTCCTCTTCTGCCAGTCACGTAAGCGTAGATTCGAAGGTATCGTTTAATGTGATAGCGTCTACCCACTGTCTGCGATAATGAATTAGAGCATTAGTCTCTAACAGCTGCCTGAAGGTCAGGCTCATCATGGTGTCTGCTCCCCACAGGTAAGCGAAAACTCTCCTGTGGTGCATGAATGTATATGTTAAATAGTGATGTGGCATTTAATACTAACGTTAGCTAACAAGTTAGCTATATAATGCTGATTGACAACCCAAATTAGCCAGCTAGCTAACTTATTCATAACTCAGACATACTTAATGATGCCTGACATGAGAGTTATCACTTACCTGTGGAGAGCAGAACCCAGGTTGACCTCTGGGTATGTACACCACATACCCTGGAATCTACACTTATGTGATTGGCTGAGGCAGAGCGAGCGGTGTGATTGGCTGCAGATAATTCCCACATCAATGGAGTCTCGGAGCACACACACACACAAATGCAGTAAAGTTTGGGCAGCAGGTTCAACAGTTTGTATATAAATGTGAAAACATCCAAACATCTTTTTGATGAAAATTACAAATACTTCAAATACATATTTTTGTGGATTTCTACTACATTTAAACAAGATCTTAATGTTTGCATCAGAGCTACATTTGTGAAACTTATTTTTTTATATGTGGATCTGTTTTACAGTTTAATACCAGAACTATTTGTGTGCTTTGAAAAATATTTATGTGGTCATTTGCACAGAAATCCAGAAATCCATTTGTGAATCCTTCATTAATATTGAGTCTGATCTGACTCCAAACAGCTTCCTGTCCCGCTTTATAAACTCTATTCAACATCACTTCTTATCACTGTAGATCCACCCTGCAATTTTCAGACTTTTTCCATTTGCCGCCTCTCTTCCTCAGTGTTTCGTGATCTTCTTCCTTTTCCTCCACCCATCACTTCACCTGTCTCAGCTCTGCTCTCTCAGCATTTCTTACTTCACAGTCAAACACAATGGGAAGATGCGCATCTGAATTTTTCATGTTTTGACAGTTTTATGGCCCCTACAAGTTTATGTCAAATGACAGATTTTATTTTTTCTACCAGGTGATTGGAGAGGTACTCCTGACAGAAAAGTGCTGGAGGTTTATAAATTACATTTCTTTCTGCAGGGTAATCAGAAGCCCTTGTCTAGCAAGCATATGCATTGTCACAAGAGGAATCTGTGATTTACAGTATCTGGTGTGAGGAAATCCTTTCAAAAGTATAATACCAGGGAAGGCACACATTGCTGTGCTTTAATATTAATGTCAGTAGAAGCTGAACCTCCATGTCTTCCTCATCCTCTTCAGGCATTATAACTCAGGCATATCTGTGGGGGCTGCAGACATGTACCTTCGAATCAACGGGGTCCAAAACAAGACCCTCATATGGAAGGCTTTGTACGACCAGGGGACCCGCTGGAACCAGGCCACTGTCCAGCTGGGACGCATCACCCAGCCCTTCCAGATCTCTCTGGCTAAGATCAGCCTGGGTGTGTTTGACGGGGTCTCCGCCTTGGACGATGTCACCTTCAAGAACTGTTCGCTGCCCCCAGCAGTGACGGAGTGCCCTGCGCACACGCATTTCCACTGCGTGCACACCCGGGCATGTGTGGAGCACTTGCGGCTCTGCGACTTTGTGGACGACTGTGGGGATGGATCCGATGAGGAGGGATGTTGTGAGTGTCTCTTTTAGAAATACAACAAAATTCTACTTTAGCACAGTACCAAGTGGTTGTTTCTGTTTCTGCTTGTGAAGTTCATGTTGCCACTGTAATCCAAGTGTTTCCTGCTCCAGTGAAATTCACCTCCTGTCATGTCTCACAGCTCCAGAGCTGCAGTGTAACTTCGAGGACGGGCTGTGCAGCTGGAAACAAGAACAGAGTGGGGGAGATGTGTTCGACTGGACCCGCATCCACGGCCCCACTCCGACCTGGAACACGGGGCCCTGGAAGGACCACACGCTGGGCACCAGCTATGGCCACTACCTCTACATCGAGGCCTCTGCGCCCCAGAAGTTCAAGGACACGGCTGTGTTGCTGAGCAGAGTCTTGCAGCCCACCCATCAGCGCGGCAAGGGCCCGCCCAGGTCCCGTCACTGTGTTTTCCGCTTCCATTACCACATGTTCGGCTCGCATGTGGCCTGTCTGGCAGTGTACCTCAGGACCACAGCTACAGGCCGTGGGTTACTGCTATGGGTACGATACGGAGACCAGGGAAACCTGTGGCACAGGAAGATTCTTTACCTCAACAGTGCTCGGCCTTTCCAGGTAACTACAAAGCTCCAGAAACTGACCCAAAAAGGGGAATAAAATCTTTCTTAATGCGTGTTCAGGGTTCTGCTCTGTAGAAGGATCTGTCAGTCATCAGATTTTATATTACATTCCTTTCACATCCTCTGCTTTCCTTAGATCATTGACTCTGAAGACAAGTTGTTCATTTACATTAAGAACCATCATAGAGGAGGTATTCAAGTCCTTCACTTAAATATAGCAACACAACAATGTAAAAATATTCCACTACAAGTAAATACCGTGCTTTCATCCACGTACCTGATATTTTTAATTGAATTTTTATACTTGAACACATTATTATGAACAAATATATCTAATGTAAAAGTATTCGCTATGCAGAATTGCCACCTTTAAAGAGTTTTATGTATTTTTGGACTATTACCCTGTTACTGTTGGGTAGTTTAATCTGTAACAAAGCATCATATTTTAAAAGCTTAAAATGTAGTCAACTGATAGCACATTATCTCCCTACTACAATGAAACTAGTAAAAAATGAAAATTTGTTCTCTAAGTACATATATCTCTGCACAGGTGCAGTAAATGAGAACATTTACTGTGCTACTTTCCACACTGGTTAAGAGGCATTATGTTATTATGATGCCACTTGTAGTCACATCACATCCCTCTCTGACTCATTTGCATTCAGTGCCCTTGTGTAATCAAAGATAGACATGCAGACATGAGCTACAGGTAAACACAGGTCCCCAGCAGGCAACAATGACTGACACAAAGAGTCTGTATTTAAGAGTGCACCACAGCGTCGCGTGATGAAGATCTATTTAAAGCTTCACTACTCGACATCGATCCCTCAAGATGGATGCGCTGTTGTCATTACTCATAAGTGAATATTAATTGACAGGCGGTTAAAGACTTTCCTTCATTACGGCTTTGAAAACAGGAGCTCTGTTTGTCAAGTTAATTGACTGCAGAAAGGTTAAAAGTGAACAAAAAGACACATTGATGAATTAAATTCAGACTCGGGCCATTTGCTTGTATTTATTTTGCATGCACTGCATAATGATTTCTACGCATTACCACATTGCACGTGAAAACCGCTTAGACTAAGACTTAAGACCACAAAAAAGCCACAGTGAGCTTAGCAGCATTACAGTTAATTAAACAGTTTCCGAGCTGTTTGCTGAGGCAACAAGTGGAAATGGCTGATTATTGGAAAAATATTTCAAAATGTGTTAGTTGAACACTGCTGCAGCTTGAATCATGCTAATGTGACTTTCTAAAAAGCTACAGTAAATATTCACACAGGACCTCTTCCAGATAGTGCTTCAAATGAATGTTTAACAGGCTTTCTTTGCTTGTTAGATATGCCCATTCAGTGTTGGCCTGATTACTTCAGTGACGACATTATCAGAAGAAAACATTTCCTTAATTCTGAGGTTCAAATTGCCTTCATTGAAAACTAATACCAGACTCTTTGTTTTGTATTTCCAAATTATGCTCTGCTCCTTGGCAGTGACACAAAGTCAACAGACCTGGTGGCTGCTGACAGCCAGTTATTCAACGCAATAATCTTTTAGCTAATGATTTGCAGCGTTGGAAAGCTGTGACAAGACTTAAAATTCAGAGTATGTAGCAAAGCTTATGAGCAAGCCAGCAGGAAACACACTCAGTGCACTTAAACAGTGTTAGAAAGAAGAAAACAACAGCATTAGAATTGTTGGATTATTATTATTATGGTAATTAATAACTTTAATTAATTATGGCTGCATACCGTGCTTGCTAGCTGGTGTTGTTTAGCATGAAACGTTTATGTCAACAGTTACCACTGTGCTTTTCAAACTGTTGTTGAAAAGGTCTATATATTCTCATACAGTACGCCGGAAACTGGAGCTAACGTGTTAGCAGTGCGTTAACCGTTGCCTTCTTACAAATGAGGTGGAGCATTAGCGTTCATTTTGGGTCATATGTTTGGACAAATAATAAGTGTAAGTCCAATATCACTCTCCTCTTTTCTGTGTTTTTTGTGTTTATTGACAGATTTTGATTGAAGGTACAGTTGGAGATGATTTTAACGGAGACATTTCCATCGATGACCTTTCTTTCCTGGACTGCGAACCGTATGAAGGTGAATGAGTACGCCATGACACAAAATATTGTTGCACCTCCCTCATTTTCAGTGTCTACCATTGATTTGTGTGTTTGTTCCAGGAGAGCTCCCCAAACCAAACAACACAACCCCAGCAGTGACCACCCCAGCCCCCACAGTTCAGCCTCACAGCTGCCCTGATGGAGAGTTTGTGTGTGGGGCACACGGGGAGTGTGTTGCCAACAGCAAAGTGTGTGACTTCAGGCAGGACTGCTCTGATGGCTCAGATGAATTAAACTGTGGTAAAACATCTTTTCCTCATTTAAAATCTCTACATGAACAACTTCCATTACAGCATTCACATTTTTCCACAGTGCTTTTTCTCTCTTTTCTCGTTCCCTTCTTCCACCTTCTTTCATGTTTTCTTCCCTTCACTTCTTCTTTGCCCTTCTCCTTCTGCAGTGAAGGAACAGTGCGATTTTGAGAACAACACTTGTGGTTGGGAGACTGTCCACTCCTCTTTCATCCCAAACCACACATTTCGCTGGTCACCTAACCAAGGGGCGAGCATTCATGATGGAGAGGACTACCACTGTCCTATTTATGACCACACCCTGTGAGTATCAGCAGAACAATTTAACATTAATATTGTACAGTAAGTCAATTAACCAGTTAGTTGATTGTCAAAAAAATGAGGGAGCATGGCCCATCCACAGCGCATGTACAGGACCTGATCGTCCCTATCTGTATTTCACTGAGTGGGCAGTGAGAGCAGTGCACCCTGACCAATATATTTCAGTAATTTCTATCCTCGTCCAGAAATGCAGACACTATCTTCTTTCATCACCTCTCCGTCTGCATGACTCTCTCCCCTCCTCACTCCTGCAGCAGCCTCGGGTGGCTCTCGATCGATAAGGCAGGCAGGGTGAAATGGAGAGGGGAAGCTGCGTCTTATTTAACCCAAGTGGAGCCACTCGCCTCATGGGACTTAAATAAAGCAGAAGCAGAAACGGTTGAGGCAGATAAAGGCACGGTGCTCACAGTGTGAGGATACAGATGAGGCTCTGAAGGCTATTACAGCACTGCTCATCTTACTGCTGGTGCACAGTTTTGTGATTGCCAGTTTATAGCTTGCTGGTTCATGAGCTAGAAAACAGATGATGAGCATCAATAACAGTAGGTGAAGTGTTGTCATTAGGACTGCAAACACTGTAATGATTATTTTCATTGTCGATTAATCTGCTTGGTTATTTTCTCAATTGACGGATTCACCTATGAAATATTGTTTTGTCAGACCAACAGACTAAAAGCCAAATATGTTCCGCTTACTATCACCTACGATATAGAAAAAAAGTGAATCCTTACAACTGAGACGCAGGAACTACAGAATGTTTGGCGTTTTTTTTTTAATTACTTAAAATAAATAATGAATTATCAAATTGCTGATTAATATTAGGCCAGTTGAGTAATTGATTATGAAGAACTGCTCCAGCTCTAGCTGTCAAATGTGAGTTTAACACGTGTACGTACAAACATGGTTCATGATGTCACAAGGAAGACGGTCATCGATGTGGAAACTTGGAACCACAAGTTTACAGAAAAAGAAAAAAGGATGTCAGAGTAGAAAAGGATGGCGCACCATTAAAGCAATCAGTGTCCAGAGGCCTTCCTCAGAGCAGAGGTGCTTAATAGAACATCACTTACACTCAAAGTACAAGAAAAACAAGACAGTGATCTAATAATGATGCAAGCTGCTGCTAAGACTCGCTGCTTGACTCTCGAGCCGGGGACTTAATTATGATCTTGTGCTGTACTTTCTGTCTTTCCTCCCATAGAGGCAGTCTGGAGGGTTGGTATATGTGTGCAGACAGTTCAAACGGTTGCTATGGTCAAACCACTGACCTCCAGACACCTGTCATCTCCTCCACTGGGCCACAATGCACTCTGGTCTTCTGGTACTACATGAGCGGCTTCACAGTAGGAACACTGCAAGTAAGCAGATTAAACATGCTGCACTCAGCGGCAGAATACTCCTCTGTGTAAAAAAAAAAAAAAAAAGTTTCTTTAACTCGTATCTCTTGTTCTCGCGTTTGCAGGTGCTGTTGGAGCATGGAAACGTCTCTCATGTGGTTTGGTCTCAGGCTGGTAACCAAGGCAACAAATGGAGACGAGGAGAAGTGTTTCTGGGGTTATTAAACAACCTTCAGGTCAGTGATTTGGCACTGTGTTGTGTGTTACTTCAGAAGATTGAATGCAGTAAAAGGGCTCATATGCCATCTTTTTGTGTAGTTAATAATACTGCATCAAATGTTTGGATGATGTTTGTTCCCCACAAAGTTCCCCTTTTCAGTTGTCTTCATGCCTCAGCCATGGCTGCAGGCATTATGTCTTTGGGTTGTCTGTCCATATGTATTTACATGCGTATCAACCGTTCGCCAGAATAGAACACCTCTAAGGCGTGAACTTGGACTCAAGGATGAACTGATCACATTTTGGTGGTCAAGGATAAAAGATCAAAGTCATTGTGACCACACAAAACACATTTTTTTAGCTATTACTTAATGATTCATGTACTAATTTTGGCAACGTTTCACACAAATGTCTTATACTGTAGGACAAAATGAAGAAGTCAAGGTCAAAGGTCAACTTCACTGTGACATCATAGTGTTCTGCAGAAGCACTTTTTCTGGCCATATTTCAACACCATAACTCAGGAACAAAAGGGCAGATTGTGACCGTATTTCACATTTGGTCAGATATTGAATTGGAGATCTTGGGTGCCCACCTTGAAATTGTGGTGATTGTGTAGATTTAATGTTTACCTCATCAGCTCATCCATATAGAGCTGGTAACGATCCCACATCTTTATCTACAGAGACCCAACCATTCCCTCAGCACCTGGCGACAGAGGCCAGGAAAAGCTTCCTTTGGCCTTCATCTAATAAGGTCCCTTTTCCTAAAATGTGAAAAAAAAAAACTTATCAGATGACTTTCTGAACCTTCTTCCTGAGCTAACGCTTCAGTCATCCCTTCTCCTCTCCTCTCCTTCACTCGGCTCTGCTCTCCTGGTCTCTCCTCCTCTCCCCTGCTCTGCAGTCATTTATCCTCTCGCACCTTATTGATAAGTGTTCCATCAACAGCTGATGGGGACATTAACACACCGTGTGCAAAGCTAAAGAATGGAATGTGCTTCAAATGCATAATGCATGGAATACATGCTAGCTAGCTCGCTGATAACAATATAGCATGACATTGTGGGGCGGTAACCTTTCATAAAATGATAATTTTCTTAACGCATTACAAAAACTAATCAACAGTGATGGAGCCAACGCTGCGTTCTAGTTTTCCACAGTTTAATAGGTTGGAAATGAGTGAAATAGAGGCAGTACAGTGTTTGACGTTGATTGCACCTACCCACAACAGTCAGCCGCCACCCCGCTCTAATATATACTGTAATTATGACCCTGCTCTGGATGAATTTATCATGGAGCATAAAATATTTAATGGTAGTTACTGTGGCTTGCTTTATTGTCAGGGAACCAACGGCTGCTTTTATTGGCAGAATTATCACCAGAACTGCTGCTTGAACAGCAACAACAATTATTCATTACTTCATTACTACTCTCGGTTCTTTACTGAGCAAATGCGTGGAAGACTGTGTACAGTGTTGGGATGTAGTATATGAGATGAAGAGCCCTTCTGACATGACGCGTACTCCAGTGTCATCATCACTTTTTCAATCCTAGACTTGTGTTTCAGATTACTGTCATTCAGTTTGATCTGAAGGACAGCCTCTGAGATGACCGCGCACATCACTATAATTGGCCTAATTTCAGTTAGGCCGGGGTAAATTGGACACACAGACTTGGTCGATGATGAATCGATTGATCCTAATTCAGTCTAATGAGTTTTAACTTGTGAGTGACAGTGATCAGAGTTGCAGTCCCCTCCTGGTGTCTCTCTTGCTGAGGTTATTTCAGGTCAGTATGTCCACACGCTGCAGGGGCAGAGGACCTGTGTCGGCCGGCAGCAGTCATCCCTTTGAGCAGAGAGCACGGCTTTTGCACATTTTCATTAACCCTTGATCAGAGTCAGATCCATGCTGATGGTACAATCAGCAGCTGAAGGGCCTTTTCACACGGAGTCCAAGTCCCCTTTTCGTCTTGTCTCTATGGTCTTCATCAACTAACTGCCCATTAGACGTTAGCGCTCTGTTGTTGAAGTGCCTCGTCTGGTGATATTAAGCATCAACTGGTGTCTAAAAACGTGATTGTGCTTCTATGACAGACAGGACTAAGAGTTGATCCTGCTTTGTTCTCCCGTCTCAGGTGGTATTCAGGGCAAAGCGAGGGATCAGCTACATGGGCGATTTGGTGATAGATGATGTCAGCTTCGTGCACTGCTCCCCGCCTCTTCCTTCAGACCAGCCGTGCACACCTGAGCAGTACGCCTGCGCTAATGGCCACTGCATCCCTCAGGACAACCTGTGTGACTTCATCAACCACTGCGGGGACAGCTCTGACGAGGACCCCTATATCTGCAGTGAGGCCTCCTCCAGCGTCTGACCGATGACACCATGCAAAAGATTAATTTCCAGATAATTGGATAGCCTGGATGGATTTCTTGTCTTTATTGCTGTCTTTCAGAGGGCTTTAGCGGGCGTTGCAGTTTTGAGTTCGACCTCTGTTCCTGGCGTCAGTGCCAACAGGATGACTTTGATTGGCTGATGAAAACAGGCAGCACTCCAACATTTGGCACCGGGCCACTGAGTGACCACACCCTGAGGGACTCCTCAGGCCACTACCTCTATCTGGAGAGCTCCTTCCCCCAGACAGCCGGAGACACCGCCAGCATAGCAGGACCCTTACTGAGCCACAGGAGCTCACAGTGCAAGGTGAGGTGGAGGTCAAAGTGCAGAGGGCGGAGGTCCTGGAGCATTTATTAGACTAACAAAACTACACTAAATATTCAAACAAGTCATTATGATGCCATTTTTTTAACTGCTTGAAGAGTAAGATCAATATATTAACAATTTATTTCTGCATTTACTGTCTGCTCCGTTGGGGACTGAGGTCATTTTTACAGGTTCTGAAATAAACAAATGCTCCAAAGTGCTATACAGGAATGCCAAAAACTAACAACCAGAATAGATAGAATAGTTAACGACACTAAAAAATGTGATAAAACATTAGCGTTCATGTGGCTTCCCTGACATGAACACTGAAATGTATTCTGTGAATCTAATTTTCAAGCCTCCTCCTGTGTTACCGTTGCTCTAATCGACATATTGTCATATTTTAACTACATACTGAAGATACTGCATGCATTCAGTTTGTATTAATATATTATATATTCGGATTTCTATGTGTTATACAGTGCTGTAAGGACTAAAGAGGCAGAATCAGCTGTGATCCTCAGAATTCAGAATATCATTTTCAGTTATTAAGTAACAAATTATAACAATGACCAACTTAAAATTTCAGCGATCAATAATTTCTTAAGGGCATGAAAAGCTGAATTCAACACTTTTGGTATATTTACAGGAATGACATTTAATGTTTTAGTTTGGCTTTTTGGGAAATGCACTAATCCATTTTCCTGCAGGGAGTTAGATGAACAGGTCGATACCACTCATATCTGTAAGATAAATATGAAGCTACCTGGCTGCAGTTTCATACTTACATTTCAAAAAGGCAGCCTTCAGAAATTGATGTTAAAATATGACCATCTCTGAATCAGCCAGTCGTGCACTTTACAGATGAAAATGTGTTGTAACTAAACAAGCAATTAGACTTAAATATGTGCTCGAGCACTTCATAGTGTGTGTGTGTGTGTGTGTGTGTGTGTGTGTGTGTGTGTGTGTGTGTGTGTGTGTGTGCGTGTGCGTGTGTGGCTGTCAGCCCGGTGCTCTACAGGGAATGATGTCTTGATTGACTGCACAGTTCGCTCTGCGTGTCATGTCTGTCTTATCCCACGGCTGACCTGTCAATCAATCACACAGTCAGCTAAAAGGCCCCAATTAAACTGAAGGGAGGGCTGTGCAGGGGGAAAGTGAGAAGGAGAGAAGTACCAGCCATCCCCTTGTTATGATGGAGGGTTTTGTTGTGCTGCTGCAGCTCATGAACAAGCCTCCATTTGGAGAGAAAACCTATCAAACATATCACTGCCTCGGTGCTGCGTGATGGAGAGACACAATTTCTCTCGAAGCCTTCATAAAGAAAAGGACTGAGAGGAAAGAGACTGAAATGTAATTACCTTTGTCTGTCTACACATTTTTTTTTTTTTTTTTTCCATAGTCTCCCCTGAGGAGTAATGGTAATTTGGGAGATAGGAAAAGTGAAAAACATAATGGAGAAGAAAGCGGTGTCAGAGTGCCAAGAAGACGTGACGTGTCTACTTAGTCATCAGTAATAACACATAATATGCCTGTTACTCCGAATTTGTCTGGATTTCCATTTCAATGCTGTATTTTTCTGCAGATATATACCTGCAGAATTGAAACTGATCATCAGTGTAGGACAATTTTGAATATTCACATTTGCACACTCTGTGGGTCAGCCGTGTTTTTTCCCTTCCCCTCCTTTGCCCAGATGCGTTTCTATTTTCACATGTCTGGCGACGGCATCGGCACCCTCAGTGTGTTCAGGAAGAGCGAAGGGCATCTTCATCTCCTCCTCACCCTGATGGGAGATCAGGGCAGCTACTGGCAGATGAGGGACGTCCCGCTGAACGACACCAGGGACTTCCAGGTCATATTTGAGGGCAAGGTGGGCCCAAGTCCAAAGGGTGACATCTGCCTGGATGACATCACTTTCTCTTCAGGGTGTCTGCTCGCCTCCTCAGCAGCAGGAGAGGACGACGCTCCTCCACCTCCTGCAGGTATATGCTCTGCTTTGTCTCCCTTGTTTTTATAGGCTAAGCTTGTTTTTTAAGCATCTGTGTTCTTCCACCCTCCCACCAAATCCAACCTCCTCCTAGTTAATAACTGTACATCTGTGTCTTTTTAGGGCTGCTTTCCGATATGAGATTATTCCAAAATGTTTAGATACAGTGAAGATTCAAAGTTTTGCACATCACTGACCAGCAGAGCCAAAGTAACAACAACTGTCACATCTGCAAGACCAAAATCTTCCATTTCACCCTTCGCCGACAGCACTCAATCCCTTTAAGAAAATCGTCATGAGATAACTTTTGCTGTGTTTTGGCAAAGTGAAACTGAAATGAACTGACAGTGGGAGAAGAACATGGCTGTGGAGCCCCAGCTGCTAAATTAGATTTAGAAAAGATATTACGTTACTAAAACGTGGATAATTGCAGTTGTGATGACTTTCAGGGTAGTAGTTTGCTCATATGAGTAATCAGAGAACGGCTGTCTGCTGGGATATTAGAGCTTTGTCTTCATTTGGAGGCCTGTTTCAGAAATTGATGCAGCATTTCTAGAGAAAACAAAATTAAATTCAACTAGTTTATGCTGCTGAAAAAAACACTGTGAAACATTTGCTTGGTCCCACATAGTGTTTGTCGCCGCTCGTCTAAGCCCTGACAAAAAGCCCCATCATTGTCTCTATCTCAGACGTGGGAACTGTTCATCTGTTAGATGCTCCTCTGCATCCCTTACCTTCTTTATTAGGGAAGCTTTTAAGAGGTGAGAGAGAAGAAGAGGAGCTGATTTATTGCCGTTGTTACTGTGGCTATGATTGGCCTATTAAATTTATTGCCTTTCTCTTGTATTGGATGCCGGTCAGAAGACAGAGTTCCTGCATTGTCTGTGCTTAGAAAGGGATGAAACTGAAGCTGTGTGGCCCCTGCAAGAGTCTCCCTGTCAATTTGAGATGAGCTGGACAAGTCTTTGGCAGCAGAAGTGTGATGTGTGGTGAAGAGTTTCCTTATAGCAGTGTCTTTCTCTGACATGTTTCACTGTCTCTCTGCGTTAGTGCTCACAGCGAATAGCCAGACTCTCACAGAGTCAGGGTGCTCATCAGTCACTAACAAGCTCTGAAGCTGTGAGGCCTCATGGAGATGTAACGCAGGTCTGCACGCTGATGGCGCTTCCATTTTAATGCCTTTACATTTAGCATCTCACCCACAGTTTATCATCTTACCCTCCTGCTCCGTGTGATGCCTTCACCAGGATTCTCAAGTGTTATTTCTCCAGGTTTTGAGATCTCAGCATCTCAGATTGCTGCCCTAAACCGCAACACAGGGGATGTGAAAGCAGTGTTGTCTGTGATGCTGTTGTGTGTGATGCATTTAAGAAATTCAGCAGCAGCGTGTCTTTACAGGAACAAAGCTTCGTTTGCTCCTCGTCGTGATACCTTGTCACTGGAACTTCTTTCTACTGATGAAATAGTCCCTCGACCGTGTGTCCTGTGCATTATCCAGAACAACAGGGACTGTTTTTAACATAATTTATGCTATAATTTGTTTAAATAGTGAGCAAATATTTCAGATAGGTATCAAAAAACCTAAACAAGAAGAAGTGAGAAGGGTGAAATGACTTTTAGTTGTATGAATGCAGCAGTTTACATACACATGCTGTACAGTAAGTGATTAGCTTATGCAAAAGAGCTGGCAGCATCTGTCGAAAGGATGTGAGGATGTCGAGCTACAAGGCGGACAGAAGAAATATTGCCAGGCTGAGAGGGAAGATGTTTTTTTTTTCTTTCACAAAACATGACAGGGACATTTTCAGAGCAAGTAAAAGCAGAGCAAGTAAAACTCGATGGAAAAAGACAGGGATGTCTGGGGGTCTGGAGAATAGAGGGACAGGAAGTATTTCTTGAAGGTCAAGACGGGGAGTAACACCGCTGCCCTGACAGGGAAGTGAAGTCCATCCCATCATTAAGGGAGCAAGGAGGGTGAGCCTTCGCTGCAGCAGGCTGCAGAGGACGAACAGTAATACCGATGAGACAGAAGACAGCAAGAGCTGTAATTAAATCCTGAAGCCCCTCAGGGCCGTTTTCCTCCACTGCCTCGTTCTATAATACTATCACATTACATGATGGAGTGGCGAAATGTGTTTTTTATGGCTATGCATTTTGTCTTGGCTTTAACAAGACACTGTAGGCCAGCACTTACAAACAATTTTAATCTAATGCGCTGTCACGAGAGGCTTAGCATATTCAGAGGTTAGTATGTATGTATCTGTCTGCCAACTGCACAGAAAAAAGTTATCCAGGAGTGGTTTTACATACAGCTGTCCCAATTTCAGGTCCACCATTCGCTGCCAGAGCACAGTCAGACTTTACAAAATGGGCTGCAGAAATCTTCATTTAATGAATATTGAAAGTGATGAGAAAACAGTAAATTCAGCAGAGGAGAATTGGGGAGATGTCCCGCACACTCATGATGGTTCTTCATAAAGGCTTCAATGGCTAAATATGTTTTAAACCCATTAGAAAACTGACGAAAGGAAATTGCATCAGGCTGTAGAGGTGTACCTGACAATGTGGCCACTGAGTGTATGTGTCCGAATGACAGAAAGCCATTACTTTAACAGATAGATGTTACTAGACTTCTTCTCTGTCTTCCTCTTATCATCAGTGGCCTCTGATCTCTTAAGGTCAGTCTAATCTTCTTCATGACAGCTGTGAATTTGATCCAAAAAGCGCTTTGTGCATACAAGGTTTCCTGATCACACATGCCACGACAGCAGTGTGGTTTTGATCCTGTCACTGTCAAAGAAAGGGAGCGAAGGGCAGCAGGAAAACAAGGAAGCTTCATTTATGAGTTATTCAAAGAAAACGGTAGGAAGCCAGAGAAACATTGTAAATGAAATGAGAAATATGTCAGAATAAAGGCAGCAGTACAGTGGATCACATGGCTTTTATTGCTGCCATGATTGGATAACGTGTGTCTGTCTGACACCTGCTTCCAGAAGTAGTTCAGTGTGAATTCCTCATAATGATGATCGGGAGTAAAGTCCTCTCACCAGGGGGCAGTATGCCACCCAGGGTCCCTGACAGACACACACACTGTATCTGAGGACAGTGGGTCCCTGGTGTGAAGGTCACATTACAGATAGCAATGCAGAGCCCTGAAGTCATCCATGTAACAAGATACAGACTGGAATTAATGAGGGCAAACTCATTAGTCTACATTCACAGCTGAAGTAACAGCTGAAGAACTACATACATATGTGAACAGATAATATTCGCTTCGAACAGGATCTTTTCTTGAACTGCAGCTTCAGCGTGCTCCACATCGGGTGGTGTCACAGCCGGGAGCCGTGGCTTCCTGGCTTCCTATGTGCCTTTGTTTGGGCGCATTGCTTCTGGTCCTGTGCATCTGAAGAGGAACAAAGGATTAGGAGGGACTTATACCCCTTTCTCTCCTTCACTTACTGGGACCACCCCTCTTCATCACGCCTCATCTCCCTCTCTAACACTCCCCAAAAGCCAAGCATTGACCCTGCTGGAATGCCTGGCGCCAAAAGAAGCAGATTCCAGCCACTCCAGCACCACCACCCTATGATACACTGATTTGGGCTTATAGCCCCATGCTCCTTTTGTCTTCTTAAGCTTCTTAAAGAGTCCCTGACGTTGCATGCAGATGGTCTCCACACTCTTGAGTTGACTTCTTATGCTCTGAGGTTAATATTAAACTGTTGTGGCGCTGTTAAATCTGGTGAAGCTTTAATGAAAAAAACAACATTGTACAATTCAGTTCTTTAAAGAATAGTTTGAGATTTTTGGATCTAGGCCTGTTTGCTGTCTTGAGATGTGGGTCATAAGATCGATACCTCTCTGATGTTTGTACAGTCAATATGAAGCTAAAGCCAGATATGGTTAGCTTATTTTAGCATACAGACTGGAAATGGAGAAGCTGCTCGTCTTACTGTCAAAAGGCAACAAAAACCACCTACCTGGACCTTGATTACTTTACATTTAAGAACATATATCAGCCACAGACTGATGTCAGGAAGCAACACAAGGAGTTAGAGTGATATTTAATGTGTGCGTCTTATCTCCAGGCTCCTGTCCGTCAGGCTTCCTGCCATGTGAAAATGGCCAGTGTTTCACTCCGGCCGAGAGCTGTGACTTCACAGACGACTGTGGCGATGGCACTGATGAAAAGGATTGTGGGACTTCCTGCTCGTTTGAGGATGGCCGCTGTGGCTGGAGGAGCTCCCCGGCTGACAGTTTTGATTGGACGCTGGGGGTTGGATCGCTCAAACACGTACGGCCTCCACATGATCACACATGGTCCGATGAAAGTGGTACGTGTTCACAATGTTCCTTTATGTATTTTGTGTGTTCTTACACATTTATAAACTAATTTCAAAGTTAGAAAATTTTATTAACTCCAGATTTCCTTCCTGTTATAGCCTCTTTTTGAATTACCATTGTCTAATTGAACAAGTGCACCTTCACTTCTGGGTAGTTTCATATAATCAGAGTGAATTTCCACCTGTTCAAACCAAAATGCTGCAGTTGCTCTCCACAATGTTTAATTCATGCTTTAGCCACTTCAGTGACAAAATCAATGAGCTACTTCCCTGTATGTGAATGTACAGCAGGTGAGCCTTCAGGTGATTGATGCAGGGTCTTGATGTTCATGTTACAAGGGGATGCACATGAATAAATAAACACATGCGCACACAAAAGCTCCCGCGGACGTGCTTCTCCTAAACATCTTAAAGTTCTAATCCTTAAGACCCATCACGGTAAACACTGAGTGGAGAGCAATTGTGCCTGTTTACAGTGCAGCCAAACAAACTCACATTGTTTTGATCACTCACTAATGACTGCGCCAGTGATCTGATTTCAAGTCGCGTCCACGCAACAGCAGAGCACAGTGAAGGAGATGGTTGCCTCGCCGAGAAGTTGGAGATGTGCAGTCTGTAGCCTGCAGCTCTTTATCTAACAGCTCACTCTGGCTGCTCCTTCTCGTTCCACTACATACTTGGAAAACTAAAAATTACCCGCTGGTGAAAAAAGGCAGAAATCGATCATTGTCTTGTTTTGTGCACCGATCACAACAAAAACCATGGCAAGTTTGGCCAGCTGAACGCTTTTAATGTGAAGCAGCAACAGCAGGAAACGTCCATTTTTCCTTCAGTTATGACTTAAAACAGCTCGTATATAGCTGAGTGAGGCTGATGTCCATGAGATATGATTAAAAACAGAACCACTGGTTTATATGCATGCTTCATTTCCTGTGAATCCCTCTTTTAACTAAAGGCAACTGTATGCAGCACGCAAATGGCAGACCCCTCCACTAACAATGAAAAGTATTCTATAGAGAGATACTGCATGTAAAGACACTGAATGACTTGCTTTCATTGGTTTTATTTCATGAAGATCTGAAGGATTATGGCTTTAAAATTTAAGATTGTTTGGATTATGATGTTCAGCACTGAGGGTTATAACGATAAAGAGCAGCAGACTATGAAAAAGGCGCTCTGAAGTGTGTGTTATTCCAAGTAATGGAGAGAATAATTGCCACATATTTGCAAAAAGAAGGACTTATGACAGCATGGGTGCACTCCCTTTGGTTTTGTGCTCGGCCGTCTTCCCAGGTTTTCTCCTTTCTTTATGAGCTTGGCTCGACTGAGAAACTTTCAGAGGTTGCTGAGTGTCAGAAGGCAGTGAGATATTAGATGTGTCAAAGACTACTCTGTGACCCCTGCCCCTCACTCCCCCAGCCACTCTGTTTGTGACCTTGCTGTAATTTGTCAGTGACTGTAACAGCTGCCCAAACAGAAATATTTCCTCTTTGCCTCGCCTCCCTTCAGGTCATTTCCTCTATCTGGAAGCTACACCGGTGGGACTCAAAGGCGATAAAGCTCGTATCAGGAGCTCTGTCTGGAAAGAGTCGAGCGCCATCTGCAAGCTCTCCTTCTGGTACTACATTTCCCACAAGGCCACAGGAACAATCCGCCTGCTGATCAAGGTAAACCATCTGTGTTTTGACTTAGATATGGGTTGACTCAGCCTGTGCGCAGCATGATAAGAAATGATGAATCTCACAGACGCCAGACCCACCGCTTTCCATCAAGTGTGGTTACCGTGGTCAGACTGAATCAGAAATAAAGCCTGATTATATTAAATCACGTTAATGGAGACAGTAATTGCATCATATTAGCGCTGCGGTCTAGTGGTCTCAGTAATTTGGTAAAAAGGGAGGTGAGGCTGTCAACCTCTGCCAGTTTTTCTGATCTACAGCGCGTCCGCGGGGGGTGGAGGTGAGTGATGGTCAGCCCTCGGCCCAGAGCGACCCCACCCCACCATCTGGGCTCACACCAGCCCTGCCAGTTCTCAAGGCTTCTTGCTTGTTAGGCACCCAGCCATCGAGTTTGTGGATGCATGGTTGACTTTCAGGGATTAAGGTTTCTGCTTGCAGCTTTCTGCCATTGAAATTCTGCTGTGATTTACCCTGCCTCCATCCTGTGGTCTGTGTACCCTCAACTTCATTTAACTTTCTCAGGTGCGACTCAAGGGCAAGGTGCAGGAGTTGTGCATGGATAGATTCATTCTTTGGTGTGTGGGTGTGCAAAATTTTCCTCACATGCTCACACATGCGCCGCACGAACGCCATTGTTAGTGTGACCTTGCGAGCGCTGCAGAAAATGTTTGTTTTTTTTTTTCATTTTGCAAAACAGGTCAGCGAGTTATCATATAAATCTTACAGTGTTTTTTTCTTTGAACAGCCAGACGTTGTGTCCCATCTCACAGCATTTACATACCATTACTCTTGCAAAAATGACAGTGATGCTGTCTTGTGTTGCAGCAGCCAGAAGTCAGCAGAGCTCATGACGTGACTGTTTTTTGGAGAGAATAAGTGACTTATTCAGGAGGCAAAAGCTCCATCAGCACTTTGAACTGAAGTATTTCTTTGGGTCTTACTGGTAGGTGACAGACGCACAGTGGAAGTATAAACATTAAAAATAAATAATAGAGATTAGGAAATAAGGCACAGTATTGAATTTTGTCAACACATCCTATGAAAAGATGATAAAGGACACTGAACTGATCCTACTAAGAGCTCATTCCTCTGTGCCGTTGACCACCGTGTTGTCCAGGAACGATAAAAAAAAAAAACACTGCTGGACTGAGTGACATCTTTCTCCATTACAATGAGCGATTCTCACATCCACTGCCCTGCTGCTGTAAAATAATGAAAATCATCCCCAACTAATGCGCCATTCACTCCTGACTGATTAACATTCTACATACAGTTTCAGCTGAATTAGAAACGCATTCAACCTGTCTTAAAGGTGAGAGTAGACACTACTTTTTAAAAGATTCATGTCTTTAGTTGGAACCAACTTGAAATTACTGATATATTTTTGGTCTTTTTATGGGACCTGCTCATAAAATCTAAATAAAGAATATCAAGCGACTTCTCCTTTAAATGTTCATCCATCCTGTGTATCATATACTGCTCTCATAGTCAATCTGGCACGTGTGGATGTAGATGTTATATTTATTCATGCTATTCTGAGTGTAGCTATTGTACAAACACTCTACCTCCCAACTACATTATTGATTGCACATTAAAGCCTGGTGAAGAGAGGACAGCACCGCTCTTAGAAATTCATATCATGGGATTTGCCCAGTTTCTCAATCAAGCCCACTGGCTGTTTGATTGATTATGTGACTCCCTGAGAGGCAGTAGATGATGAATTCATGTGGACTATTTTACATGTCCTCTGTGTTCACATGCGGATGGAAAATGTAAAATTTGGCCTTTTAAAGAAGGTTAGCTCGAGACATGAAAATGAGGCACTCAAGCACAGACAGAGAGTGATGAGGTCAGAGGTCATTGTATACGATTTTAGACACTGACTGTGTGTGTTGCTTGGTTGGTGTCTTAAATGATGTCAAGTGCATACATGACCATGAAGGTTCAAAGAAATCAACACAAAGATATTGCTTGTGCTATAACTTACAACATGATAACATTTTTATAGCCTCGGCGTTGCCTTGAGTCAAAGCGGCAACATAAATACAAACATGAAGACACATTTGCACGGGCATGACTACAGATACACACACTCTGCAAGCATCATAGTGTAAACACAGTGTGAGCCACCTTTAAAGGTTGATTGAAGAACAAAGGCAGTTATGGTAATGACACTAGAGGCTTCAATGGGCAGAGACACAGGGTGGGAGGGAGGGGATTATATTTACCTGGCAAGTGTTTTCCCCTGTGAAGTCCACAAAGGGCTCAACCGTCTTGTCTATTTATATCACCAGGCCTGTGAACTGCTCCCAAGAGTCATTATTCATCACGCTGATAACTGTCTTCAGCAGCGGGTGGACTAGATGTGTCGGCTAGGACCAGAACAGAATCAGACTCTCAAACCATGCTTGCATGCATGCTCTGCAGTCTGATATATATTTATGGAATCAACAAAAGCTCTGAAATACAGCATCAGACAGGGATTATCTCACTGTCATATAGAAGTATACTGGTATTCCATCCGCCTGCCATTATGGCGAGCCAAACATCTGCCAGTCAACCAAAGAAGGGATGTCCCCCCCAAATAAAATGTAGCATGACAAAGCTAATCATTTGTTCCTGATTTGAATCGCGGTGGTAGAGCGGCTCTGTCACGCAAACAATATGCTCAGATTGAGTAGAAATAAGGCGGTCGCACTCTGAATCGAAGGTGAGTCGGCAGAAAAACAGCTGCCAGCGGTTCTATAAAATGAAAAAATCCATGAATACAAATTGGATTTCAGTTTAGTGGAACATTCAGTATGCGGTTAAGACATAGCGCATTTCAAATTTTCAATACAATAAACATTTTATTCTGATAACAACTTTCATTGTTGGCCTCTCGATTGTCACTGGGGGGGTTAATGTAAATGAAATTATGCAAATGTATATCTACTCTTCACTTTAAGCAAGCTGAATTTTTGCGGTAGCATTACCTCGACTGCGAGCTCAGGAGACAAACCTTCAAACTGATGGAGGAAATGCCTCGGCTGATATGCCACCCAGACATAAAGTGTGAGCTACGTATGCCAGTATCATACACTCGTCAGTCGCTCTCGGTCTGCTTTTATAGATTGAGCCTTTACTCCATGACATAAATCTGGATAAATCCTGCTGTAACGCTGCCTATTAATCTATGCTCTATTCTCACAGTAACAAGATTATTTCAAGCCAGGGCTCCTCTGGCGTAAAGCAGAGGAGACAGCCTGTGCATGCCTCACCCAAGGGTGCATTTTAATAGGCTTTCAAACTGCAGAGCAGAATGTGACATTGCTTGTCCTCTGGTTTTGAGTATATTAGACCAGGTCTTTTACTGCAGTCAACTCCAAGAATAGTAAGTTAGATGTCTCACATCATGAGAATTCAGTTCATCTGTTCACCTGCAATGTCCAGAAAGTTTGACACTTCTGAGATTGATTCTCACCGTGCTGAGACTGAATTAATGATGTGATGTTATAGACCCGCAGTCACCTTTAAAAAGACCGGAGGTCGAGGAAGCTATTATGAATTATTGTGTTACGGCAGTCTTAATATGACACTCATGAACTGCAGGAGGATGGGTAGTTAAATCTATACTTTCCTCCATTAAACACTCTGTGGTTTAACTAGGCAGCATGTATCCATATCGACCTCGGGCTGAAGTGGATTTTAACAATCAGCGTCGTCACCTTACAGAGAAACAAGATCGAAGGTTTGTGTGTTCCCACAACATGGATGTAGTTTAGCTGCAAGTGGCAATAAGAGCCTTTCAGTCCATATTACCTCCTCTCGATTAGCCAATGTCCAAGGCAGAAACAATGCATCAATATAAGCCTACAGTCCATAATAGGCCCCGACTATTCAGGTGTTAGCACAGTCCATTTTTATGGGCTCAAGAAGATCCAGAAGACGTACATTCAGCTCACAACTGAATGTGAAAAATGGGATGATTGGTGGAGAAATGATTGTAAATCCAAGCCAAAACCTTTTATTTCTCAGTGTGCATAAATAGATAAAACAGCTCAACTGCTAGAACACCAACTGACTTCACTATGAAATATAACACAG
Organism: Chaetodon trifasciatus; assembly: GCA_037975065.1. Lineage (NCBI taxonomy): Eukaryota > Metazoa > Chordata > Actinopteri > Chaetodontiformes > Chaetodontidae > Chaetodon > Chaetodon trifasciatus. Next base: position 5,506,849 of record JBBMOE010000016.1, on the reverse strand, counting down.
TATATAATGGTAGCAATTAAGTAGACATGGTCGTACCGCGGGGAGATTGTATTGCAAACCGCAACAGAAACACCACGTGTGCGCTCAGTGATCACTGGCAACACTGCAGCTTTACACTGCAAGAAAACGCAAACCCACAAGATGATTAAAAGTGACTGCTGCCCTTCAGGCCTACCACAGTGCATGCAAAGAGGGGTGTATATGCACCACGAGCAGGGCCTCCCACTACCTACAAGAAAAAGACAAAACCAGGTGTCAGCAGCGTGACAGTCAGGCTTCAAATCAATATAAAACAGCTTTGATGAGTCAGTCTGGCACTAAATCTGCAGGAAGGGAAACATGACAGAAGTCAGTTATACCAGCTGGCAAAAATACCTCGGAGGGCATGACCCTCTGTCAGTAGAGTTTATGTTAGCTTGTAACATCAGTAATTCTGAATTTGATGCAGCAATACGTTTCAAACAAGTTGGGACAGGCGCAGCTAAAGACTGGGAAAGATGTGGAACGCTCCAAAAACACCTGTTTGGAACGTTCCACAGGTAAAAAGGTTGATTGGTAACAGGTGATAGCATCATGATTGGGGATGAAAGGGGCATCCTGGAAAGGCTCAGTGGTTCACAAGCGAGGATGAGGATGAGGATGTTCACCACTTTGTGAACACGATAGTGTAGGTGATAATATTGTCAGCATGTAAACAGATCAGTCTTCCTTTATATCTTTCAAATTCATTATTCCTTGAGAAAAATAACCTCTGTGGAAGGACATAAACAAGCACTTTCTGCTGCCTCACCAATAACTCTTCACTGCTTCTTCACGTTCTTGAGTGAAAACCGTTTCTTCTCAATATGATGCGATGTGACTTTGTAAATGTCTCATTCATGTTCTTGACACGACATTTAAAAACCGCCGGTGAGATTCTGGCCCGTAACGCATACATCCACTAAAGCCCTTTGAGAGTCACATTTGTTGGTTCAAAGCTGTATTAGTCATGATTTAGTGCCTGCCTGGTGCTATGGGAAAAGACGGAGAGGACTTACAGAGGAATAGACATCGGTCTGTCTTTTAATATGTTCCACATGTGGCATGAGAGAAAGCCATTACCATAACTCAAGGAGAGCACACTTTAATTCTCAATAGCAGGTCTCAAGGCAGGGGAACTTATTACTACAATGTTACGTTAATGAAACTTTAATGACTCCCTTTAGATGGTATTCACTGTTTCTCAGCAGCAGCAGTCTGGTCAGGAGTTAATTTCAGCTCATTTTAACTTCACTCATCACTCTCGACTTGTGACTCAATGATGCTCAAATTTTGAAGTGTATGTTTCTGACAATAATCACCGCTGCAGCTTTGAATCCGCTTTGAAGCTCTCGGTGACGATATTAGAGTCGACGTCGTAACCAGAAATGGCTCCGCATGATCGTCTTTTGTCAACGCTGCTCTTCTCCCCAGACGGAGAACGACTTGTGGGAGGCGTGGAACAAAACGGGGCATCAAGGGAACAATTGGAACCGAGCGGAGGTCCCCCTGAGGAAGCTGAGGAACTTTGAGCTGATCTTTGAGGGGATTCGCTCGAGGGACGTGAGTGGAGGAGCCGCCCTGGATGATCTGGAGTTCATAGACTGTGCCCCAAGTATGTGATATGAACAGTCCACACATTTTGTAAGCAGAGTAAGTGTTATGCCCTCAGACCAGCAGCGGGGAACCTTTTTTCCTATCAAGGGCCATTTGAATTTTTATAACCTCCTTCGAGGGCTGTACTGAATTATTGAACACATAGATCACAGTAACCTCTAATGCGATGGCGGGCACGGCCTCTCTCTGGTGAGACGTCTGATGTCAGATGGTAGTGATGATGATACTACTTCAGCGAGTCTTTGCAGGAGTCAGTTTTAAAAAGAGCTGCTCACAGTCGAAGGCTGTCCCAAACAGAGACGCAAACTTCAGTGCGTGTCTCCTCACAAAGGGAAAATCCTCAGGACGTGCGTACAGTTTATAGACCTTGAGCAGAAGGAGGTTGTTAGCTTTGAGCTCATTGTTGCCGGGCTCATCAGCTGGTCCCACATTACATTTGATAAATGAGTTTGTTCTTGCAGAGTAGGAAAATGCTCACTGTTTCCTCTCGCCACAGCTTTAATTTCACTTCAGATGATTTCCCATTTGAAAGCAGGGAGGTATGAATCTGGCTGGAGCTTGAGCTTCAGCTCTGCGAGGTTCTTGGTAACGTCCACCATGAAGTCCAGATCACACTTGCCATCACTGAGTTTCCACGACAGGTTTTTCTTTTCATCTCCATGAATTCTTTGAGACAAACTGACTCTTTGGAGCTGTTTGACTTTGTCCAGTGCCAGCAGCTCTGCAGCAGCAACAAGGCGCTCCTTCACAAATTCTGCTTCTGAATGAGGTTTTAGCTTCTTAGCCATTAGCCCGCTCACCACAAAACTGGCCTGCATAACACTGCCTCTGTCAGAATGTGGTCTTGTGAAAGCTGCTTTATGCAACTACATTTGTCATCGTAGCTCATCCAGTTTAGTGTGTTTGTAGCTGTATTGTTGCTCAAGATTGGCTGTTTTCACAACTGCAAACACATTCCCACGGACTAACAAACACAACGGCCTCTTCAACAACCGTACCATACCTAACCGAGACCAACAGGCAGTTAGCCTAGCTTAGCATGTGGATTGGAAACAGAATTACAGGTAGCACTGCTCTGTGTAGCTCTCAGCAAATAAGCATGTGTTAACAAAAGGTCAAACTATTCATTTAACAGGGTATAATGGAAAGTGATCAACATCTGTTGGAAACCGGTAAGAAATGCCAAGACATTTACTGAATCCCATCATAGCAGCTAACGTGTGATTAATAGAAAACCATTCGCCTTTTTTTGCTTAAGTACTTTACAGCACTTTCATCCATGTTTAAGGTGTTAAAAATGCAAGTAGGTGGGCAAAGAAGATGGGAAATGTCTTGAAAGGTAATTGTTCCTGAATGCAGCATTGGAGTGGAAAGGTTTTTTTCTTTTTTAAGCCAAAAATCTCACCACCTGGCAAAGTAATCACCAGTATTCAGCAAACTTCACGCTCTGTGCAGAGCGGCTGTGCAAGTCTAACTTCTTTAATCCAAAAGTAACTTTTTGGCTAAACCTTTGATAGTTTGAGAAAAATATTTCATTATTAATGTCATCAACTCGTTTAGTCAGTTGGCTTTTCATACCAGCACACATCTAACTTCTCCTTGAAAAGTCTGAAAAATCTGTAAACTGGTATTTCAAGATTACTGAACTTGTGAATTGACTCTGTTTTGTGAACCGTCAACATCCCATTAATGGTTGATGTAACCCCTCCAGATCCAAGGTTTCTTGCTATGATTACTCTTTCAGGTGGTTTCCCTGAATAAGTGACCATAGCAGCGAGCGTGGCTGAGAAAATGAGTCTGAATTTTAAAATAATTCTGGAATAAATTCCATTCCACTTCCCTCTTGCCATCCTCTGTCCTTGCTTTATCAAACATACTTCCACTAATCTTCACAAGCAAGTTTGTAAATATGCTGTGAAATTATTTTATGATCTTTTTAACTGATAGTTCGGGGTATGAAATTGATTCTGCCACTGGCACACTCAGAACGTGAGCGGAGACAGAGAGCGGGACTGTGTCTTAGAGGGAGAGAGTTTGATTTTCTGTGTTGACAGACGCCGTTTGATGTTTATGTCCGAGACAGATGTTCCACATTAGACAGGACCTGGCACAAAGCTGGACACCATGTGGGATGTTTCCTTTCCCTCTCCAGCACATAAACATAAACACACTTGGAGAACATAGAGAGACATAACCTATTATACAGACCGACAGTCAAACGAGACGTAGATCAAAACAGACTGCGAGGCGTCCGCTGGACGACTGGCTGTCTGTCCAAAAGTAAATGACACTTGAGCACAACCTCCCTCAGCTTTAAATGCATGAAAAAAAAAAGATTTTCAGTTTGTTCTGTGATGGTATTAACCCTACTGAACTCCTGGAATGACGTTCAACTCTTCGCTCGCTTCAGTCAACGTTTAATGCCTCTGCCTTTGAAGTTTAACAGCGCACACGCCCGTCCACATGCAGAACGTAGCTTTCTGTGCTGTCTCTGCTCCACCTGATCTCTTTTCCTTCCTCCCCGTTCTGTCTCAAACCAGGCGGAGCTGGAGGAAGGAGGCTTTGACTCGCCTGACAGGCCTTTGTCTGCTTTTGTTTACCGCCTTCTCCGCAGCTCGCATCCTGTGGCGCAGAGAACAGGAAGGCTGTGTTTTAATAAGACACAGTTGTAGCTTTTTCCCTGACGTTAGATTTGATGCATCTGAACTGAAAAGGGGAGATAGTTTCCTGTCTGCTGGGTCAGTCCTAAAAAAAGATGAAATATCTGATAATTGTTCCTCCCTCAGATCTTTCCCTGTGTTTGTGTGTGTTTTAGATGCCGTGGATGCTGTCAGTTGTCCTGCTGTCACAGACTTTGTGTGTCGCAGTGGTCACTGTATTGAGTCCCACCTGGTGTGCGACAGCAAGGCAGACTGCGCTGATGAGTCAGATGAGATAGACTGCGGTGAGTAGAAATGAGAAATGACTTTCTTTGGAGAGTGAATCCACCTTGCTGTGGAGCTGAAAAACAACTTTCAGGCCGGACTTCTCCCTCTTCTCTCTCGCAGACCACATCCTTGGAGTGCCAGGCGCTTGTAGTTTCAACGTAAATGAAAACCAGTGGGAACAGATCTGCCAGCTCCACCAGGACACCGATGACGACTTTGATTGGAGGATCGGTCATTGCAGTGAGACACCGGGAGCTGGACCTCAGACTGACCACAGTCCTGGTCAGTACCCACCCACCCGACTGCTCCAAATTCAACAATGTGCCATCCAAAATGACTACATAAGCATTTCTGATGTGACACAACTATCAGCAGGGCGACGTTATTTGCCTTCCAAAGCAGTCACAAATCACCACTGAAAAATAAATCTGTCCTGTGATCTTATGCCACCATGGTTACGGTTCGGGTAACTTCAGGCACAAACAACACTGGGTAATGTTGGGGAAACATCTTGGTCATGGTTAAGAGAAACAATATTGACTGTTGGTAGGAAATGGGAAACAAACTGCGGTCTCCGCTGGCAAACTCCTGTGTTTTGCTGACCCGTCCATTCACCCCCACCTCCTCCCTGTGCAGACTTTACAGCTCTATAATAACGCCACCCAACATTCTCCTCTGCGCCCAGCGGAGTCGTATGTCAGCTCGAGGACTTTGTCACTTAAATGTTAACATGTGTTGTTTGGGGATTTTACTGGGACACGAGTGTATCTCCAGGTTTTAGTTACAGGAGGCCTCTTTAGAAATCAAGTTTGTGAGTTCTCCTGAACTTTGACACATTTGATTAAGGGCTCTGTTTGTGCTCAAAACTCACTGCGTGTGTTTGCTTCCTGCCTTGTTTTTTAGTAAAAGATTAAAAATGCTGTCAAAAAAAAACTTTGCCAAAATTATGAACAAACAGCTCCTGCGTCCTCCTGACATCCTCCATGTTTTTTTCAGCTCGCAGTCGGCTCAGTGCAACGCCTTTGTAATTACAGCTTGACAGCTGGGAAACTGGAGCTTTCGACAGGCATGTGAAGGCAGGGTTAATAATACAGCCTGATCAATGTCAGCCTGAGTCAAACTGAGCTTAACAGCATTGGACGTGTTGTTTATCTTGTGTACAGTGATGCTGCTGTATCAAAACATGATTTTTGCCACCGATTAATGAACAATTAATCGTGGAGTAAGGTTACACTCACTACTCAAAGCAATGTAAAACTTCATTTCCATCTGACTTCACCTGTAATTTGTATTCATTAATTGCTGTCGGCATTTTGTTAGTGCAGCTTTGTTTGCCTGCCCTTGAAAAAATCACTCTTGGTGTTCATGGACCACCTTGATAAACAAACAGTAACAGTGCGAAATGATGAAAATGAAACTGCAGTTTTGTGTAGTCTAAGTTAATTTGAGGGGAGACTGTCAGAGCACAGTTTGCTTTACTTCACAGAGAGAAAATGAAGCAACAGACAACACAGACAGACAAGTAATGCAGAGCCAAGTCCAGCAGCAGCCGGAGTCCATTAACACTGGTTAGAGTTACAGCTAAAACAACTAGCTGATTAATCAGTCAGTCTGTTTTATGTTGTTGTAAAATGATGGATGTTAAACTTTTATTTGACCAAGCTGCATATTTTTATTATTATCTGATGATCTTCATCATCACATTGATCAGTAATGTTAATAATCATTAGTTGCAGCCTTAATTAGACCATTTTGAGGTATTATAGGACTTTCAGCTCATTCGTCACTGTACTGGGACGTGTATCATGTTTACACTGGATGCTCTGATGCTGCAGAGGTGACATTGGACTGGAGGAAGGTGTGCGTGACACAGAGTCATCGTATCATCCAACGTATCTCATAGATTGACCGTACCGTTGAGTACCGTGTAGCTCTAATTCTTCCTTTTATGGACTGTTGGTGAGTTCACACCCACTTCTGATTGGCCAGTTGAGTTTATTGATCTCAGAGATGAATCTGGACGCTGTGTCATAGAATGAACTTATGACCTCACTCCAGAGCAGATCAATAAGCCATCTGTACCAAACACACAAGACAGCTGGAGGACAAGAGGGACACATGACATCACCTGGTTGCATTGCTAGCTAACATCTGGATGACGTGTGGACGCAGACAGTGGCTTTAATCTGACTGACTGCAGAGACTCTGTTTTGATTTTTTGAGTCAGGAGTGTGTTGTGAGTGGGAGCAGGTTGCTGCACACTGTGGATTGCGATGGGCTTAAATCCTCTTTTTCTCATGTGGAAAACTCCCACTTTGTTCTGGCCTCACACAGATGCCGTCTCATCTTTGAACCAAGCCGAGCTGAAGAAGCTCTGTGCAGGTTTATGCTGCAGGCTGCAACACAAATACTTTCTTCTGTTCAAATATCATGTATTTTACTTACTTCTTTGCAGCAGTAAGGCTAAAATCAAATGGTTGGGTTGGTTGTCATTCATCACTGACATATTACTCATAACTTACATTAATGTACTACCAATGTGTTCTGTGCTTATGTCCAAAGGTGCTGGAGGGAACTTCCTGTACATACACTCAGCCACGCAGAGGGAGGGAGACATCGCCAAGGTGACAACCAGGAGTCCATTTCCTGCCAGTATCGGCGTGTGTCACCTCCGCTTCTGGTTCTACATGCACAGCTCTGACAGGATGGGATCACTGAAGGTAATTTAATCTGAGCCACATCTCCATAAATAATTCTTAGAAGTCTTTTTCTGTTAGTTTGTGTCATGCATCTACCTTCCAAACATGTCTTTTTTTTTCTTTTTGTCATGCACTTTCAGATGATCCATCACAGTCAACCTGAAGGCTTAATTTGGTTTTGTCAGAAATGTATTTCCTATTTCACTGAGCCTGTCACCACATTACAGTCTGCTTACTGTCAATCACCCGCGCACCCACAGGAAGAAACGAACGTCACCCTGCCAGGAAATAATCCATCAAAGCCCGGCACCTCACAGGCTTGATTGTCATATCCATCTTTTCATGTCTTTTTTAGCCGTCTTTGTTTGCTGGGTTAATTTCAGGACGACAGACACTAAGCAGACATTAAGAAAGCAACCTAATTGGGCATGACACTGAAAACACGTCGATTTTTGATTTCTTAAATCCGGTTCTGTTGTGTTCTGTTCACTTCTGTACATTACTCAATCCGTGGACGTATGTGGAAATGCAGTCTCAATCTCAATTTTCCTTCAGTGTCACCTGATATTTCCATGCTTGTTTTGCACCTCGTCAGGTCTACACTGTTGGTCCCAGTGGCACCAGTCTGTTGATGTGGTCAGCCACCGGACGACACGGTAACCAGTGGACATACGCAAACGTCATCCTGTCCAACCCGGCTCCTTTCAGAGTGACCTTCCAGGCCGAGGTGGGCGGAGACATGTGGACAGACATCGCCTTGGATGACATCTCCTACACTGCAGAGTGTGTGGTTGGAGGTAAAGTCAATGTTTCGTCTATTGTCTCTTTTCACTCTTCCATTTCCATTTGGTTTCTTGTTTTTTTTTTCTTATTTCCTGTCCTTTCAGCACTGCTGCTTATTTTTCAAGCCATTTCCTCCAATTTTCACCTTCTCCCGTTTCCTCTTTTTCCACATTTTCTGTCCACCAACATCCATGCTCCCCTGCTCCGTTTCCATTTAAATTGTGTGGACCCTCAGGGAGAGTGTAGTGAGTTAGTGGGGCCTGTTGCCCTGTAGGTCCATATAAATTCACTGTGGACCCTGGGTCAGCACCGAGGGACGGCACAGAGGGCAATGGGGGGGAAAAGCAATTCCATTTATATTGTGTCGTTTCCTCACTCCCTGCCCGACATTCTCGTTTCACCTCTGAGTCGCTTCTTCGGCTGACCTTCTGAAGAACCGCTCCTTGTGATCGATCTCAGACGACCATTAGCACGCCTCTCTTTTTTTTTTCACCATGTGTCTTTAAAAAATCCTCTGAGATTTCTCCCTGAGGGATGCTGACTGTGTGTGGACTATAGTCAATAAAAGCGGATTTAAGGTGTGTTAAGCTCTCTGCGTGCATGTGTAATTATGTGCATGTGTCTTCCCTGTGATGTGTCACCTCAGGACCAATAACTCCGCAGCCTCTGACCTGTGCTGTGGACCAGTACCAGTGCTTGTACTCCTTTCAGTGCATCCCAGACAGCTGGAAGTGTGACGGAGAGCCAGACTGTGCCGACCACTCCGATGAAGAGTTTTGTCAGGCTGTCGTGCCCGGTACTGTTCCTCCTCAGGACAGCTGTCCGATTGGACATTACCAGTGTCTGAATGCCATCTGCCTCCCCTCCATACTGCGCTGTGACGGCATCCCAGACTGCCCCGATGGAGAGGATGAGTACAGCTGCCGTAAGTGTGTGTGTGTCTTTGTCAAGAAGGGATAGTGACTGATGTCAGTACACATGCAGCACTGAGGACAGAACAAACACTTTACAGGTGTTTGGTTTCAAGAATATGACCCATACAGATTTATCAACAGTGTATAAAAGCTATGAAGAGCTTTGACAGCCACAGGTGGTTCAAACAAGTGTTGATTAAATTAAAAAACATGCTTTCTCATAGCAGTGGTATGTAGCCATCGCAATACCTTTAAGCCTAATTCATTTATACGTCATGTTTGCAATGACAAATGTGGGGTGATGCATGATATTACAGACAGAGGCTGGACAAATAAAACCGTGTGGCTCTTGTAGATATGATTAAGGGGAAGAAAATATATATTTTAACATGTTTTTCTAACCGTGAGGCCAGTTGTAACACTGGTCTGTGTCCTTGCACTTAAAACCAGCCAATTAAATCAGTTACCAACATAACTACGTGATTGGTCTTATTTACCTGTTTTGTTAGATTTTAACTGAAATGCATTTCTTTTTTTTAACTAAAAAAAAGAAAATGATTCTTCTGTGTAGGAACCAGTTTTCCTTGCGGTGGAAATGCTCTGAACTGTTTGAAAATTGGTGCAAGAACTGGGAAATTGTGCCACCTCTTGCATCAATGAGAGCTTGAGTTGTCATATCCCGTTTGTGGTTTGCTCGTAGTGATCTGAGAATAAACCTCTCAAACACTCTGCTCACCCCTTTTCATGTTTCAGTAATGTCTCCCTCTGCCTCTCTTTTTTTTTTGTCCCCCAGCTCTGATGCAGTGTGAGCTGGGAGAACTGGTGTGTGAAGGTCCGCCTGGTTGTGTCCCTCTTCAGAGGCGCTGTGACCACTCTGCTGACTGTCTGCCTTTTCACTCCGATGAGTCCAGCTGCCATGGTAACATGCTTTTACTTACCTTCTCATCTCAAGCTTTTTGCCATTAACTGTAGTCCATTTTATCATTCCCCGACCTTGAAGGTCAGACATGCGACAAGAGGCACACTGATTTTAGAAATACTGATTCTCACCTTCAGCATAGCTCGATGTCAATCAGTGCTTTTCACTTTTCATATAGTTTAAGTAGTTTTCACTTTCATTTCATTAGAGTTATTGTCACATTTTATTTAAATATAGCTCTCCATGTCTGTACAAAAGGCCTTCAAGCTGGGTGGCAAGCTGTCTTCCCTCCATCTGTTTGTTTTGAAATGCATAGATTTTGCTATTTATATACATATATCACACTCTCATGAGCCACCAGTCAGTTTTGACTCAAGTGTTGCCAAACTCCATTCATGCTCATTTCCAGCCTTAGCAGTGACTCCCAGGACATTTTCAAGTCTGGCTGTTTAGTCTTCAAAGCACACCTCAGCGGTTACAGCAAGCTGCCAAAATCCATTAAAACCTCTGCTTTCTTGCATATTCAGGAATAAGACCAAACCTCATATTTAGCCTGCCTGCGCTCACTGCCAAGCAAAAGTCACTTTATCAAGGCTGAACAGGACTTCAGGTTTCCATAATGGTGTTTGAAACATGATGACTATTTAACAGGCAACCCTGATAAACCTCACACAACCTATGGAGGGATGAACATTTGTCAGCAGATGCACAGGATGGGAAAAAAAAACGCTCTCTGCAGAGGTTAATGGATGAAATTCAACAGTGCACCCTTTCCTCCAGCAACATAATTCACTGATTTCATGTTCTGATGCCAGAGCAGTAACATGCTTCACTGTGCGTCTGTTTCCCGTCAGGAGGAGAGAGAACTTAATGGTTGTGGGTTACACAGAAACAGAGCAGAGGGTTTTATTTTCTTTGTATTTTTTAGATGATTATCAGTCGTGATAGTCAGTTTCTTCTGTGTGATTTGCAGAGTGTCCTCCGCTGTATTGCCTGGATCGTGGCTCATGCCTGGTGGAGAGACACGGGCCGGTCTGCATGTAAGCTGAACTTCACGCTCACGCCGCTGAACACACACCGACACACTCTGTCACACACACAAGCAAAGATAAGCATCATGTCTGCTCTTCGTACTCACCCTCCCATCCTTTATCTCTCTTTGTGAGACTTGAAACAAGGAAATCCCATCAGCCTTGTTTCTTTCCTTGGAAAAGACACGCTCCACGAAGCATGTGGGAATCTGCTTATCCACGACAGCTTAACCAGGGTGGCTCTGCCGTCTTTTATCCACCCGCACAGTGTTTCCTGGGAATCTCTCATGGATTCTGCTGGTCAATATTTAAACACGGCCCTGCTACCAATGGTCTTAATGGGGAGACCAAAGGAAAAAAAAAACCTCACACGTCCGATAAATCTGCAGGGAGGCCGTCATGTTGGCATAAGCACAACACATTCCAGACACACACCGGGATGGCTCAGTTGGAGATTTTTTTAGGAAGCTCATGAATCTGGTTGTCTGCATCAGCGGCTTGGAATGTCTGCAATGAGATATTTCATTATGAAAGTAAGAATGCAATAATGAGACTTTCTACTGGATCTGCTAACATCATTACGCTCCAGTGAATCCTCAACGAGAGATTCACATTTCCTCATCCTCAGTCAGAAGGCTGCTTTTTCCACAGAGTGGATGTGAATTGCGCAGCAGGCGAGACACTTGTTTACCAAAGTCACATCACTGACAGCACAAAGTGTCCAGAGTATACTGTGATGTATTATTGAAAGAAAAAAAGCAATCCTACTCAAAACTGAAGACTTTTAAAGACCGTTTAAAAATTTTACCTGCTACTGCATATTTATCTGCTTCCTGTCTTTGCATTAATTCATCGTAATGCCATCAGTCCTCTGTCTATGTAGACATTTTCCCTACAGCCAATCAAATCTCTGCGTTTGAAACCATATTTGCCCCTTTCCCGTCAGTCTCCATGAAAGACTTCCCAGATGTTTCTCTGTAACAAACCGTGTAAACGTACCTGCAAAAGTCACGTTGGTGCGTGTAGATGCTGCTTTTTACTCTTCAATACCGCCAACATCTGTTCCTGGTCAATCAGACACAGACACGCCCCCCTTGACATTCAGAGAAACAAGAATATTTAAGACTGTCTTTCCTCTTGATGCGAAAAAGCGACTGATAGAAAGAGTTGTGTTGTGTCGTTTTGGGCTGCTAAAAACCGATGATTAAATGTGATTTTATTTGGGCTTTAAAAGTTGTTTTCGAGGTCTCACTGCTGTTCGTGGCAGACGTGCTGCCTCTCCCCTGCTCTCATTCTCTCTTTGGGCCTCCTTGTCTTTGATTCCCCTTTTTATTCACCCTCCTGTCCAACATTCCCCGATGCAGCGCCGTCACCACTGCCTCCTCTCATTATGTAACAGGACTTTACCGCCGCCATTCACTGCACAGTGTGGTATGGAGCTCTGGTGGCTGTTCCAGCATTGATAACAGCCGCGCTGTAGCAGAGCCCAGCACCAGCATTGGAGGGCACCTCTGGCTCAGTATTTGCATCACGTTCCTCCACTCTGCTGAGCAGGACCCACCAGGGAACCAGGCCAGGGACCGCCCACTGCCATGGCCAGACCGTCACACAATATATACCCTGACCCCCTCTGAATGATAATGACAGTCTGGCTTCGCTGTGAGCTGTGTGTTTCGCATTAGAAGGTCAATGTTGCTCAGAAATCAAGCTGATACTGAACAGATGTTGACTTGGAGCAGAGCGTGCGTTTGGTCGAATGTGCAGCTCACCAGGGAGGCCCAAACTGTAATTACTCTGTGTTTCCATGCTGGATGTCCAGCAGATAAATCTTGCACCATTTATCAAGATAGTGATGGTCTTTTGTTTGTTTTTTAAGTGGTGTGAGAGAATGTGTGTTTTAGTATTCTTCGCTTTTCTTAATGTCAACAAATCCCAACCTGGGCAGCCTGGAGCAGTTACCAGAGGGTGCGTGGAAAGACTGTGGAGTGGCTCAGCTTATTTGAACAAATAAAACACGAGTTTATGTGAAAAATGTTTATATTTAAGAGCACAACAAATTGTTGTGAGGCTGATCTTAAATATATTTATTGTCTAACTAATAAACTGCAAAGGACTCGCCTCCCACCAGCCACAGCCAGTGCCAACACCTTAATAATGTGCTACAATTGTGAGAAAAGTGGTTTAAGAGTAGTAGTGTTACATAACATCCAGTTTAAAACACATGGAACATGATGAGTGGTGCTGATGAAGGTGTTTTAAATGGTGATGCCCAAGACACTATTAGGGACGGACAATTAACCAAAAAAACAACAAAAAAAGCCTTTATTTAACAGTGGGTATGAGCTAATCAACTGGCTGCTGTCATTGGCATCAGTGTCATAACTTCGAACTGTTCTTCTGATCACAGGTGTCATCCAGGATGGACCGGCAACCGTTGCCATGTGAAGGAGAAGCCGTCTCTCTCCACCTCGTCGCCCAAACCGAAGGACAAACAGCTGGGTAATAAAGAAGAGCGCCTCCCTGCTCGTCTCTATTAAACTGTCTCAACCGAATTTATGCACTGTATCGCTGCATACCCTGTTAACGTCTCTGCAGTTCGTTAAAGGCAGCGAGGATTCAATGTACGTCTCTCTCGTTTAGACGCCGTGTACGTCGGTATCGCCATCGGACTGCTTCTGCTCGCAGCTGGAGTTGCTGTCTGCGTTCTGGCTTTATGCAAGAAAAAATGCTGCTTTATGTGAGTTCTGCAATAATGACACTGTGGCTTCTTTTGCTTTTACTTATGATGATGATGTTGATGATGAAGAGTGGACTTTCTTTGCCGGCTCCACAGAAAGTCCGACACGATGGACTACGGGGTGATGGATAACCCAGCCTTCGATGGGAGAGCAGAGGTCAGCACACTAAAATGTCCAATCAATCATCAGCGATTTCTGTTCGGGCAACATTAGGTTTCTCAGCCACACAAATCTCATTTTTCCACCATCCGCCTCACATTTATTCAATAAGAGGATCTGATGTCAGGGGAGGTCAGGAGGTGACCGCCCAGCCTTTCTGCTCGATTACATTTTTGAGTTAGAGTATTGATTTTATGGTTTATGTGGACATTTGTTTTTGTTATATTTACACAGTAATGTGTACACAGCAGGTAGACACAATAACTGGCCTATAAAGTCTGATCACATGCAACGCCACGAGCCACAGCGCCCAAAATAACCAGTTTAATCAACAACAAGAATACAGCTTGATGAGAAGCTTTAGACACTACAAGGCTTTTAGACTGATGACTGATTACATGACACAGCTGCAGTGTGGAATATGTACTCAGATCCTTTACTTATGTAAAAGTATCAGTGCAATAAGTAAGTCAAAGTCCTCCATTCAAAATCCACCAAAAAAAAACAATATATTCTGTAAAAATACAGCAGCATTATGAGAGAAATATACAAAAGTAAAAGTATTCATTACGTAGAGAAACACCCCTGGATTTGATATATTGTTATATGCATAACATTATAATATTAATGCTGATACATCAATGTGTCCTTATGATTTTACTGTTGAAGCTGGTTGAGGTGGAGTCAGTTCATCTGCTTTGTATACAGTTAGCCAGTTTAGTCCAGTGATTCGCAACCAAGGATCCAGGCCTCCTCTAAAAGATGAAGAGGAAACTACTTTTCTCAAAACTTTCCCTTAAAGACTAGTGCTGTCAAACGATTAAAATATTTAATCGCGATTAATCTCATGAATGTCATAGTTAACTCGCGATTAATCGCATATTTTTATCTATTCTAAATGTCCCTTGAATTATCACTTTAATACTGTTATCAACATGGAAAAGTGGATAGGCTTGCTTTATGCAAATGTTTTTTATTGAAAACAACAACGTGTAGTGTTTTATTTCACACTAACATTCTCACTTTGAGCAGTCATTCACATTTGAATGAATCAAATCTCACACAATTTAACACTGTCAATAAACAGATAACAAAAAAATAAACACTTGGTTGCAAAAAAGACCCTTCAACAACCCTTTCTAAGGGATCAAAACACGGTGATACAAAATAAAGTTACAAAGTGCACATCATTGTAAACTAGGACTTAGCCTATAGTGCAGTTAAACCAGGCTTAAACTTTCCTTTCTTAAGTTTCCTTTGAACATACAAGCAGTCAGACTATACTGCTCTTCTGTTTATTCACCAGAGGCTTATCAACCCAGCCTCTTATTTCTCTCCACAAAGAATGAACATTTCTTGGTTATGGCTGCAGTAAGCTTGTTCTTAGTTGTATCCACATGCCTCTGTGGAAAGCCATCCATTGTCGCCTGGTTTTGACAAGGAGGCGGTGGAGAATTCGCATTAGCCGTGTGTTTGGCCATCAAGTGGTATTTCAGACTGGATGTGCTACGGTGATAACTCAGTTCACACCAACAATACACACAGATAACTTTGGTCTTGTCAGTCGACCCATCTGGTAACTTTTTGAAACTAAACTTTCCATTCAGAATCTTGTTCGCATTTCAGCATTTCGTGCTTGACATCCACACAAACCAGTAGCCTACTCTTTGACAGCTAGCGAGCAAGCAAGACCAAACACGTGCGTGGGGCGTGTCTATTGTTTTGTTTCCAGTTTAC
Source organism: Chaetodon trifasciatus (assembly GCA_037975065.1). Classification (NCBI taxonomy): domain Eukaryota; kingdom Metazoa; phylum Chordata; class Actinopteri; order Chaetodontiformes; family Chaetodontidae; genus Chaetodon; species Chaetodon trifasciatus. The sequence continues at coordinate 5,491,307 of JBBMOE010000016.1, read as the reverse complement.
AATCGGATCCTGTAGTTTTTCTTACGTCACTAGCAGTGGCCACAGCTTACAAAAAAAACCCCAAAATACTACAAGTTCACTAGGTCACAAAGAGCGTAATCTCGCGATAAAAAAAAAATGACGCCGTTAAAATTGATTTGCGTTAACGTGTTAATAACGTGATATTTTGACAGCACTATTAAAGACTAAAGTACAGTATAAATACCTCAAAACTATAATAAGTATAGTATGTGAGTAAATGTGTGTACCATCATTGTTTCCATCCACTGTTTGCTTTGTTTCTCCGCTGTTATTCCTGCTATCACTGAAAAAGATCCCAGCACTAGAGATGATACTGTCATACTGAGTTATTCCATTTGGATAATGGCTCTCGAGTGTGTGTGTGTGTGTGTGTGTGTGTGTGTGTGTGTGTTTCTAAAAATGACAAAGCGAGTGAGCTGGACGTCCGAGCACAGACACACACGTTTTTATCTGCAGCAAGTGTCATCCAGTAATGAAAGTGAGAGTGATGTTGAGAGTCAACTGACATGACTCTGACGATGGAGGTTATCATGGATTTAATGGTGCTGCTTGAGTGTGTGTGAGTGTGTGTGCGTGTGTGTGTGTGTGAGCGTGTGATGCTGATGAAATGTAGTCTCATTATACTGTTCATGTTTTTTTATGAGAGTATTATCAATATCCTGCATGCTTCATTAATCGCAACAAGTGTGAAAAAGCAGACGACTTTCCCATAGTGTTACTCACACACAACATATATCATGTATTTCAGTGTATTTGTATGTTTGTACCGGTTTACTTTCATGTGGCTGTCAGTGAGGACGCAGCTATAAATAGAGAGGTGTAGGTGTGAACTGGTATCTCCACAGCCCAGGCAGATCCGCTTCAGCCCTCGTTTAACAGTGGAAACAGTGTGTGATTATTCCACCTCTGGAAGATGATGAAATGTTTTATGGAGGTTAGAGGTGTAATTATGGACGCATAACAGGTCAATTTGATTTTAATTGCGTCTGCATTTCATGCGCTCTCGCACATTAAGCCTCATCTAATTTTAAGCCAGCGTACGTGATTTTTCTTCCCCTCAGCTCCCGTCCCCGCATGAAAGGCCGGGCGGCTGTCCCAGAGCTAACCCCAGGAGGAGAGATGGTCGGGGGCTTTCCATCAGTGTCTACCCCTGGAGGAGGGAGGTGGAGGTAAGGTATCTCTGCTCAGCCTTTGGGGCTTTTCTCTCATTACTTGTGCAGAAGTCATTGGTGTGATGTAACTGTCTTTCTGTGTTTTTGTCCTCAGCTGGGTTCGACCTGGAAAGAAGCCAAGCTGTCCTTCGCTAACCCGTTGTACAATTACCCCCCTGATGCTAACAGCGCTTACTGCAAAACTCTGAAGCATAAAAACAATGGACCTTAGGTATTGACACTGCAGTAGATCTGGGTCAAACAGTGTGTGCACATTCTTGATGAGTTTGTCTTGACCCACTGAGGTGCAGAGTAGGGGGGAAGGAGTGGAAGAAAGATATTTTACAAGAAAGTATTTCAGTGTCAGTTCTGACACACTGCTTTTACTGTTCTGACTGACAACTAAATTATTCATTAATCAAATGAATGATGAGACACCCCCCACCCATCTGGCACTCAGTGTGAAAATATAAGCTAAAAGGGCTGCGCGGAACCCATGATTGTTGAGCAGATTGTGTCCATATTCTGTAAGTACCAATAAATTTTAGAACATACTTAAAGAGGTGAACAGTGATGGAGATTCTTCTGCGGCATCTCTGCTGTCTGAAATTTAAACTTTTACGGGGTGTTAGGTGCCTCTGCGTCCTCAAGATGTTTCCGGTCTTTATGCTAAGCTAAGCTAACCAGCTTACTGTATTTTCCAAAAGTCAAACCATTCCTTTAAATAGTCAAAATTGGAGAGAGAGTCAAGCTAAACATTTTCAGATAGACTTGAAAAAGGCTGAAAGTCAAAATCCAACAGTACATGCATCAAAATGGCCATTAGAACAAATTAAAACAAATTTTGTCCATTTTGTGCACCTAATACAGCCTTTTCATCAGTTTACCAATAGTGTTCCAGTACTCTAACTTGCAGAAATGGTTGTGGGTGCCTTGTGCATGGTGATTAAAGGTTTTCTTTAGTGCTGGCAAAAGCAGAAAACATTCAGTTCATTGAGCTGAAAGGCTCCACTGAACATGCAGAGTCTCAAAATGGAGTCCTGACTTCATTAGTGATCCTTTCTAATCCTCACAAGTACAAATAAAATAGTTTACCCTGTTTTATTTGCAAATTAAAATCCCTTACAAGTCTTCATCCTACAGCTGCTTTGGGTGTGGTGTGAACTTGGTCTCAAACTCTCTGTATTAACCAGCGCACAGCAGATGGGACCATAAACAGCACAGTTAAACCAGTCTGTTATGAATTTCACAGTCATGGCTCTCCTCAGCTGTGAATCATCACACATAGCAGCATAAATAACACTCTGATTTGACGGTCAACACTGTGATTTACAAGATCAGGCCATGTTCTGTACAGTGAGATTTGCTGGAGATTCATGTAGGCACCCTCCTCTCAGGCTCAGTAAATACTGACAATGATTCAGATTAAATCCAGTTAAAGGATTTGTTCAACATGTTGGGAAAAATATTTGAGCTATAAGAGAAGACCTCTGATTTATTGATTCATTTAATATGAAACTAAACTGGCTAGTTTAGCTTAAAAACTGGGAACAGCTAAACAGCCTCTGTCTGAAATAAATGCTAAATAAGCCTCTCAGCACCTCTAAAGCTCTAACTTTATATTTACCCTGCAGACACACGAGGCATCGATCATGTCATCTAACTTTTGGCAGAAAGCGAAATGCATTTCCCAGAACGTCTAACGATTCCTCTAAAATCACGTTAGGCATCACAGTTTGAGTGTATGCAAGCTTCTGATCACATTTTTCAGACATTATGCAAACTCTGGCGCTGCAGTATTGTGAAACTGAAACTCACTGGGAAAAGGAAGAAAGTTCATATTGATGCTTTGTCAATACACACATGAACTGAAGTTTGATGAAACCAATAAAAAAGTTAATGTGATTAGCATCTCCTTGCCTTCATATTTCAGTATTTATAGAATGGTACAAACCCAGAATTCAGTTATTCTCCGGAGATGTTTTGACATGTCATCGGAGTGAAAGCACATGTGTGAATAATAAAGTTAATGGTGGCTGGATTCCATTTAGCCACCGCAGAATTAGGGTCGTGACATTGTTCAGTCAAGCTTAATGGGACACTTCAAATGAGCGTGTATGTGTTCAATATTATTTTTTCTAAATGAAAATAGCTCAACATATATAGAACAAAAACATGTTTTTTTAAAGTTCTTTTTCTGTCTTTGGCCCTTTTTCCTATTTGTACTTATGGCTTTTAGAGTTACAGCAGCGATGAACCGATGTCGTCTCCATCCCATTTATAATAAATGTCAGGTAAATCTGTTGGCTTGTGTGAGTGCTCTGAGAGCCTGCACTTAGTCAAAAACACATCAAAACACACTCCCATTCCTTCATATTGGTTCAAGTTCAAGTTATGAATCTTTAATTTTTAGACTGCTTGAACACAATCTCCAGTGTCATTACTATTTAGTCTTGTTCTCCATCACTTCAGAGTCTTTGCTGAGTCTGTAGGTGGATTCTGGGTCAGAGATTTATCAGAGGGGCACAGGATCAATTTCAGCCTTTGAGCTGCTCCACTGTTTTATTGTTTGTGCCCTCTCCTTATATTGGCTCACTGCCTTTTCCTCTGACTCACTGTTCTGCCCTGCAAAGACAAAAAGCAACTCAGTATTTGGTCAGAACTGAGTTTAAGCTGGAATCTGACTTTCTGTTTTAACATATGAAAAAGTATTATGTCATAAAAATATGATTTCCATGAAAACAGTATGTAAGAGAGTGACAGACCGACCACTGGAAAGTCACTTTAAAGCAGGAGAAACAGCTCCGTGGACAGATAGCCATGGCTAGCTATAGCTAGCCTAAGCTAAAACCAAATTTACTTGCAGATTTTTCTGACTGTAATTAAAAAATATCAATATTCATAAAGAAATAGGTCCTTTACTTTGTTTTCAGATATTACGCAGTAGTTGCTGTAATTCAGTCATGTTTGAGAAAAGAAAACAGCTAATCGCTTGCTAACAGTAACTAGCTTAGCAGAGTAGCAGTAACTGTCAGCTTTGGATCCTTTCATGCAATTTGGTGTTGTTAAGCTACATTTAAATCCCATATTAAGTGTAGTTAAAATTGATTGATTTCAATATAATGTAAAGGTTAGACAAGTAGAATTTATTATCTCAAAGATATTTAGAACTTGTGAATTGTGAAGAAAGTGGGAGCAATCAACAATAGTTAGCCTCAAGCTAAAGCTAAATTTACTGACTGATTTTTCCCAAACTGTAATCAGTCATGCGGCGAATGTAGTGAGTTAATTTTAAGTAACCATCATGATAAATCATTTTGTTATTCCACACAAGCTAAATCCAAGCACAAAAACCAAGCTAAACTCTTACAAATACTAACTAGTTTAGCAGAGTAGCAGGAAGTGCCAGCTCTGACATGCCAGCATGCGTTTTGTAGATTTTACCTTTTTACATTTTGCATATGTGTCATTGATTTGAATATAATGTAAATGTTAATGGTAGACAGACAAACAGCAAAACTAAGATAGGTTTAATCCCTCACTGCTTCCTGCTTTCTGCCATTGTAAAGCAGTATTGAATAAACATTTCAGAAGACATTCTGATCTGTCTTCCTATATGTCTTCTTGTTTTAGTTTTTTCATTATTAGCAGTATTAACAACCGCAAAGCCATCAGTCCTGTAGAAAGACACCTCTCTGTGAATCCCCAAAACCCCCAGCTCAGCCTTTTCACAGCCTCTACATCAATGTTTGTTTGTGTCAACCCGGTGACATTTGACCTAACAAACCTACAATCAATGGCCAACACAAAAACCTTTTCCACTAACGTGCCACCACACACATACACAAACAATGCCACCTTCCACTTGCCTTGCCGAGCTTGCACACACTCACATGACAGCCTGCTGAGAATGTGCAGCTCTCAATGTTTTTTGTCCCGGGCGAACCTTTTTCTGGTGGCTTCGTTATTCGTGCTGTTGAATAGCGCGCTGCTACGCGCCACCAGCCTTTGTCTTTGTGTTGTTGGTAAAGCAACGTTAGTCAGCTTTTCTCACCGGAGCCATTGTTTTCACAGTTTTGTCAGAGCAGAGTCCATCAGAAGGTCACCGCTTTGTTTGTGTACCACTCGGCTCCGAGAGGTGCCTGTAATGGAATCGCTCCTGAAGAGCGTTGACAGCCTTTAAGGACTCCCTCTGTCAAAATAACAGTTGACTCTTGCTTCATTTACATAACTACTCAGCTGAGTCCTCTCCCGTCCCGGGCTGTCAACCTGCTATCACGGCATTCAGCTCAATTTCCTCTCCTCCTACAGCTGGGCGCTGGGGTTACCCAACCAGCCCAGTCAGGTCAAGGTGAAATTTACCCGCTTTCCTTGTAATGACAGCTAAGAATTGGTTCTCTCATCCTCTCTGGCTGAGTGCAGAGGAAAATGTCTGTTTCTTCTCTCTCTATTCAGTGACAGTGGATGGCGATCAGCCCGGGGGGCCGTCCTCTGACTGTTCCTCAGAAAAACACCCCATTTCTCGGCCTCTGTTGAGGCTGAGTAGAGAAGACACCACTGAGCTGCTTCTTGTGTGGTTTTTGGGCTGTAAAACTATTTTATCTACATCTTAACTGCCTCCTGTGTTGTACAGTAAAGGTTCATTGTGACTTGAAGCTAATTGTGAAGGGTATTTTATGCGCCTTGTACAACCAATTAGACCCTATTCTTGCCGTAAATATTGACCTGTCCCACGCTCTGCCGCGTTCCCTCATTGTGCACTGAGGCTTAAGTTTCTAAATACAAGATAGTCGTGCCATCAAACATGCTGAATTAATGAGATTCTTTATTGTTTGCTTCATGAGATGCACAAATGGGGTTGTAGAGACTGAGATAAACAGTCTCTGCAGCAGATCTGTTTATTCTGCCATGGATTAGAAATACAGTAAATTACTCATTGGAGAGTGATCATAATATGACCGTTGGTAAGAAAGCTTGTGCAGCTCAGTAGTTTGTTGGAGAAACTCTGAAGACATTGCTCTTCCCTCCTTTTGGAGTTGTTGTAGTGGTCATGTTCAGCCATTGTTTATGAAGTAAATCCCTCTTATACTGAGGTTTGAGCATGTGGTTGACCACACAGCTTTCTGTTTGACTGGAGATGTTCAAGATACTGACAGGTAGAACAAGATCCTCCTGAAGTCTGCATGCTGGGGTTGATGGAGTAAAGCCATCAGGTGGATTTTTTTTTTTAAGTTATCTATTCTGCAAACCCATCACTGATATATTAGTATCACATTTTAAAGTTGGCATGGTGAAAGTGTTAGCAAGCTCTTGCCTATTTACACATCTATTAGACATGCACCAACATTCGTATTCATCCAATATTCACTCCTCTTTTGCTCTCTTTTTGGTCTCCACCAACTCCTGAGAGAAATATTTGGCTCTTTAGCTGCAATATGCTTCATTTTACATCAAGTTTATTCATGTACCAGGCAAGTTTGTCCTCCTGATTCATGCGATTATCATGCACATCCACAACATATTTGGCAAAATAAATGTTGGCGTTGTACTTTTCTGCAAACCACAGATATGTTGAAACTTTACACTGCTTCACATTCAACCTTCACCTTTCAGTTTACAGTTATTGTTGTGACAGCACTGTGGTTAAGGTCTGGTTAGGTTTAACCACAAAAACCCAGTTTTGTCATCACAAATACATGCGGAAAAAACCTCATTAAAAACTGTCATGTGACCATCTTCCCCTCAGCTCCTGTACTTGAACTTGAACTTTGATAGGCTACATATGAAATGTACAAATTTAACATATCCGTGTTTTGCAGAAACATACAATACCAACATTTATTCTGGCAACTGGGCTGATGTCCAGCATTAATTTACCTTGAAGAAAGTCTGTCATTTGGTGCACCACGCCCGAGTTAAGTTGTGGAAAACAGCTTCAACTCAAAGCTAAATGGTTGTGTGCGTTCAGGTCTTGTTAATATTACTGTGAGACAGAAAGGCTAATAATCGTCAGTGCTATAATGGAAAAACAGAAACAGAGCTGAGCTTGTTCTCCTCGGTGCTTTCAGCTCGTCACTCCGCCCCCCTGTCCTCTGGTGATTAAGTGGCCAAGCATCATAAATGCTGCGGTGACGTGTTGCTCTGCAACTCAACAAGTGTGACCCAAATCTACACATGAGCACTCTCTGGAAAATGTACACTTGCCACCGCCCTCAGATCTAAACGCCTTGATGTCGCTGGAAGCCTCCCACGTCATTTCATTAATTTCGTCACAGACTTTTTGATGCTCTTTAAGGTCGCCCAGGGGAGACGGAGTGCGGTGTGGTCTCCGGCCAAGCAAAAGTTCACGGCATCTGTGCCTGATCCTGTTTCACGTCACACAGGGAAGGAGTCAGAGAGGGTTTGTGAGTGAGGGAGAAAGGAAGGCTCAAAGGGAGTTTACAGTGAAAGAGGATGCTTAGAGGAAAATGGATAAAGCTTTTCACAGCGGCCATCTGAGGACTAGTCTGGCTTCTTTCTGCTGGAGTTGTGGAACAAGGTGATTAGAGCTGCAGACTGAATGGAGAGCTGCGGCCGCTGAGTCTCAACTCCTGTGATGATTATACTGCTTGGAGAGAGTTGAAGAGAGAGAGGGGGAAAGGAAAGACGAGGGTGGAGAAGAGCATGTGGGCGGATGGAGGAGAAAGGTCTGTTTTCCCAGACTCACGACGAAATCACATTTCATCCTGATCCTGGATGGACTGAGGATGTTTTGTGGTTTAAATTGCTGCACTGCTTTTGTCAACCACAATTTCCTTTTGCGAGGAAAATACATCACTGAGCAGCATATCTCTCTATCGCAGTGGGATTGTTTGCTGTACAGATGTTTGATATACATCCCTTTAGGTGTGTGTTGATCGAAACACGCTGAGGGTGAATCAGATTTATGTGAGGAAGTGGATTTGTCACTATCACGGACAGGCGCTGTCAGCAGATATTTATTTGATCTTATGATCTTAATGTCACCCGGGGCTGTTTAAGAGGGAAGCGAAAGTCAAAACATCCTCTATTTCTCAAACCTGAGCGAAGACTTTTCACTCGTCCCTGAATGCCTCATCCTCAAGACTTGCTAAGTGGTAATTACACAATTAAGAGCCTTCAGGATCTTTATATTGACAACACGGTTCATCATTTCAACAATAAGCCCACCAATATGTGAGTCCCAAGACACGTTTTTTTGAGATACCTGCAACTTCAGATTGTTGAATTTTTTTGTTATTGTGTACACAAATTTTGAAAACATTTATTCTATTTGGAGGATATTCAGCTCTAATTTTTGGTTCCAATAGTTTAGAGTCTATGGGCAATGTAAACAGGAAGTATAATGCTGCCATGGAGTCCATTAGTTTAACCTGAGCCCTGTTTTTTTCTTTTTTGTCCATATTTCTTTACATTTTTGCACCATTAAAAGTATGCCGAATTGACTGTTAGGACTTTATATTTGCAATGTAGCCATGGATATATGGACAACTATCACTGGAATACTTGAATACTGAAGAAAACTTAAAAACGTGATGATTCTCAGGCAAGTTCTGAAGTTAGGAGTGTCTCTTTTAATATAATTTATGGACATTTATTACGTTCTCTGCTTTGATTTAAAGCAATTCATTAGGTGGAAGATTAGAGACAGAGCACAGAGATAGATATTAACGTTAGATGTTAATTACATTATTAATCATTTTGATTCGTTTTAGTTGTGCCCTCTCTTTCTCATGTCATTTCTTTAAACAGCTGACTTGTGTTTGTGAAAGTTAAAAAAGAATAATACACAAATCTTTAGTGCTCTTCCAGAGTAAAATCCATGTTCTTGTCCCATCACTGACACTTCTGGCACAAAGCAGCCACTGTACTCATTTTGTTTGAGAAACAAATCTCATCATCGCTGCTTCGCCCACTTTGTTGGCAGGCGCCACTCTGTAAAGATAATGGGGCAGATGACTTTCAGTGGCCTGTGAAGATAATCAAGGTAATGACTAATTACTAACAAAGCTATGAAAGTAATTGCTATTTATTGATCTGTTTTCATTTTGTAGCCAGACTGTGAGAAAGGAGAATATTTGTGCTCTCTGTTTTGGATTTTGATGATTTTATTACCTTTTTAACCACTAAAAATGTATGAAAACCCATTCAGCACAAAACATATACTAGAAATGTTCAATATGCATGTACAGCAGCCAAACACATTACGAAAGTGGTGCTTTATGCAAGAGTTTCCTCTCCTGTTTAAGCTTTTCCATGACTTGTGGTGCAGCTCCTGAATTCCCACAGCGAGCGTCTTAATTGGAACAAGCATGTGGTCCAACTTGTCCTTCCTGTGCAAAATGAGCATAAGAAAAGGTCTGGTGAGTCGTCCTGAGTGCAGAGGAGGCTGCCACGGGAAAAAAAGACAAAATGCTTCCTCACATGAGAGCTTTCAAGTTTTCTCTCTTGGTTGTCTGCTGAGAAAACTGAAAGCACAAAACAACAAAGGGAAAGAATGAGTGTTTGGTCATACTCACCTGACTGAGCAAACAGATGACAAGTTGTTGTCATGCTATAAAGCATTGTTAAATATTCTCAGACTCTTATTATATTGGTGTTAAGAGTACATTTTCTGCTCTACTCCTCACAAATCCCAAATAACTCTATCTGGATTTCTCTTACTGGATTTTTAAGAAGTCAAACAAGGAGTCAGGCTTTTCTGGGATCCAACTGAGCCAAGTACCAGCATGTAGGATAACATTTCCTTGTCTAGAAATGACTTTTAAGCAAACAAAAATAAAATATATCTGAAGGTAACAGTCACAACCTCACTCTGCATATTTGGTTTCAACGAGTAGATAAAGGAAAGAATTTCATTGATTTGTTTTGCAAATATTTTAGCAGTGTGGTCTGAAAGAAGCAGACAAAAGAACAGATTCATATATCATGACCTAACTTGCACCTGAAGAGGGCGCCCTCACAATCACCTGGCTGTGCAGCAAAGGTGAGAAAGGGGAGATAGATGGATAGATAGATCACAAAATAAAGAAGGACACTCAAAGATGTAGATTTGGAATAAAACACTGAAATCATGACAGAAGACTGCACTCAGAGCAAACCATACCCCTCTTATATATATCTTTTATTACAGCCTCCATCCTCAATCAAAACAAAGCTCTCTTGGGCTTTAGTCTTGGATGATCAGCATCTTTTGTCCGCTGGCAAACAGGAGGCCTACAGCTGCACCTCCTGAAGCTCCAAAAGCACCTCTGCTGCCTACATCTCTCCACATCACTCAAACGCTGCTTGTCAGACACGCTTCTGAAAATACCCCCAGGCAAAAAACCTCACTGTCCCCCCGGCAATGCGTTTGTCTCCTCTGGCTCTGGTGCACACAGCGCGCATCGAACAGAAGAAGAAGAACCATTGGCTCTGAGGAGTTGATGACGGAGGGAGCGCACTGTCTTCTCCAGGAGCGCATTAGCCCACTCTCTCACACACACTGCACCTCCGTCCTGTGGCATGAGACCAGTGTGCCGGACTGGGATGCACACTTAAGAGGAGAACTTTTTCTTTGTCTGTCGTCATTATCTTATGCTTATTTTGGAGGTGGAGAGCCGGTAGGACGAGCGCGTTTTCTCTCCAGGAGCGCGCAGTGTGGCACACGCTGGAACAAAAACAGCTCAGTGCAGCGAGTGCAGCGCAGGCAGGTTTCCGTTTTAAAAGCAGCAGGAGAGGCAGGAGAGTGACGGAGTCCGCGGGGAAGAGGCGTCGGTGCATGAGAAAGACGGAGACCCCTCTATAAAACACGACCGGGATATTGAGGAGAGATCAGCGGCGGAACTTGGATATGGCGGGTGTGAAGACGTTCGACCTTCTCGTTGGACTTGTTTTAGTTTTGCAGTGTGTGGGGAATGCCCAAGCCGAGACCACAGCCAGTAACGGTAAGAGGCAGCACCTCAAGCTTTCACCAGACCTGCTCAGACTGAGTTGAGGTCCGTTTCTTAGTGCTGTAGGTACAATGCGTGTGCAGAGCATGCAGGAGAAAATGATCAGTCCTGCTCACACAACTATCAGACACAGGTGGAGGGTGGTCTGCTGTGCATGAGAATGACTTTGTTTCTGCTCAAACTGCATCCTTTGTTGTTGCATAAACCCCTTATTTATCATATTTAAATGAAAGCAGAGGATCTGTGTGTGCAAAACAAAGAGAAGTCAGACACCCTGAAGGCTGTTTCTCTTTCATTATCTTATTTTTAGGGATAATCTGAGCAGAGGAGGCAGTCATGACCTACTAACTTCCTTTTTTCTGTCTAGATCAAAGACATTATTTTTATTCCAATTATAATATTTTCACAACTATTACAAGTTTGAGTTAATTGCCTTGCCTTTTTCCATCTTTGCTCATGCATCTCCCCCAGGCTGCACTGATTAATGCTGTGTAGTGCGCGTACAGTAATACAGTCAAATCATTCAGTCCAGGAGATGGAAATCACAATCTGCCTCTGGAACTTTCTCTTTTTGTGTCTTTTGGCTTATTCATGCGTGAGATTTTCCCCTCTGTTCAGAGCCGGAACATCCTGTAACCCTCTGCAACTTTTAGCAGGTTTGAGATCAGTTACCATGAAATAGTGCAGGTGCTTTTCTCTGTAGAGAGTCCTGCAGAGGAAACGCTGGATACCTGCATGCTCTGTCCCTGTACACGTCCTGGAGGATGAGGACTCCAGTGTGAACAATATGCCTACTGTAAAGCCACAGCGTGTGCACCTCAACTCCACTAATCTCAAATCTAGTCCATCCCATACGCTGCAAACACACACACACACACACCCTCCAACAGGCGGTGGAATAAGTTCATACCAGCGTCGGTTCTGTTCACACAGGCGAGCTCTTGTTTCCCAGGGCTTTCACTGCTGGCAGTGGATTTTCATCACATATCAGATAGTGGTTAGAGAAATGTTCGGCTGCTGACAGTCACTGTAAATTAAACCCGTGTGTGTGTGTGGGTGAGTGCAGACCACAGAGTTGCAGGAATGTATGGCTCTGTTTGGCAGGGAGAGATGCTATCAGCTGTGTGCGACCGGTTGCTGCACACACTTTCTTAGTTTCACACTAGTTTCAGTCTTACTCATGAATTCAATCAATCTACCTGGCTGCTGCTGCTGCATGCTGCCTCTTTTGACATGGGTGCTTTGGTCGAAAACAGCTTGTTTTCCTTGACATACCCTGGAAAACAATCAGAAGGAGGCTCCAGAACCCCAAACGAAATGTGTATTTTCCCTCTCATAGTGCCTCATTGCTTCATCTCCGGCTCAAGCTGGACACATTTAGTATGTAGGACAGTATTTTTAGACATCTGGGCGAGGTGCTTCCCTTGTTGCAGACTGACCTGACTGTAAGGAGCAGCCCCTGTCCCTCCTTTGATAAGCTTTTATTATTAGAGCGCAGGTGGACTCCTCCACTCTCTGGAAGTCACCTGGAAAGATGTAATGCAGAAAAGCTTTCAGGCTCTTGGAAAGTGTCTCAGCAGCTCCAGCAGAGCCTGAGACCGTTCAAGGCATCCATTTCCCTCCTTGCATTTATTAGTTAGATGAGCTGTGGAGAACATCTGGGTGAAATTACACAACATCCTGTGAGCTCAGTGCATCCCCCTTTTTTTTTAAATAAGCTTCCAGTCTGTGATGCTCATTCGGTGATTCTCTCACCAGTGGCACACTCACAAAATCGGGGCTGATTTTTGGGGTTAATCTGCACTCCGGCGCTTCTCGGAGTGGAAAAAGAGATGTTCCACTACAGTCTGGAGTGTGTCTGTGAAAGAGGGAGAGCGTGAGAGAGAAAGTCTTGCCTGGTGTAATGATGTGGTCTGATTTAAAAGCCTGTGCTGAGGGCTGTTAATGTGCTGAGATTGTGGTCGTGTGTGGAATTTCATTCGCTGTGGATGCACGTTTGGAGTTGTGTTTCTATGAAGGCGAGCGGAGGTTGATGGAGGGTTAACCCGCTCGCAGGCAGCGATGTGGACGTCTGCAGCTCCGACGCACTGCTCCTCATCCATCATACTGCCAGCAGCTGCCTCTGCAATCATACAAACACACACTCAGAGGCACATAGGAGTGTGAGCTGCAGAGAAACACACACAGACTGACCTTCATGACAAGGGATGGGCTCTAATAGCTGCTAGCATTTTGATCCAGTTCTAGGATACCTGGATTTCTAACGCTGCATAGACAATAAACCCCTTATAGTATATTTTACTCACAGTCTCTCTTTAGTTCCTCTTGTAGGAGCGCGTGCTAGCTCCTTTCCATTCACCTTTTTGTACACTCATAAAACATCTTGAAATGCTTTAAATTCCCCAAAAGTCGAGATATCGCAGACAAATTTTTAGACTTTGCTGAGTTGTAAAAGTTGGTGTATCGCAGGTACGTCATGACGTACGTAGTCTCGCGTAGCCAGACTGGAAACAGTGGGCCAATGGCAGGCTTATACCAAGAGACTACTTCCTGTGAGTCAGACCAGGGCGTGCATGAAGCATGTGACTCATGCTGCAGTCCATTGCAAGTCCATACCTCTGAGCCGATATTCCAGACTTCAGCTGAATGGAAATGGCTACTCTAAACTAGTTACAGCACGTTTCACAACATAAACACGGCACAAAGGAAAAGCTGATGAAGAGGTAATTCTGCTAACTGACACTGCTGCCATATTGCCATGACGTCAGGTGTGTTTATATCGACAAACTCAGCTTGGATGGATCTTCATTTCCGACATGGAATTCCAGCTCAAATGATTGTTCCATTGCAGTTTTCCGTGTCGGAGGTCCTTTTTTTCCGAGTTCAGAGTTCAATGGATTTCAGCATTAAGCTTCCATGCTGCGGCGAAAACATCCAATCTGTGAGGAGCCACAGGGAAACTGTTGTCTACTTTGTTTTCCACCGTTTGAGGTTTCACTGGAGCTTTTTTAATTGCATCATCTGTTTTCGTTCTATTCTGCATTGGTTTAATTCCACTAGACTGGAAAATTAGCGCCACCACCTGTTTACGTTGCTGCCTCCAATTCCTCAATATTCGTTTAAGAGCACTGCATGGAAATGTGCATTAATTCCAGTTTTCCTTTGAAGGTGTTCTGGAAATATTATCAATATTTGCACAAAATTTGGATGGAAAGTTGTCTTTTGTTCTTAACAACACTGACTGAACCTTAAATGTTTCAAACTGTGGATACATTTCACCAAAGTCAACAGCGCATTGACAGGAAGAGCTTGTGGTGCTTGTGGTGTGTAGCTTGTGGTGCTTTTGATTAACTTTACACTGACGAGTTCTCCGCCTCAGGGTCCCGCTGGTGTTGAATTCTGTTTCTGTGGTGATATGTGTTAACCTGAATCCAAACCATATCCTTAATCCAGCAACTTACCTGTGCTGTGCCTAAACACAACCGAACCTAAAGGGGGAGCAAACCCGCACCAGTGCAACATCGATTTCAACATCAGGTACCATTAAGCGCATTGCTCATGCAGAAGAAACAGTGATTTATTTACTTGATATTTCATGAATGATAAAGTAGATTAATATTATTTGCACTGTGTTGTTTTTACTTTATCTTCTCCGGCTTCTGCAGCAGCAGCACAGCCTCCAGCGAGGAGCAAGCACTCACAGCAAAAGGATAAATGAGTCAGGACAGAGTTAATAAATGTTACAGGGAAGAAGCAAAATAAAAGCCCTGCACCGTTTCCAGGCAGTCGAATTTCAGTGGTTTAGGTATGATCCTGCACGTTTACAGTACATACTAAGTGATGCCTTCATTTCCCACCAAACAAACTGCCTAAAAAGAGATTTGAAAGGATTCATATTTGATAAATTGATTCCTAAACTGGATTCAGATTCAATAAAATGCTCTGAATTGCCTTCCCTTTTCATGGCTTCTGCAGTCATGGCCGCTCTCTCATCCCTGTCACGGGGGTGATTCCCGACATAAACTGTCTGCGGTGGAGTTCTCTCCACAAAATGGGAGGTCCAGCTCTGTCTGGTTCAGTGAGGAGATTGTAAGCCTTCTTGGAATCTCACCCCCGCCGGCCCATCCTCCAGCCCTCCCCCGTCTCCCCTTCTTTCTGACGTTGCACATTTCAGAACGGACAGAATGAGCTAGCCTCTTTATTGGCCTTCTGAATGACCTGCTGAAAGGATCTGCCATGAATGGATGACGGGGGTGGGGCAGCATGAGGGGATGAGAGACAGAGAGGGGCGGCGGCTGGGGTTTATATGCTGTATGCAGCCACAGTGGGCCGTGCCATACATCGCAGCGGCAGGGAGGCAGGGTCGTCCCCCTGTACCAGCATGCAACAGCAGCACCAGGCTCCTGCATTAGTCACGCCTGGCCCTTGTCGCTGAGCTCCCTGCCCCTTTTAGTCCGGGAAGAAGCTCAGGCTGATGGTGTGAGCGGCACACAGAGTTCAAGGGGCTCCGAGACAAAGAGCAAAGAGGCCACTAGTTAATGAAACCCAGCGCAGTTAAGCTCCTCTTTAGCTCTCCCTCATTGTCTTTCATGTGGCTCAAAAGCTCCTTCACTTCCAATTGTTGCAGTGCTTCTCCAGAGTTATCATGTGCTGGGGTAATCACTCCCTGGCATTTTCTACTCTGTGTGATTTATTCAGTTTATTCAAAGCAGCAGAATTATGGATCTTGTCCGTCTAGCGAGTTTGAAAAGGTCAGAAGCAGGAGCGGGAGCCTCGTGATTGTTAAAGCGGCCTTGTTACGGCGTGATACGGATCTGAATGTCAGCGGTTCAGTGAGAGATGACGAGCACTTTCTGTCCATGATAAACATCCCTTTTCCACAGATGATTGCAAAGCTGCCAGTAGACCGCAGCGTCGTCCACAGTCAGGCTGTTATCTGCTCCTCCTGTTGACTCTGCTGCGGGATGCTGCCAGAAGAGATGCTAGATCATAAGATGACGAGTGAAATGAGTGAAATGGCTTTTATTTAGGTGGGAGGGGTCGCCTTTTCTTTTGCCTGGAGGGTGAAGTTTGAGGAGATAACAAGGAGAGGGAGGAGGTTTAGAAAATAGGCAGTTCTCCCTCTTTGCTCACTAGAGGAGAAGAATTATAGCAGCATAATTACAAAAATAATACACTCTGAAGGATAGTGAGTGATGATTAACAACAGAGATTATAGGAGGAAAAATATATGGGTGTAATATTAAAGGAAAACTGTTCCCTTGGACACTCTTCTATGGTTATATGTTGGCAAACTAATGTTCAACAATAAGATCCAGCAAGTGAAGAATTACCTGCAGCGTTTGCTTTTGGATCAGTTTAATTACTGTAACGCATTTAATCCACCAAAGTGAACGTCTTGCAGTCCACAACACATGAGAGTTGGCAGTGTATACAGCAGGAGCTCATATATGCCTGAAATAGCCTTAACTTTCTGTGCCTTTCTTTTGTTTGTTGCGCTCCATGACACTGAGGGCACCTACAGATCGAGGTAAAGCAGGAAAGGGTGATGATCCCATGGCAACTGCTGCAGGGAAGAGACAACAAAAGATGGCATATAATCATGTTTTGTACTGAAAGCAGAAAACAGTCAACAGTACAGTCAGAAAAAGCAGCACACAGTGCCTGCAGGGGTTTGTGCACAATGTTTAAAATGGTAAAGGGTGGACTTTTCTTTAGAAGTCATCTAATCTGGCCTTTGTTAATACCAGTCATAGTCCTGCATGTGTGCAGAGATGTGCTTACAAGTTATGGGTGAAATAAAATGTCTTTACCTTGACTGGACTTCATGCAGGATATTTTGAGTGCCCCATTAGATCACAGTGGGTCTTGGAGGGGTCAAATCTTTGCACCTATAAGCTTGATACACGCCAGTAAATGCCTGGTATTTGATGACAGCAAACTAAAGTTCACAGTGCTGAATTTTATGAGTAAGATAGCGTAAAAAGGCTGACTGGTTGGCACTCAGCTGAATGATCTGTAACAGGGTCTCCGTTGGATGAAACCTGTTAAAACGCCTCAAAGATGTGAAACACAGATGGAATGACTTCATGCATGATACTCAGTAGACCTGTTAGGGAGGCATTTATATGTTTTATTTGTCTGTAATGAAAGAGCAAGAAAGATGGGGATTACTTGCAGGTGTTACAGAACAATTATGTAATGATCAATCAAAGTATTTAAGAAGACAGGGAGTGATTTTGATTGGTACCCTCTATCTAGGTCGTTTTTTTCCACACACAAGCCCCTGCAGGTGCCCATACTGTAGCTGTGCATCATAACATAAACCAGCTTCTCCGAATGTGAAAATTATGTACGGGTCCCTGTCGCCTCTTCACGCGGCGCCTGCACAGGAATGATGAAAAGAATCCAAAGATTTGTTGCGCTCACTGGAGAAAGTTGAAAGGAGCAGCCCTCCAAAGGGAACAAAGTGTTACATGCATGGTTATCGTGAAAGGAGAGGGTGGTGTTTCAGGTCGTCCAGGCATGCTGAAAGAAGATAAGGTGCCTGCCCGACAGAGGAGCCCGTCACCCCACCCCGGAGCAGGCTTCATATCCTGGGCCCAGCGGGAGCAGCAGCTTGGCTTTGTCCCACAAAAGCCAGTGTCACTCACGGGGTTTACGGCATGCTGCTACATGCCTTTGCCTATATGTGCAACTGTGTGTGAAAATCTTCTCTCTCACACTCTATCTTTGTCTGTCAGTTTCCCCACACGGTTTTTCTTTTTCCACTGGTGATTTCTTGCCTTTACTCTTTTTATTTTTAAATTCAGACAGCAGCAAGTGAAGTAAACGGAGGCAGGGTTGAGTTTCAAACCTCAGTACTTTTTGAGATTGAAATTTGGCAGTGAAGGCATTGTCAGACTCGTAGTCTTGTTTACTTATTCATCAGATATCAAGGTCTGGTGGAGACACTTCACAAGTTTCTTTTAGTTTGTTAAAAGAAAATCTGGCTTTTACAAGATTTCTTGCAAATTGAGTCATTGAATAATTGCTGTTCTGGCATCTGTGTCAGTTTTGAATTGGCACCAGGATGTAATTTGAACTTTTGAATTGACCGTTCAGTAAACTCCCCCCTGGTTTGACAACAGTAACAAAGCAGACTTGTCATACTTTGAATCCACATGCTGAAGCCTTGTACATGGGCCTGTGGTACAGTGAGATAGATTTACTTTGTGTGTACAATATGTTTAGTACACAAATCACTATGAATTTCAATCAGGGAATCCGCCGTCATTATCGTCATGAACTTGGCAATGCAAAGGTTGGCAGGTGTAGCAACAGCAATAAAGGGGGCAGGGGCAGCTTAGCTAACAGTGAAGTGACTGATTTCCCTGGGTTCTTTGAGGTGGCCTGAGTCAGCAAAATGCAAAGCGTCTTCATATATTTCGGTGAGTGCAATTATAATTAACCTGATCCCCCCGAAGCTCAGATTGATCTATTCGTCTGTTTATCATTTTAATAGCGTGTTCACACGAAAAGCCATCAGTTCTGGTTTTATAATGCGCAGGTGTTGTTCCTTCCTCTGAATTAAACCTGTTAAACTGGGTGTAACCTTGGTGTAGCCTTTGCCATGATTAGCCTCCTAATGCTGCACACACTTGAGTATGTTCAAACGGTATTTTGAACTGTGCCAAGCCAACCTTCGCAGACATTGATGTGTTTTCCTTGCTGTAGGTCCAACAGCGCTGCCTTTGTTACTCTGCCCGGAAAATGTCTCAGCGTCCCCTGTCCAGAAGTTTCTTTTCCCCTACCAAACTCATCCTGACAAAGAACAAGTATGCCCCGAAGCAACGGCTTTTCACAGTGCAACACAGGCTGCAAGACGTTGACGGGCTGGAGCGTTTTCTGGGTGAAAATGAAAAGATTTACAGCCACAAGTGTATATCTGCATGCGAAGGCAGAGAAAAGATTGTGACTTTGATGGCTGCTTCAGAGCTGTCGTCTCTTTGCCACCTTACATCTGCAGTATAATGCATATGGACTGAAAAGATGTAGAATGTAGAAACTTGCTGTTGTCATGTGCCTTTCTGCTGAACTTGTCTTTGTTCTGTGCACTTGGAGGCACTTCTTGGTGACTTAAATGTTATTACTCGATGCCTTGAAACACCAAATGCCACACAAATTGAAATTGGCTCAGATTTATGGGCAGTGCAGCCTCCGGGAATTACATTTGGACAACGTCATCTGTCGCTGTATGTCCTGGAAAGAGAATGGTCAACATTGTTCCGCTACTTGTTTTGGCCGATTCACTCCTCGATTGAGTCATGTAGATGCAACACAGCTCTTGTAATACATCACTGAGACTTTCTGCTGGCTCTGCTCGGCTTTGCTGTTCATCACTTGACCCTTCAGGAAACAGGACTGCCAGGAATGGGAAGATAATGGCCTCTTCCCAGAAGTAAGCAAAGGTTTCTGGAGGTCAGGGTGATCTTTGTTTGGATCATGCAGTTTAGGACAACTTGTTCCAGTGTCTCTCAGCTGTCCAACTCCTAACTCAGGACTGAGCTCAGCCTGAAGCTGTAAACAGGAGGACTTGGCAGCTCATTCATAGTGTGAGCAGCACTGGCACCAACCACATTTTCATCTGTGTCCTTTTTTACCAGTACTTCTTTTGACTTAATCAAACATGCTTGATTGAACGAAAGTGAGTCAAACCACAAAAAAATCAACAAGTGATTCTGGTAAGTTTAGTATGTGCCAGGTGTTCAGGTTTCTGTCTCCTCGCCAATGCCTGCTAGCTGAAAGCTGCTCCCAGAGCTCAACACAGAGCCAGGGACAAAGGTTTGCTTTCAGTCTTTGTGGTGATGAATTGCAAGGTGTAACAGCACCCTTTGTATGTGTGGACTGTATGGGAGACAGAGAAAGTGGGAAACTGCCCAGGTAACCAGAGACCCTCAAGTCTTAATCCAGTGGTATGTCCTGCACTGACTGGATGTTGATTGTGTTTTCTTGTACCAGCCTGATATCAGGGTAGGTCTGGATCTGGTGATGTGTACACATGTTATGACCCAGAAGGCAACAACACATCAATGTAAAGGGCACAACAGATCAAAGCATGAGCTGGATTTGTGAGCTCGGCCTCACTGCTTGCAGGCGTTTGTTTAGTGCAGCTGTGTATGAATATGTCTTGTAAAGTGTGTTTGTACTTGGAACATTTTGCGTTTTTGCTTTCCTGTCCTTTTGTCTTTGACAACAAAATGGAGCTGCTGCGAGGAGGAAGAGGTTGCTCATACAGCTGAGTATCAACCACTTTCTCCTCTCGCTCTCGGGGAAGGCAGCTCTCAATAATTTCCTTCCTTTAGGCTGATGGGTCTTTTGTCTTGTCTCATGCAGTATTTGCTCACTGAAAGTCACAGAGAATGAATGCTCTTCAGATCTGGGCCATCTTGCTGAAGTGCTCTGTCACCTCTCTAGGACTGTTGAGCTGCTCTGCGTTAGAAATGTGCTGCACTCTATTTCTAGCAGCAAGGTGTTGTATTAAAATGGTAAACGGCATCAATTTTAGGCTGCTAATGATGTCCTGTCCAGTGACTGTGATGAATGGTGTTTGTTCCGGAGGTAATTCTTTGTGTTTGTGACCATGAAAAGGTGTTTATGTGAGAGCTCTTCTGTCAGGTGCTGAGAGGAGCCCTAACATCATAAAGTGTTAATTGGCTCCCATTTAAATGCCTTTGTCTCCCGTGCCCCAGAATGTTCTAATTAGATGGCGGGTAAATTAGTGTGAGCAGTTTAATTATGAATATGTTATTCATACCATTGCACAAAGGTAATAAATGTGCTCTTCTGTCATACAGGTGGGAGTGAATGACAAGTGAACGATGAAGCATCCAACCAGTACAAGCAGCAGACAGTAAAAGATTTGTAATTGATGAAGAGACACAACAAAATAGAAAACACAAAATTTCAGAAAACACATTCCCAAATTAGAACAGCAGAACAGAAAATGCAACACCTTATAAACACAACATTTTAAAAGCTTTTTTAATGTTTTCATGAATGTTTTTTCTACAATGTTATCAGGTTTTTAAATATTTTTTGGCCAACGTTGATGTGTTTCACACCTCAGAGCTACTGTATAAAAGGAAATATAAACTAAAAGATGTCATTTTATCAGAATGCCCAGCCTCATTTTGGGGTTATTGTACAACCCAGGGGTTTATCATTGCACTGGTGTCCCACAGCAACCAAAAGCTGATGCGTGTCTCAGGCAGAGGAGGTCCAGGTATTGATTAAATGTCTGGCTGGCTCCCCGTTCACCCAAAGGCCTCTGGTATCACAGACGCTGGAAGTGGTCAGGGTGCCAACGCACTGTGCATCATCACAACTGGGACCTGCTTGCTGCCAACCCAACTTCATCTAAACACATTTATGAAGTCGTAAATAAAGAGTTGTTGTGGGAATGTAATTTGACATCTGTGATGCAATAAATTTCCCCTCTGTTTTGTTTTGGGCCTGATAAAATGACAGACCTGCCTCCCAGCACATATTGAATGGGGGTCAAATGTGAAATGCCCTCTCTCCAGGGTGCAGCCAAACCATTGATATATGGCCTGAAAATCTCATCTATTGACAAGGAGCCAAAGCCGAAAATGAGAGGTGGCGATATGAATATAAATGAGTTACTTGATGTCCTTTTCTTGCCACGAGCCTGCCCCAATTGGCTGGCAGGCATGATGCCAGTTTTCTTCTGAAGGCACTTGCCCGTCACTGAGTCCTTCAATAATCTCTGAGTTCTCTGCTGCTGCAAAGCCAATTGGGCTGTTTATGACATAACATGATTTTTAATATGTCATTCAAAGTCACATTGCCTTTTTCTACTAATAGGAGCTAATTCAATTTTAAATGCTGTCAGATGCCCTTTTGACAGTTCAGAGCAGAACTGCATGTCCACTAAACGTAGAGATATTTCATAATTTTGTTGCTTTGGGATTAGACATTCAGCATTTAGTGTCAATCTAATTAGAATAGACTTTAAAAAAAGTGCCATTTAAAGTGACTTTTACTCAATTGAACGTAACAAAAATGAAAAGTAAAATCACATACAAAGAGTCAAAAGCAAAGTTATTATGGAGGAAATGAGCCAACGGTGGCAAAAGCCAGCATTGTCCTGAACTTAAGTTTATATGTTTACTGTAAAAAAGCGTCCCTGCTTCAGGGCTGTTTGATCTTTGTGGATGTGGAGCCACATGCAGAGAATTTGTGGGAGTGTTTTTTCCTCAATGGTGCAGAGGATCAGCTCAGTTCAGAGGAGGCGATGAGCTCATCAGATCTTACACTGAGGCGCTCTATTGTCTACACATCATCTCTGCAAACAATTAGGACTGAGTGGATGAATTGGAGGTTGTTAAAAGGTTAGGCCCTATACGTGGTTGCCCCCTCTGTGTGTGCATGTCTCTATGTGCACATGAAAGCTTTTGAATGTGCATGCATGTGTCCTGCCCGTGTTTGAGGTTATTGAGCAGCTAACTTCACAGCAACCCATCAGCAGCTGTCAGCTAATAATTGTATATTATGTGCAAACAGATGGAATAGATTGGTTGTTGTTGGATGACTCTTTGCAGCACCTCAGTGATGCTTGTCTACTTTTTGGGTCAAAGTGCCAGAGTGAATTAAAATGTTTATTTTTCCTGACAGTAGTGTTCTCCAGGGGCCATGAATTTTGGTGCCAACTGATATGTTACTCGTAATTATATTAGAGCAATATCAGTGTTGTTTGGCATTAAAGCTAATTTGTAGTAGCACTCCAATTCCAACAACCACACAGGCAGCAAAGAGATGGGGTGCCGACATTGCTAGCTGTTGCATAGCTCCATGTGGGATTTGAGCACGTTGTATGTTACTCCATGACTCTGTTATTACGTTGTGTTGTGATTTGAATCACCAGGTGACGTATGGAGGGCTGAGGTAAATACCCACTGCTAAGAGTTTCATGTGCTGTCACCAAAACTGGACCAGGAACAGCTAACACTACAACAGCAAGGCCTACCCAACTTTATATAATGTGAGACAAACACAACTGTGAGTGTGCAGGTGCTAACAGTGACTTGGCAGATGTTGAGATAACATTAATTCAAAGTACTGTCTTATTGGGAATCAGTGCTGTTGTTAGCAAGCTAGGCTACCTAGCATCTGCTCTCTGATTGGTGCTTTCACTTTGTTAGTAGAAGCTAGTTAGCCTTCAGAGAATAGGTTTCACTTTCTTGGTAGATGCTAGTTAGCCTAGCTTGCTAGCTTCCTTTTTCTTTGGGAAAATCAAATTTAAGTTTGACTTTAGTGACAAAACAGAGAAGATGACCTCATTCTAGTTAGCTTTTGGTCAGAGTTGTCAAATGTGAAAGCCCGCCTCATTTAGATCTCCAAACAAACCAAAATAAACTAATCCTGCAGAGCTACAGTATGGGAGTCTTTCTACCTGGGTACAATCAGGATCTCTGCAGCTTTCATAGTTTCCTGTTAATGTTCCTGTGTGATTAGCCATAGGGTTTGAATGAGTGGTTGCCTGCTGCATGGCGCCCCAGAGTGACTGTGAGCCACGGCCTGAGGATGTGTTTTTAATAAGCTGGAGGTCACAGTAATCTGCTGCTGAGATCAGGAGACATCCTGCCTCTCTTCTCGCATCTCACAGTCCTTCCTGATGGTGGAGAGATGCATTATGAGCATTCACACATCCCGTATGCCTTATTAAAAACTCATCCTTTAACTTCTATCTTTGCTTCTGCCACTCTATTTCTCACATTCCCACTTTCTTAGTCTTATTTCTCTTCCTGCTCCAGATTTTTTTATAGAGCTTTGTAAAAGATGAACAGTCTTGGGTATGAGGAGTGTTGGAATCTTTAGCCGAGTCATCCATCATCTGAGTTTGGCTGTGTGGCCTGTCCTTCACCTGCTGTCTGTATGCCCTGGCTGATGAAGAGTCTGGAAATCAATACATCACTGCAAACTTTGAGTTTGACCTAAGGAAAGAAGATAAGAATCAATATCATACTAAAATCACACCCAGTCACCATGACACCAGTGTCACAGCCAAACAAAACAGCACTCTTGGACTGAGGGTTTCTGGTCGTATTTTACTAAATGGACAAAAGTATGTGCACACATGAACTGTAGACCCATAAATACATGCTGTTATTAGCCTCAACTCAACTGGGAAGGTTTAATACATCATTTTGTAACTTCATTGTCAGGGATTCACTCCAAATTAGGACTGAAGTAATGATTAATTTCCGAAATGATTCATCTGCGAACTGATTTTGATTAATTAAATGTTTAGTCACACAAGTTTTCAGAGTATTACAAAAAGAGACCAGCCATCCAAACCTGTTAAACTGCTTGATAAAGAACTATAATGACCAACCAATTATCAAATTTCTCGCTGATTAATTTTCTGTGATTGACTAATTGATTAATGGATATATTTTTTCAGCTGTACTCCCATTCAGTAACAAACACACTGGCAGCATTTTGACTTGGCTTGCAGTCGGAGATCCAGATCAGCCCAAAGGTGTTTGAGGTCATCACTTTATTTCAAGTGGAGCTGAGGCGGGCTGGATGAAGCCTGGTTGCTGAAATAATTATGCATAATGTTAAGCTGTAATATAATTTAAATGAATGACCTTCAGAAAAATTCACCACTGTACAGTTGTCACGAACAGGGAAATTATCTGTAGAGTCCAAATCCTTTTTTTTTTGTATCAGGCTGTAAACATGCTTATTTCTGCTGGCATTTCAATGTGGGGGTCTATGGGGAATGACTTGCTTTTGGAGGCAGCCTCAAGTGGCCATTTGAGGAACTGTCTTTGGCGCTTGTGCATTGTTTCATTCTTCAGCCCGTGGGTTGCCGCTTGGTTTTTATGCACTGGGACATTATCCAGTTGAAACAGGAAAGGACGGTCATTAAACTGTAACCACAAAGTTGAACCTTACTCTTGTCTAAAATATCATTGCACGCTTCGGCGATTTGAAGGAATGGTTGGACATTTTGGGTAGAACACTTCTTCTCTGTATTGCTTGGAGTCAGTTGAGAAGATGTTTCCCCTTGAGTCCAGTTTTGTATGCTAAGCTAAGCTAATCACCTCCTAGCTCCACACAGACATGAGAGTGGCTGAGCATGAAAAAAGCCCAGAACAGGGTTGTCCAGGTACCTTTGGCCATTGACAGGATAATGTCCACTATAGTATCATGCATTTTGTGGGGGCTAAGCAGTAAAACTCTCCTTAAGTGTAGATGAGTTAGAGAGTGGGAAAACAGAGTTAGACAGACGTAGTCGATGTCCCTTTTCTCGACCCTTGACCTTTTTCTAGTGGCAAGAAAAGACCTCAGTCCGCCTCTCTGACTCGTCAGCCGTTGGCTAAATTGGTCTCTCTGCCTGGGCGTGAGGGAGGCAAACACATTAACACTGTGGTGTCGGCCTGTGGCCAAATAAAGCACTCGCCAACAGACCTCAGATAAATACCCCTACAAGTAGGCAAATATAAACATGAGTATGCAGACACTGGGAAAAGGTTTCTAATCAATGAGCACATACATGACTGAATGGTCACATGATCCTTCAACTTTCACTCAGGGCTTGAGAAGTAGTCCCAGAGGAGACTAATTGATTTTAAAGGAAAAGTAAATCACAGAAACTCTAGGAAATGCTGTTCCAAATGAATAATTGCAATACTATAAATATGTCCTGTGCAATTACACAGCTCAGAAGTTCTTTAAAAAAAAAACCCTGACAAACAGATCAAATGGTCAACGTGTATGACACATGTTTTTCTGCCGATTGTTGTTGCGGGAAGAAATGCTGCAAACCAGCAGTGTGTCTTCAGTTATCAGTGGCTGCATTTCATCAACTTGTTGTTTGGCAGTTTCTGCAAGATGTTGTCTCTTTCTTCATCTTGGCATTTGCAGCGAACACATTCAGATGATTCAGCTACAAATCTTTATTTACAGCAGAATGTCACTGACAGAGAAAAGCTTTGGGGGGCTTTTAGGGTTGTTAAGGTCAGTGGAGCCTCATAAAGTCAGTCATTTTTCAGAGAAAAGGTTCTCTCTCTCTCTGCTTATGTTTGGATTCGTCTGCATCTCAGGAACTTCAGCATAAATCTGCCGCACGATGAGCTCATAAGAACACCTAACTCATAATTTCATGACTGCTTTATCGAAAGAGATAAATTTGACAATATGAAAAGTAAATACTTCCCCCTGCCCTCTCTAAGTGCATCATTAAAAATAATTGAAAGGTAATGTCTTTAAAAAAAAGACAGACACCTTGCAAGTCAGATCCTGTATG
The DNA here is from genome assembly GCA_037975065.1 of Chaetodon trifasciatus. Taxonomy (NCBI): domain Eukaryota; kingdom Metazoa; phylum Chordata; class Actinopteri; order Chaetodontiformes; family Chaetodontidae; genus Chaetodon; species Chaetodon trifasciatus. Next base: position 5,464,866 of record JBBMOE010000016.1, on the reverse strand, counting down.
TGTAAATCCAACTGAGATTGAATTGTATATTTTGGCTGCTATAGCATGCAGATCTAGCGTTTGTCTAGGGTTTGTCCCTCACTAGTGCTGCTTTTTTTTTTTTTTAACCATTTTTTCCACTTTTTTTTCCATCATAAAAACACTGACAATACATTTGTCAAGTAGTTGCTCTGTTTTGGTTTCCCCCAACACCCGAGCAAGCTAATTGTCTCTTTACCTGCTACATGCTAGTCTGTTGGTGCTGAGCAGGTCGTGTTCAGAGAGTTTTGAGCCAGAAGCCAAAAAAATGAGCTAAAGGACACTAAAATGGCTTGTAGAGGGAAGGAGAACTGTACGCTCACCACTATGAGGGACCCCTTTATCATCACATGCAGTAATGCGATCCACTGTTAATCTAAAACTATTGATTATAGCTACTTTAAGAGGTGTTTTTAATTTTGTGCAGGGATAAGCTTAGTCTCCAATATCCCACTGACTCCCACAAGCTTCAGATTTGCCAGTCCAGTATTTTTACATGAATGTTGACATAATCCACATAGTGAACATCAGCTCAACCGCTGGCAACGGTCCGATGTTTGGCTCCATATTGGACTCCGTTCCAAGTTAATAGGATACAAGATCTGTGAGGCTCAGAGGCAAATCTCTTATCCAATCTGCTATTTTTGCTCTTTTATTTAAGATAAGCAAAAAGTTTTCATGTTGTTCATGTTGCTTTCATGTCGTTTGTGCATGCTGCAGCCGCTCAGGTCATATCTCAGGCTAACATACGTGCTGGCAGGTAAATCACTCCCTCTGGCCTGTGTGACACAGGGATTTCGGTGCATCACCCCAGGTGTTTGTGTCCTGTGGCAGATTTGCAGTGACAGCCCACCGCCGAGACATGACAGGCAACACATCCGGCTTGATATGAGGCTACAATCGCGTTGACAGGAAGGTAATGAAAGGCCCCGTCTCCCTGACACCTCAGCTGTCCCACTCGATGCCGGTGCTGAAGTAGATTGCGGAGTGATTGACTGTGATAATTTGACCCTGTCTGTTAGGGCGTCTCTCTTTATGTGGTGGCGCCGCAACGAGGACGTGGTTGTCTGGGCAGTCACAGGTTATCAGCTCGAATTGTAGATGCACTTAATCTGTCAAAAGTTGAGTGTACATGACAGTTTACATTTGGATGCTCCTCATAATTTGCCAGAAGATTCAGCAGCTTTGAGATAAGACTATTGTAATAAGTCAATTTAACAGCACATTTTGCACTTTCTGGCTGATAAGCTTCCTCTTGTCAGCTGTTTCAGTTTTCCATCTCTGCTTAGTGAAAGTCCTGGCATTCAGAGGGAAAGAACGATGGGAATACCATGTGGGACTGCACATCTGTCTTAAAGGGGAAAAAACAGGTCTGGCCTCGTAAAGAGGACAATGAACAGAAAGGAGATGAGGAGAGGCTGGAGAGGGAATGTGAGGGCAGGCAGTGGAGGAACTACACCAAGGTCTGATCTCATTGACTCCGGGGTCGAACAGCTGGAGGAGCAGCTTCCTCTCAGCCACCATGCACTCAACCTCAATTCAGCTGCAAGAGCTTATTTTGTATGCTATGAAAGCATGGATGCGGCACAGCAACTTCTGTGAAATAAATATTTAATGGCTCGAACTTAAAAGGTCACCTGAAGAGAACATATAGACTCTCAATGTTGCTTTACAGGGATTGCAGAGAGCGTTGGAGAGGTCAGAGTTCAGGCTTGTGCTTCCTATCACAAGCTTGTTAGCAGAGCGAGCCTGTTACTGCTTCGCATGCAATACTCGCTCACCTCCTTGACATTCGTTCGATTTTGCCTTTCTGTATCTCTTAGCTTCTCCTGCTAGCTTCCACTCCTTCGCTCCGTCTTTCAGAAACACAAACACACACATTCCCATGAACATAAACAGAGCCCACGCTCCACAGCCCCCGCTGCTGTCATGAAAAGCTGAAGTTTTTTAAAAAACATGCAGAATTTTGTGCAGATGTCTTGTTTTCTCCCGGCCTTATTTTTCCGCTACTCCCCTTTTCCTCTCCTGCAGATGTGAAAGCTTTTGTAAGTCACCAAACATCCCGGCCGTGCCTGAGCTCTGGATAGCTTCAGATGTGTTGGCCAGGAATGCGTTCATTTATTTTTTATTGAAGAGCATAGAGAGTGTAGGTGTTTCATTATAAATAAAGTGCCCTCGCACAGGTGTTTGAAAGGGTGGCACCATGCCTGTGTTGAGGTTGTCCTGGGAGAATGGAAAAGATCTGGGTTCAAGCCCCGGGGACAACTAGCATGCGTCCTGCTGGAGTGTCATGAAACAAGACTTTGCTTCCAGCTCTAAAACTGCTGGTCTGACCTCTGACCTTTCAGGTGAGGCATGCAAAAGAAATAATTTTCCTTTTTGTCAATCCTTTCTGGATCTCATTTTTGCCTTTTTTTTTGGTAAATTTTGGAAACATGTGGTGTTTCCCTCATCAGTTCAAAATTTCAGTTTGTGCAATACTTTCATTTATGACCAAATAGCTGCAAAATGGCTGATGACATTCCCATCACCATCAGATGTACTTTGTGTTTAGTGCTAATTGGCAAATGTTGGCATGCTAATATCTCAACTAAGTTGGTGAACATGATAAAAATGACATTATACCTCCTAAACATCAGCTCGCTAGCATTGCCACTGTGAGCCTGTTAGCATGCTAACTTTAGCATTGAGCTTGAAGCACCACTGTGCAGCCTCACAGAGCCTCTTGCATGGCTGCGGAGACTCTCCGTCTTGTTTTGTCCAGTGATAAATTGCGATGATATTTTTGATTTGTAATTTAGCTGTAAAACACTGAGACTGTAAACGGCTTACTGATTCTCATTTTGTGTGATAAATTACTGTGAGAGTAACATTGATTTGGAGAATGCCTGTTTGTGAGTATCCACTACTTGTGAATTGTTTTATGTAGAAAACTGCAGTGATTGGTAAAATTAGTGGAGAAATTATGGAAATTGGTTGACTTTGAATCAATTCTTACATTTGCACAATCGCCCACTCTCTTAAGGAACTGGCATGTGTGTCTGCTTAGTGGGTTTGATAGATAGTGTTCAAAATTATTATAATAATTATAACTCACTCACTCACTCACTCACTCAAGAGAACATCAAATCTTTTGATTCACCTCATCTCTTTAAATTGTAGCCTCTTCATTGCTGGATGGTGCTTGAATGTATTGACAGTACAGATAGTACTTTTTTTTCAGTTGTTGTGCAGGCGTACCTCATTCTGATTTAATGATAATTGGTGTGAAATGAGTGAATCCCAGTCGTCTTCAATGTCAACTGTCACACAGAGGAGGAGTTAATGAGCAGATTCAGTGTATGTGTTTCAGTACGAGGACAAGCATCAAGTTCATTTTCTCTGCTCCACTGACAGCGTCAAGAGACGGCGCAGAGCTGTCTCCGTCGTGTTTCTGCAGGTTTGTGTCTGGGCGGTGACCCAGTTCCTCAGCTGACATGGTCATAAACACAGCAACACACGACTGCGCTGTCCTTACAGACTGTTAAAGAGCCAGCGGCGTCATTATGCAGTCTTACACGGTGCTAGTCATGTGCCACTGTGGGACAGGTCTCTACAAAACCACCTGGCTTTGTTGTCTGCACCTCTGGTGGTCTGCACAGAACAGGTTGTAGAAACACTCTCATCCAAGTCAAATCACTAAATCTAGCTTCTGCGTGGCTTCATTCCCACTGTGGACTTGTTAGACTGTCTTTGCCTCTGCTTTTGATGAATCTGCTTTTCGCTCGAGTTTTACCCCCTCCAAACTGAAATGCTTCATCTCCGCAATATTGTTTTACATTCTCCCGTTTTGATTGATGTTTATTTAAATCATTTTTCATATTAAGTTTTAAAGCCCAGTCAGAGCGTGATAGGAAATCAATTACAGATGGAGATATAATCTCACTATCTGCCAAATATTATGGCTACATTTGGAGCAGGACCAAATAGAATTCTTGCTGATATATTGTCTCCCTGCCAGCCAGTAATGGTATGTTAATGCTGTAATTATTTTCCTTGTCAAACCAAACTTTGTCTTCTGTTTCCAAGGACAGAATCACTCTTGAGACATTTTAGAAACAGGTGAAGAATTGCTAAAATCGCTGCCCAAATGGCCGTCATTACCTCACGCTATTCACTGGCTCTTGACAAATTTGGGCCGCTCATTTCTAAGACTTGCCAATTATTTCAGAAAAGATGAATTGTTGCTTCAGAAGTCTACTTCTCTGTCAGATACAGTTCTGCCAGGGCCTCCCTGTGTGTCTCAGTGTAATAGAGCCTGTGTTTTCTGCCTGTAAAGCCCCCGGCAGTCTGTCTCCCGTGGTTGAATCCTCAGAGACAGGTGGTGTGAAGTCAGGGGATAGCGTCTGTGCAGCTCCACGTACAGCAGCTCGGAGTAACAAAGTGACTCAGCCCATCGTTCAACCCCCTCAGGGCTTTTCCCACCCCTGCACAGCGGCTCTGACAGCTCCCCTCTTGCTGTTTCCCTCCTTCATCATCACCTACCTTTGGCACATTGAACCGCGGCAGGCAGAGCCCCCTTTTTTAAACACCTTTTGACGTTGCCTTGTTTTTGGTACCTGCTTTTCACTCCCAAAAAACTCAAACAGAGCGCGAGTGTGGTTTCTGACCTGCTCCCGAGTCGAGTCGTTTCATCTGATGTGTTGGAGGAAAAGCGGAGTGGTTTTAGGTTATCACTGCAGGGAGATTTTCATGTTTTATTCATGTGTCATCACTTATTTGTTTGTCTGTAAGCATTTGCCTCTGAATATGTATGTCCTCTGTGCAGCAGCAGTAAGAGGAGCAGTGGTGAAAACTATGTACATTCATTCCAGTACTGTTCTGTACTACAATTTTGATTTAATTCAGATTAAGATTTTGTATGTATATTAAGACAGGGGTGACACGGTGACGCAGCAGGTAGTGCGCGTGCCTCACAGCAACAAGGTCGCTGGTTTGATCCCTGGGTCGGGCGGGGCCTTTCTGTGTGAAGCTTGCATGTTCTTCCCGTGCATGCGTGGGTTGTCTCCGGGCACTCCGGCTTCCTCCCACAGACCAAAAACATCATTAGGTTAATTGGTGACTTAAATTGTCCTTAGATATGAGTGTGAGCGTGAGTGGTTGTTAGTCTATATATGTTGCCCTGCAGTCGACTGGCGACTGGTTCAGGGTGTACCCCCCCCTTGCCCGCTGACAGCTGGGATAGGCTCCAGCCCCCCAACCCCGAAAAGGATAGTCGGAGTATAGAAAATGGATGGATGGATGGATTAAAAGACAGTATGACAATCTTAATTAATCTCAACCTTCTTGTCTTGTGGCCCCTTGCAGAAAATCATATTGGGGCCCTTTACTGTCTTACACATCACTAGTTGTTAGCAGTTCCACCAAAGAGATTGTTCCTCTAAACTCCAAACAGGTAAAATAATCCAATATTTCACCAAAAACGAGAGAGCAGTCTGTCAGTCAGAAGTAAAGCAGTAATGTTAGATTTTATATTAGTACCTCAAATTAAGTAATAATCTGAATACCTCTTCCACTAGAAGAGTGTGAATGCATCAGTGCTGCTACCTTTCCTTCCCTTTCCTTCTTCTGGCTGCTTGGAGAAGCTAGCCAAGGCTCTGTCTGTGCTGTGGCCCCCACAGTTTGATCAATGAAGCCCAGAGAGGCAGAACATGGGGCCCAGTGCTGATGGCAGGGTGCCCAGAAGCATGGCATGGGGAGAGGGGGGGGGCTGAGGCATACTTGTCACACTTGAAAGTCTCAAAACAGGGAGATTTTCAAAGGCAGAGTGGGTTTGGGGCTTAGCTTTCCCATAAAATGTCAAGATTCTGCAAGTACACTGCAACAATTCCACAGTGCAGTCGACCATGAAAACTGTGTTATTGTATGTTATTGTGGAAAGGTTTCTGAAAGTATAGATTTCAACACTTTTGACCACTGTAACGTCTTGATGACAGGTGCAAAAGACCAAAAACCAAATTGCTGACATTTTAGGAAATACGCTCATGCACTTTCTTGCTTTTTCTGATGAACTTGTCAGTTTTACACCTCAGTTCATGCACAGAATAAATAAGCAACTTTTTGCTGGCAGGTGTTTTTTCACCTCTGGACATGCTAGCCGTTTCCCCATTTCCAATCTTTATGCTAAGCTAAGCCAATCAGCTGCTGGCTGTAGCTTCGTATTTAGTGTTCCAGTTTGAGAGTGGTATTAATTTTTTCATCTCACACTGCACAAGGATGTAAATATATGTATCTCCTAAAATACATTTTAATGAGAAGGGACCAGAAGGTTTACCAAGAAAAATTAGGAGCGAGTTATTGCAATTAAATAGAGTGAATACAAGTAAACAAAAGTGTGCTGGATTTCTGGTTCCTTTTCAACATGCACATTATTACTGGGAACATGTCTGACGACTGCCAGCACTAATAACCAATTAAAAATAACATGGGGGAGGGATGAATTTATCTTGCATATTTTTATAATAGTAGGGTGTGCATGTGCAAAGCAGAAACACCTGCCACACAAACAAAATTGTTTTTCCCTCCCTGGACTTGAAGCTCTCACCCCACCCTCACAAATAAGCCAACGGTTCAGTGTTTTTCTCTAAATCAAAAAGCCTAGGGCTCAAATAGGTGTGAATATGAATTTCTCACTGACTGATTAGGAGACTCTCGCTGACTCCAAGCCAAAACAAAGGCAGTGTTAGTAGTGCTCCTCCTGGGAAAATCATGAGGGTTTGTAAGTGTGGGTTGAGACTGCCAAGGTACATCCATCTCTCTACCCAAATAACAACCCAGCCTCTCCTCCCCCCTCTTCATCATCACCTCAGGAGTAACAAACCAATCCTCATCCAGACTACCTTAGAAAAAAGCAGCAAGGGACAAACAAAGGCAGAGAGAAAGTTGGAGGATATTTTAGAAGTGTATCCCATTTGCATTCAAAGTCAGTGTCTCTCAGGCTGTTTGTCAGAGGGCACTGAACTGTCTGTCTCTATTAAAGACTCAGTGCAGCCACGTTCAGCTGTACAAGACAAATGGTGCCATCAGTCCTGAAGTGAGCAATTGCTCCTGTGTCCTCTGCAGGGGTCAGAAATATGTTTGGGTAAGATCAATAGGCATGTTTGGGGGATCGATGGTGCAGAAGCAGACACGTGTTGGCCGGCTGATTTCACCCTTCATTAACACTCGAGGGGCTGCTTCCACAAACATGCATATCAGCACATGCACCGAGTCAACATGCAGCCGAGGTGATCGACATGAGCGGCTGTCCGGTGAGTGTTTGAGCCCGAGGGTGAAGAGGCAAGCGTCAGCATGCACACCAGAAAACAGCACAGCAAAGTTTCTCCACTGGCCCTCACCAGACAAACAGGCGGTGCTGCGTTCACGTCATATCGTTTAGACAGTATGTGACTGCTAATGTGGAAAAAAAACGTCCCTGTACAGTTGGCATGTACTAATGTTTGTTTCTGCTGTAAAGTTGAGCATTTTAATACGAGGGCAATGGGGATTGACTCCCTTTTGGAGGCAGCCTCAAGTGGCTGTTTGAGGAACTGCAGTTTTCGGCACCTTCAACTTTGGCTTCATGATCCTCTGACTGAGCAAGCATACCTGTTAACAACCTGCTTTACCACCAACCTGGACCCTGCAGCTGCACTACACAGCTGTCCAGAGCTGCAGCAGGGAGCAATAAACCAGAACAACCTGCTCTCTCTTTCTCCATTTTATTTCAACCCTGGTGACCTCACCAATAAACCTCTCTCCCACATTGAGCAACATTCACAACATGATCTATCAGCTACTCTATTTCTGCCTCTTCCAATAAGAGAATTCCTGCAAAAGCTGCTGCATTTAATGTGATAGTTTGACGTCTTATCTCCTAGACAGCGATTTAAATCGCATCGAGGTGCGTAATTCCTGAGGAAACCATCTCTGACTAAAAAAATGTAATAGCTGAACTGTTTATTAGATTGTTCAAGCCTGCAGAACATTTTCTTTCAGTCGCCCATGTCATTTTAGGTGCCATTGCAATTACTGGGGAGCGTGCAACCAGTAAAATAAATTAGAAATCTGATGAATTGTATATTCAGTGAATTTAATTAAGCTTGCATACTTTGATAAGTGCAGAAACCTTTGTGCTTTTCACTTGTCCTGTCAGAAAAGAAACGAAGCAGAGCTCAGATGGAATATCTTCTCCCCTAAGATAAATCTGCATAATTGGACATTTTTATTAGAAGTTTTCACAGGACATAAAGAGGAAATCTTGTTATTCAATTGACAGTGCAAATATTTGACAGTGTTCATTTGTGATTGAATGGGATTTTAAGAGTCTTAACGAGATACGCTTTTCTACATACACAATTAGCCGTCTGTCTGGTGACATGCTGCTCTGTCGGTGTCATGCTGCACAGTAAAACCCCTATCGAGGGTGAGGAGATTGTGTTGTAAACAATATTTAATATTGATTTCCTCCGAGTGGCTGAAGTCACCACCGCTGAATGGGAAGAGATTGAAGCAATTACAGACTCTGTGTGACTTGGATGTGGCTCACAGTTTGTCAACAGATATATGAAATGTGCTGGGATTGGTTTGGCAGCTATAAGCCCAGCAAATGGTCCTCTCTTTCCTTTTCGCTCGTCTTCTGCTCAGTATGGACAACAGATGAAGGGAGTCTTAAAATATGTATTTGCGAGGACGATTGTGCTGTAGATTTTCGGTATATTCAGTCTTTTTGTTATTGCTGGTTTGTGGGAGTGTGTGCCTGGAGGCTGTAGGTGGGAGGATATGGGATTTGGCAAGTTTTTAAGGAGTTTTTTGTACGCTTTTCCAAATTTTTTAAAATCTTTTTCTGTAGAACATTAAAAACCTGGGTTATATGTTTACATCTGCTCACTGGGAAATGATCCAGATCTGGGGAAAAAAAACATGTGTAATGAATGTTTTTATTTAAGGGGTTTGTATCACTCACATGTTAAGTATTTGAAGCAAATTAAGTTGATTAGAAGGAATTTCATAAGTGGATATGAGGGTTGGCTTTGTACTGGAAAATGGACCGACTGTGAGGTCTGAGAACCGCAGTACGTGTTGTTGGTCGATTTGGTCATGATGGATTGGACAATGTACTGAGAAAGGGGGATACATCATTGACTAAACATGAGAAGATTCATTTTGGCTATTATATGAGAAATAAAAGGTTGAGTGAGACGGACACTAGACTCTTGAGACTGATAGCAATAGCAATACAAGATCTGATTATATATTATCCAACATGTATTTATTCATTACAATAACACAAACCAATATTTTTGATAAGGATGGCTTAAATTTGGTCACTCATTATTGGTTGCGTCACAATACTGTGATGTTTACTCCCAACTGGCATTTTGCTCTCATGATTGTGCATCATTTCATTAAAAAAAGAAAAAAAAAAGGTATTGAGGATAGAAGAAAATCTCACCGTGCTAGCTAGCTTGTTCAGAGCTAGCAAAAAAGTTAGCTTGGTGGCTAATGGGCCAATAAATTTGACTATCACAGTGTCTTGACTGTCAAAGTCAAGACATGGAAAGACCTCAGCTTTGACGACAGCCCTCGTGATTAATTGAGAAGATAACTGGCAGATATAATTTCCTATCCTTTGCTCCAGCCATTGTCAGACTGAACTTAAATCAAAAACACATTTATGAAACACGACTTCTTTAATAAGTTAATAGCTGCTGTAACTGACTGTAAGGGTAAGATAAGCAGTGTTTTTACTTATTTCCATTGTTTCCACTGGCTGTATTTTTCTCTAAAATACCCGTGCTAGCTGTTTTGAATGTATGCAGATATTAGCTGTGTGTTCAGTTATTCAATAAAGATATCATAGTCCTTATGACTGTCCTTGGCCCTTCACACTCCTCCTCGCTTTGCCTCTTTTGTAACTGTGGGAAATGGCAGGACCATCGGGCTAAGAGTTCGACCTGTCTCTGTGTATTTACACAGTGTTCAGCTTAACATTGGGGTGTGGAGAGGTTTGACAGGGTGGAGGGGCGAGGGCCCCGGTGATGCTGATGGATTAGCAGGAAGGACAAGGACAGGCCCAAGGGCCCCGTCTGCCCTCGCCTGGAGCCCTCGCTCCAGAAAGAAAGTGGAAGAAACACAGTTAATACACTCACATTCACGCTCAGTCAATCAATCTCCACCTGCAGGACATCTACACATGAACATCACACACACTGCAGACTCATACATCTACACACACACACACACTTAGAACAAGCCTGTCCACACTACAGCGAATCAATCTTCAGTTAGGCGGCGTTGCCTGGCACAGACGTGCTATTTCTCACACATGCATCACATCACTGTTTGTCTCTGAGTCACCTCTCAGATCGATTGCTTTTAGAGTAACTGAAATGTAGAAGTGGTCAATTAGCCTAAAGCACCCTTGCTAATCAATATGTTTAAAATAACCGTAATTTAGTCCTGGAAGTTGTTTTCATAATAGTGTTTGAATCAAAGCATGTGATATGATGAAAATTTGGCAAGTGAGTCTGAATTTTTGATTTATCTTACCTACAAGTATTATTCATGGTAACGTGTAGTTGGCACAAAATATACTTTACATGCACGACACAAGCGAGTCAATGAGGTTGTGACCTCAAGTGATGGAGAGATCAACTCTTGGAGAGGCACACTGGACGAAAAGAGCCATCATTGTGTCAAGCATGTCTCAGATGTTCGGTGTGTAGGTGTGTTTCTACCCACAAAAGCTCAGCTGAAGAGTGTGTGAGCCCGGAGGATAAAAGCGAGGCTATTGTTTGTGATGTGGCGTATCAGAATAAAAGTGCAGGCTTTTGTCCTGCTTATCCCTCTCTATTCACTGCTAGAGATGTGACCATTTTCAATTTTAAGGTCTGTTAAGCAGGCACTAAGGACTGTGGGAACAGTGAAAGCACAGATTTTGTGTTTTCATGGAGAGATTTAGGCAGAGTGAGAAACCGCGAGTTTTCTTCTGTGCAGATGTCGATTTTGGCCACAGCTAGCCGGTGACCTGCACGAATACAGCAATATTACCACAGGTAATGGTCTGCACTGGAGGGAGGAGAAATAATCAGTTACGGGAGGTCCAGTGTCCAGTGATACATTGCCTGCCAGGCTCCGGCACTCTCATGGTAGAGCAATTCAAGGCCTCGAGGGCTCCTGGGCCACGCTGCTCATTCGCAAAGTTCAAAAGTGGAATGAGAGCCAACAGCAGCGCTTCATAGTCGTACAGTATATCACTCAATCTCCTGAAATATGAGACAGACACTGTGCCTGACTGGAATCCTGAATTCCTGAACGCCTGTGTCACTCAGGAAGTGCATTTCTCTTTGTAATCCTGCTGTCTCCTGACTGCCTGCAGCCCTCAGTGCCTGGCTGTTTGTCTCTTTGCCAAAGCATTTTTGTATACACTTCCTGCACTGACCAACGCCGGAGCCAAGACAACCACCAATTACATAAAGAAAGCCGCGGCGGTGACAGCAGACTCCATGATGGTTTACTCCAGCACTTTAAACCCTGTGTTTTGGGGTTTGATACTGTGTGCTCGGGTATGTTACTGGGTGCTTTGTGGCTTAGCCTGCTTGGATCTTGTGTCCAGTGCATTTAGTTGTTTTGAGAAGACGCTCGTGAGGCAAATTGGAACATTTTCACTTAAATACCAATTATGTTCCTCAAGGTTAAAGCCTTGATTAAAATTACCTGGACCTGAAGCCAGACACTTGCCACCTCCTTTTCCCCCTCAGTCTCCTTCCCCCCGTCTTTCCTCTCCAACACGCAGTCATGACACCTGCCCTCTTCATAGGCGCCATGTCACCCCAGGCACAGCAAACGCAACATTAGTCTCCGTCTGATGAATTCCCTCCACCTTCCATGCTCTGCAGATTGTAATTAACACCTTGAGAGTTCAAAAATGGGCTTTTATTTATAGCCCCCCTTTCACACCTGCCTCTGCTCTCATTTGGGCGACATGCAAGAAATGCCTGCTCACCACAGACTGTTGGATTGGAGATTATTTCGTCCCTTGTTTGTTAACCGCTTCTGGTGTAGCTCCTATTTTTCTGATATATCTACAGAAGGGCCAAAATTCAATATTAAGTCACTACATGATAAAGTGGATGACATCCTACAACTCACATTAAAATGTTTCTTCATGCTTTGCCTAGATCCACCTGTGGGCTACTGAAGTTAGAAATCATCATTGAAGATTTTGGATGTAATGTCCTCAACAAGCAAGTTAATATGATTCAGAGAGAGACACGCACGTCTCTATCTGCAGTCCTAATCTGGACCTCAGGGGACGTTTGTGTTGCAGTGCTTTGACTTGGAAAGGTGTGACTAATTGTCGGCAAAACAAAATCTCTCGTATAATCAGGCGTTCATGACAGACAGGACGCTTGATGCCTCTGTCTGAAGTCAAAGTCATCATATATTTAGCGGAGAAACCTGGCGTGTCATTGAGTTTTCTGAAAGAAGAATGTTTTGTTCTCTCAGCCCTCTCCTGCACTATTTAATTTTCCTGTCTTAGCATCTCTCACGCACCGATTATCTGAGGTTTAGACATATCTCACATTTAATCTATATAAATTTTCTGTTTTATCACGCCTTTCATCACTTTATGAGCGCTGTTTGAAACTGGATCTCTTTTGCAGGTGCTGCCTCTCTGTCTGCTGGTGTTTAACTTTCTCCTGCCGTCAGCTTTTCGACTTTATGTGTTTGCTTAATGACAGGCTGCGATTTTTAAGAGAGGATGTGTAAAAAGCAAGCTATGGCAGGTTAGAAAAGCGCACTTTGCGCTTCATGATCATTTCAGACAGTCTCCTGTCTGTGATTTCTGTGGATTCTGCTTTATGTGGAGGCAGCAGTAATGGTTAATGTGTCTCTCAACCCCAGGCCATAAAGACTTAAACGGTCTGCTGTAGGATTACTGAGCATCACACATGCTGTGCATTTAAATATGACAATGGAGCATGTAGTGTTGCAGTTTTCTGTATGTAATCTATAATCTATGAACACACAGTAAGAAATAGAGAAGCTCCTTCAAGAACTCACATCTAGTCAAGATCAAAGCAGCAGCCATCTCCTATTAGACCCAGTTTATGAACTAATCAGTCATATTGAGTGTCTCATCTTTTCTGTCTCTGCCTCATCATTTTAGCATCAGCCAAGGCTGATAACACTCTGTCAGGGCTTTCCACGTTCTTGAGTCTCTGTCTGTTGTCATTGCTCTTGCTCTGAGACGATCCTGAACGTAGCGTCAGGCACCAACGATCCTGAACGTAACATCAGGCATCAACCATTCTATGATGAGAATTATTGTGGTGTGTGGCATTGGTTCATGCTATATCTTTGTCCCTATACAAATAAACATTGAATATAATGACGCAAAAATGCCAGACATTCTCTATTGTCAGCTGACAAAATGAGGATTAGCTCATTTGCTCTATTTTATGTCTATTTGAATGTAATATTGTGGGATCAGACAAAAAAAAGCTGTTTGACTACGTCACATTGGTCTGTTTTCACAATGTTCTGACATTTTAGAGACTAAATAATAATCTTTAAATGGAAATATCTGAAGGGTCAGTTGCTGTTGTTTTTTGGTGGAGACAGAATAATTACAGATGGATATCTCAAAACTCAGACATGTAAAACCGTTACTAGCTAATGAACCATGCAAGTGAGAAAATGCGCTTTTTTCCCCTAATTTGGGTGAACTGACTTAATAAAACATTACCACACAGCTTAAAAGATTTCTGTAAGGCTCAGGTTTTGCCGAATGCATTATTGTTGCTAGTTCTTTGAAACTGTGTGTGTGTGTGAGAGAAAGAGATGGAGTGCTTCTCCTGACAAATGCTCCCAATGAATCACTGCTAATGAAGAGACCAAGACATGTTGAATGGAGGAAAAATTGCAATGTTCTCCCATATGATCTTGTGTGACGCTGTTAATCACACTGCCAGTTTTTCATGTAAGAACAGAGCTCAACATATTATGTTGAGCTCTGTTCTTACAAGACGGCCTTTTATCACTCAAGTTATCTACATTTTTGTGTTATTTTGAAGCTACAGTTGGTACAATTCCAGTAAAATGATGGGCCTTGCAATAGTTATGCCAACTTATATCTGTGTTGACCCTGTTGAGTTGATGTTGAGTCCACACTATAAGGGTCCTCCAGAGTGCCTGGCAGGGTCTGCTGGTACACTGATAAAACAGCTTTCAGTGGGCACTAAATTAAGCACTCTGACACCCAGCGATAGAAAGGCTAGGAAATCGTAGAGGGATGTGACTTTCTTATCCTTTTTCTGCTGAAAACACAGTCACACACTAGCATGCACAAATGCAACGAAGCATCCCACCTCCTCTACTTGCCAGTCATGTGTGGCAGTCTCCTGTCAGCAACACTGACTCAGGTGGGAACTGAAAAGAAAGGGAAAACAAGCAGGAACTGAATGAAAGAAGGGGTGCAGACAGCACCTTTATTCTGCGGTTTTATGACCTCCTAAACGTCCTTGAAATGTTTTAGGTGGAACCGAATTACAGTCCCTCCGGTGTTTGTGAATCAGAGGTGTTGACAGGCGTGAGTCCAGCCAACAAGGCTGTTCGACAGAGTCAGGGTGAAGGTATGCAGGGGCTTTCAGATGCACTGAAAGAAAAGTAGAAGGGGAAAGATTTCCTTTCACACAAAAGGTGAGGAACAGTCTCACACTGAGGAGAAGCCTTGTCCTGCTGGGGGGTTATTTTAAGTGTCCCTCAGGGGTCTGCCCTCTGTGTCCTCCCATATGCTTGACAAAAGACTCTGAGTTTCCCCTGGATAATAAGAATCTGCTGCCCCTGAGTCATGGAGGTGGTGTTCACAAGAGAAATGCAGGTGCATGTGCCCCTATGAAGGGTGACTCATCATGAACGTTCACAGGGGGACATGGTGGGAAAAGAGCAGCCATTTATTCAAGGCCCCTGTGTTGTGGTCATGGTGTGTTTTAAAGCATCCGCTGTTTGCCAGCTTTCCATCGTATATTGAGGAACTGACAAAGATCCTTTGAAGGATGAAAATAGATGTTTAGGTGCCTCTTGGATTAAAGTATAGGATATAACTGCTGTTGACAGGAAGTTTGCCTGGGCTACTTTGTCTGCATGGGTGTGACTAATGACCATGAGGCATAGAGTGAGTGTCATGAAGCATTAGTGGTATGGTGAGAATGAGACCAGGAGAGCTGCCAGCACTTACAACTAGTGGCCTTAAAGTTGTATTTACACACAAAGGCTAACACAAGCAAAACACAGGTAATTCTGTAAGAGGAAGCACTACGAATGAACAAAACACCAATTTTGCCCGGCAAAAATTACTTGTGTGGTGTTGGAAAAAATAGGACAATTATGCGTGAGCAGGGTTGCAACTCTGTGAGAGCTAGCTTGGCTAGCAGGCTAACAACACCACAAGCTGAAAACCTATTCTGACACACATCTAACTGCTAAATGTTCTTTGTGCTATACTGCCCCTTCTGGAAATTCTGTGACAGTGCTGTTGTGTAAGAGGGTGACTGCTTCTCCTGCTGCAATTTATCTCCTTTTTTGTCTGCGAGTATCAAACATAAGATGTTGTAAGCAAAATATTGTTGCTGTATTTTTGTTTTGCTGAAGGTTGGGTCTCAAATTCGGCTAACTGTGAGCTAGCATAAATGAAAACTGGTAATTAGCATTGTGAGCTATGACTCAGCATGTTCTGTCTGTTAGGAGTTGTTTAGCAGAAAGTGACTAGGGCTTTCATGAATTTGTTTTAGTTTTTTAATGTCTGTAATTTTGTCTGTTTGTCATTTGTGCTCATTTGTGAAGCTTCAAGATAACCAAGAAAAGTTACGCATGGTGTTAAGTTGTGGTCTTCAAAATCTTAGCTAGCTAGCTAGTTAGCTAGATAAACTAGCCAGTCACCCCTGTGGCTTAGCTAGCTAGCAAGCTAAGCTAACTCTCTGGCATTGATATAGACAACTCGTTGGAGGAGACAAATGTGAGTGAATGTACCTATAATACCTTATTTAACTATTTGGTTTCAAGTCAGGTCAAATCATCAAATGTAATGTAAGTGACATCTTGTAGCAACAAAAGCAAACAACCTCAAATCTGAAATTAGGTTCTGATTTTGATTATTATATAGATAAATTCTGTTATAAATTGTCAAATTATGGTGCAAAAAAGAGCATTTATGCACTTCATAAAAAGCCTCACTCATTTCAAAACCAGTGAGAGGAACGCACTCAAACTTTAATACAGAAATCTCTCATGTAACTTTGGCAAATAATATAAGACGTGTTTATGTTCATAGAAAGCTGTAAAAGCTGTAAAATAGCATATTAAGGAAACAGATTTTCAGGGACAGTCTAAAATACACATACAAGTTTTAGGCCTTGATTTTTTTTTTTTCTTGGAGTTTGTTCCAAATATGTGGTACTTAAAAGATGAATGCTGCCTCTCCTAGTTTTGTAAAGTGGGTCCATAATTCCACCAAGATTTTTGACAGAGGAAGGTTGTTATCATTACAGATTGAACGTGAGCATTAACTTTTAATTGTTCTGCTTTGGCTCTGAAAAAATTAGCCGCAAATTGAGCTTGGCCGTCTTTCTTACTCTTTGCTGTGCCTTCTGCTCAATTAAACTGTACATCAACATCCACCTCAAAGAGCAGATTGGTCTCTTTGCCTCTTGCTTTGCCGATGCTCATTATAAAGTGAATCTGTCAGCTTCCACTTTGGGTGAATTAGCATCTGAAGCGCCTCCGCTTGCTTTCACCACCTCTCTCCTCGCCTCCTGAGAACTACTGGTCGGGGGCCCGGAGAGAGGAGAGAGGAGTGAGGAGGACGACAAGGAGAAAAAAATGTGAGCGTGAGAGAAAAGAGGCAGAGAGGAGAGGAGCGGAAAACGCGCTCTGCTAGTTAAACCCAGTGACCTCTGTCTCGTAAAAAACAAGCAACAGAGTAATAGTAGAGGAATCAGCAGTATTTTCTAGCCTAAAGCCAAAACTATTTGTAGCTGCAGCAGCATGCAAGCTCTTTGTAAACTTTGTGTTTGGGTGAGTGCTATGAAAATAAAGTTTATTACTAATTGTATTTAACCGTTTAATCCTATTAGGGTCATGGGGAGCAAGAGCTTATCCAAGCATGCTGAGCATTAGCCTGCAGGCAGGGAAACAAGTCTGCAGCCCATCACAGGACTAACAGATAAACAGACATGCCTGCTCTCACTCATACCTACTGATGATTTAACATCTCTAATCCATGTGATTTGGGGAAACCCATGCCCATGTAAGCAAATGGAGAACATGCATCCTTTTCAGGTTTAAAGCTTAACTATTGCATCGGGTAGGGAAAGCAAGGGAGCAGGAAATAGATGCAAACCCACATAAATAAACATGATGTGATAAATCTGTTGCAGAGAGCTGGTTATAAACCTGTTGTTTCAGGTTTGGTCTGTGTTATGTTCAAACTGGCTTGTTGAAAATGAACCAAGAGGTGCGTTTATCAATTGTCAGACACGTAGAAGCAGGACTCAAATGAAATGCGTAGCCTGTACTGTAACACCATGAAAGGACTGGCTACTGTGTTCTTTCTACATTTCGCTGCTAATAAACACAGACTAGGACACAAGGACAACACCTCTGTTTTAACTCCTATTCAGGGAAAATTCACTCACTTAGTCGCTCATGTGTATATCTGTTACCATTGTTATGTAATTTTCTTGCATATTCAATCCTCATTTCAATCCTCACAGTGATGCAGCACATTTCACCTCAGATCCAGCAGTCTGTCTCAGCTCGGTTAATCACTTCCGTCAGTGTTTACATTAACACAGTACCATTTTTCGCCTGTTGCCAGCATCTCATTTCACACTCTGGGATAGGTATGATTTTGTATGACTGTGGCCCACTGATCTGTGTGATGGCTGCTGAGTCATTCCTAATGTGCATCTGTTTCAAGCAGTGATATTTCTCCCCAGGGAAATGAGAAAAGTCTGCAGAGACCATGAGTTATGAGGAAGCAGCAGAAACACAATAGCCTGAATAGTCTCCGCCTCTGTGATTTGACTATTGCCTATAGTGAAAGTAAAAATATTATTCTCCTGTGTAGTTATTTTTCTTGCACAACCCACCAATTTGCAAAACATTGCATATAGTGGAAGTATATATGTGGTGACCTACTGCAAATTTAACAACATGAAATTACCACTTTAGGGTGATTTGGTTGCACTGATGTTTTCTTTTGTTGCTGACATGTTTTTTTTTCCTGTCTCCTCAGGGGTCTCTTACTCATATGTGCAGGAGCAGGCAGGAGATGAGGACACAGCAGTGGACGTGAAGCTGTACAGTCACCGGTGGAGGAGATGGCTTCCCCCAAAACCTCGTAACATGGACAGTAACAGGGCCAGTCAGGAACAGGACCAGGATCCTGTGCAGGAGGAGCCCGAGGGCTTCCCTGGCCTGCTGTCTGCAGAGGACACAGACAACAGCTCCCAGATAGAGGTAGGTGACGATTCACATAAATATTAAACTGGTGCTCCAGTGAGTTTAGGCATGAGGACCATTGCTGTTTACTCATCATGTTGTAGAATGTCTGCTGTGACTCTAAGGGAGAATTCTGGGAAAGTAACCTTAACAATGTCATGAGGGTTGTCTTTAGTGTTTAGTGGAAGACCATCCAGTTACATTATGGGAGGTGTAGCATCCAGGGCTTTTGGAGTCAGGATTTCTCAGCTTCGGCCACATTGATTTTGGCAGGTTCTTTTATTTAACTACCCCCAAATTTATGGAAATGTGATGCAACAGTAAATCTCTTGAGCTATTTTTAATTGTGTAGTTAAGCAACATTAAAAGCCTTGTACATCTTGACTTATTTTGGCTCCTCTGAGGGCTGTGTGAGTGTGCTTGATTGACATCTTTCTGATCCTTCTTTCCATTTCATGCCTTGTTTGTGTCAAAGTTATTCTAATTATGAGTTTCAGAATCTTAAATAGGCATAATTATGACTGGGGAGCTCTAAAATACCTAACTTGGCGCTTCATAATACAGAAGTGCCTCAAAGTCGAGCAAACATGGACGCCTCACATCAGTGAAAGTCCATCGTTCAATGTAATTAAACCCAAATGCAGTGGATACAGTGTTATATTGTCAATGCAGGGTAATCACAGCAATCACACGACTGCCTTGAGTAGTCTGATGATATAATCACTGGCAAGTCAAATCTTTCCCATCGCTACCGTCCGTCCAGATGGGCAGAGGTGTGCTGCCGGGATTCATGTGAGGTTTCTGGACTCCTTAAAGGTGTAATTTGTCCTGTCCTTGCAGGTGCAACAAAGTGTGGTAGATGTCAATCAAACAGCCTGAACAAGCTCCTGCAAAGAGCTTTAATGATTCAATAATATGTGAAATCAGCTGTGTGAGTGCAGGACGGGTGTGCAGGGCTTTTAAAGTATTTGCTGTGTTTTATGTTCTACTGAAAGTGCTGGTGTGATAGATCAAGTGCATCCATGACTCACAAGCAGTCAAAAGTTTTAAGATACAATGCACAAAGTTACAGAACTACAGCTGCAACGAGTAATTTTTTCTCTTGACAAACATTCTTGCCTCAGAGTCAATTTAGCTGCAGTTCTGGAGCTTTTGATATTTGCCCAGCTGTCATGAAAATGCAGTTGCTCAAATTTCCATTTGTTTTTGAGCCTCTCTTCCATGTTAGCTTAAAAATTGAGTTTCAGAGTTCACTTGACCCTGTTTTCATGTTAAGTGTTTTAGTGGATAATCATCTCTTTCCTCATGACTGATTCCTTTAGTCATGCAAAATGAATTACAGCATTAATGGGACATGAATAGAAAGTGGACTGGAAAGAGTTTAATTTTATATGATTTGTCAATAGTATGTTGTTATTTCATGGAATGAGAAATGGTGTCCTGGAACTGCGGGAGGTGATTGTGTTGAATAATCATAATCCCATTAGTTAATAGCATTCATTGTTTGCCATCGCCATCTTCCTGCTGGGTTAATATGAACCAGCTTCATTGTGGCTCAGTTCAGATCAGTGCGCCTCCAACAGAACATAACGGCTCACGCAGTAAAACATTCCTGTCTCCTAAAGAAGCCAACTAATATAAAGAGAATGAATCGATAGAGCCGTCTGTTGAGCTGTACCTAAAAATACTCTTTGGTTGCTTCCCTTGAGCAATTATAAATCTCCTCAGAAGAGTGGATGTTTCGTAATGAAAAAGAGGACTAGGAGTGGCCTTTGAGGATTAATATTTTATATCAAATTAAGCTCAGCCCTCAGGTGTTCATCTACCTTCTGTGTGGGACTGGATCCTCTTAAACTTGACCTCGTAGAGACCAGAACAGGAAATTAACCCGGCCTCCCACAGTTCCAGGGGGTTGGTGGAGCTGCTGGAGATTGAAAGCTGCGTTCGGCCCGTGCTTGTGTCTACGTAAATTAAAGGCATCACCCGTGTCCTCTTGTTATGGCGTCTTGGCCGGCGCACAGCGTCGAGGCGTTCTGTCATAATGATGGCGGCCGCCCGGGCTTAGACAGCTCG
This sequence comes from Chaetodon trifasciatus, assembly GCA_037975065.1. Taxonomy (NCBI): domain Eukaryota; kingdom Metazoa; phylum Chordata; class Actinopteri; order Chaetodontiformes; family Chaetodontidae; genus Chaetodon; species Chaetodon trifasciatus. The sequence continues at coordinate 5,444,250 of JBBMOE010000016.1, read as the reverse complement.
TTAAGTTTTCCTGTGGCTTCTAATCATCTCAGGTTCACAGCCCCGCGTCTCTCCGTGAGGAAGGGGGAGGGCTTTGATCGTCAGCTGTAAACACTCACACACACACACACACACGCATACGCAACACTTCAAACTTCACACAGACCTTCATGTATGGACACAACTGGAGACACACTGATGCATACACACACGCACTGCAGATGTCACATCCACACGCACACACAGTCCCGCGAGCATGCACACATACCATCACACAAACATGTCCGCCCTCATTGTTGTCGCTCTCTGAGGCTCATTTGTTGTTGCAGGATGGAGAGGCAGTCCACGGCACAAACACCCTGTCATTCCTCCTGTGATTATTCAACACACACACACACACACACACACACGTACACACACGCACTCACCTGCCTCTAACACTTTGTTGACATGTGAAAGCCCTCATACTGTATTCAGAGGGCAGAAACAGTCGAGCTGAAATCTTCCACCCAGCAGTGAGCTGCATGGATCTAAAGACTTGTCTCCGCTGCTCTGAATGAGCTTAACTGACGGAAGACAGACAGAGGAGGGACTGTGCGTCCACCTTGAGGAAAAATCTACCCTTAGACACACACATAGCCATATATCATTGTATATCTGTGATGTTAAACACATTCCCAGTTATTTTGTGTCATAATTTATGTTTTTTTGGCACGCCTACCGTCCATCGCCCCCTTCAATCCTTCACTCAGTGATTTGGAACTATATTTCCTGTCTCCTCTTAAATAGTCTGTTGAAGATATGTCCCGTGTGGAAACAGGTTTCTCTGACTCTCTCACCATTGATTTCTTTTTAAATGATTCATGGCTTTTGCTGAAAAAGAGTGAGTTCAGAATTCTTTCATTTTGGAGAGGCTGGCAACAAAAAATGATGTTAATTATTGATATTTAGATCCCCTCCAGACATGCATTTCTGATATGGTTTTTCCACAAAAAAAGTTCTGTTATCTTGTTAAAATCCTTAAAATTACATCTACTCCAGCTCATTAAAAGATCCCCAATCTATGATTTTGCAAATATGTGGCATTTCAAAAGTTTAAGTGGTTCACAGGAGATTTCTCAGTGTCTGTGCGTCAGAGGATTCATGTTTCCACATCGCACTTATAGAAGTTGAATATTGGACCAGGATTGGCTTGCAGTCTAACTCTAATGTCACAAATCATGCTCGCACATCTTCAAACCCGGATCTTCAGTGAGAACAGAGAAACTTTCCACTTCCAGCAGATGAATGTGAAAACAGCCTTCTAGTGTCAAATTCTGCACATACATCATTCTGCACAGTGAAGCTCAAACATTCAACTGTAGGAACAAGAAGAAAAACACAGTTTTTAGTGAGGGGGAGCTTAGAGATAGACCATTTTGTTTAGTTACAGCTACACCAGAAATGTATTGTTTTGAAAGAATTATTTGACTTTTGAGAAGATTGATACCACTGTCACTTCTGTCAGTTAAGCATGAAGCTATGGCCTGTAGCCAGTTAGCTTAGCTTAGCATAAAGACTGGAAAGTCTCGACATTTCCACAAAAACCCAAGGAGCTGGAGCGAAATAGTTCAGCTTTTAACTCAATGTAAAACCACAACATTTTGTTTTTGCACAAATTAAATCTGACGTGTTAATTAGTGAGCATGAGACGTGTTGGTGCGTGTCAGGCTAGCTGTCTCCCCATGTTTCCAGTCTTTACGCTAAGCTAGGCTAACTGGCTGCTGCCTCCAGCCTCATATGTACCATACAAATGTGTGAGAAGTGTCAATCTTCTCATCTAACTCTTGGCAAGAAACTGAATAAGCATATTTCTATAAGTTAGGCCATTTATCTGTTAGAATAAGAAAAACACAAATATGTACAGAGAGCAATTTAAGGTGTATCATATGCCTCTTAGAAATAGCATGCTGACTCAGCGTTCACTCTAAATTGCTTTAATTTCCATAAATCAGGCTTCCACATTTATGAAATTTAAGAAATTTCTCCATCTCCTTCATTGCCTCTACTTTGAGGACAGTCTGTGTTTGAGTTAACTGGTGTCATAACACGAGTTTCCAACAATAGATTCATCTCACCTCGACATGCAGGTTCATAACAGTGGCCTTAACGGCAGACTGTCTGACGCCCTGAATGACTGTGACTCACTGTCAGCTCTCCAGATCATTAGCCCAGATGTAACAACCTCTCGACTAAAGGTGTCTTCAAGTCACTGTAAGGTAAAATAAGGCAAGGCTGGAACAAAGTGTGGGAGCAGGTCGGTATCGCTGAGTTCAAGCCAAGTTTCATCACAGTTTCTTTTATTCAGGGAAGGCAAAGTTTATGCTGGTCCAGACATGCTGTCAGTGATGGCTTGTGGCTGTTGTGTTTTTGTTGTTTGTTATCTTCCGGAGTGCTGCTTCAGAGCAGTTTCTTCAGTCTAGCCTGTCTAGGATCATAGTTTTTAGTTCCCAGACATTTCGTAATCCCCGCTGTCAGGTTGTCCCGCACTGTAAATTGAAAATGTGTAATATTTATCAAATGTGGTTGGTGATATATTTCAGTTGTTTAATGTTTTTCTTATATCAAACATGCGGTATACTGGTGAGTGTTTCAAATACATTCTTACTGGACACCAGTATAATACAGCACAGCTTCAAAAAACTCAATGTCCTCATTTATGTCAGTGAGAACACTATATTGGCATTTCTGAGGTGCTGATGCACTCAGGAATAATCACTGAGCCGCTCAATTAAAAGCAAGTGTGCATTCCTTGTATATACTTTGCAACATGAATGGCATGTTTATCTTGTGATTGTTGGATAAAATAATTGTAGCTCTGATAACTTTGCATAGTTGTCTCGTACAGAAGTGTTTTAAACCGCTTGGTATTAGGTGAACCCTAAAACCTATGGTTGTATTACTCAAACTGGACTTCTTGCATTATATTTTACCTACCTGTTAGCGACCCTTGCCTGTGTTTTTTTAAAGAATTGCCATTTCTGGTCTCAACACCAGCTATGTCTGACAAATCGGTGAAAAACCCTGTCTGCATACCAAGCGAGCCGACACGGGGTCCTGACCTCATCTTTTAGAAACTGCTTGCTTACAGCTGTCAGGTGGCACCGTCTCAGTTCCTAACTTTATGAGGAGCGTAAACAAACCACACATACATGCATCCAGGAGACATGTGGTGGCCACTTGGAGGGTAAATTGTACGGACTGCTTCTTTTTTAAATCCTGTGTCGTAATGCAGCACCAGTCAACACCACAAGTGAAGCCAAGTCAGACATATAACTCCTCTTGTTCCCTCAGAAATAAGTACATTTGAGGGTCTCATTTTCCCGCCTGGCAAAGTACAGCCTGTCCTGATAATTTAACCACTGTCAAACATGTCAGGTTGCCAGTGTAAGCATACAGTGTATTGGTATTTGGGGGTGTTGTTTGTATAGCTTACTTTGATGTGTAGTAATAAGGGTGTGGTTTATGGTGAAGACTTGTTATTGGATATCTGGAGCTCAGGAGGCTCTTCGGGGGTTATATGCTTCACTGCGTTCGCTGTTTATTTGTGTTATTTCTTAAGGGAGAGAATTCACGCAGCGAGGCAGCAAGCAGCTCGGATTGCTAATTTTTATTACTTCACTTGATTCCCAGTACTGCTTTTACCCTCACCACGCTCCATTTTCAAAACCTGCACTGAATGCAAATTAGGTTTTTTTTTTTTCCTTTGTTTGTTTTGCGTCTCAGTTTGTCAGGTCTGTTAAAAAAAAAAGGATTCCCAGAGGATAATGTGTTTGGAAAGAGATGTTTACTGTCTTTATGTTGTTCAGCGTTTAAATGCTGAAATGCTATACCAGCTCAGGCAGCTGCTCCACGGATGAACCTGAAGTTGTTAAAATTTCAGTGTGAGTCCGGTCTGCTTCAGGCTTTACTGTCTGACTGAGCGTCATCTCCTGGTGTTAGAGTCGTCTCAGTGGATCAGACAACATTTTGGTTTGCAGTCATTTCTGCAGATGAACAAAGACAACAGAGGTAGTGAGTTTGCAATGACGCTGTGTGGTGAACTCTGTGTGGCTCTACGTCCCTGAAGGTCACTTTAACATGCAGATACATCCTGTCTGAACCAATGACTGTGTATAAAGTGACAGCTCCTCAAAAACCAAACCATCTCAATCGATCCCTGGTGGCTGGCTGCTGTATAGGTCATAAATCCCACGGCTGACATGTTGACAGATGGGTCAACAAAAAAAATTAATTACACATTGTACTATGGTTTCTGTTGTTTTAGGTAGGTCTTACCATGCTTATGTATGTTCAGTTGTATGTATGTTCAATCAGAAGGGGGTGTAATGCCATGATTGACAGCTAACCTGCAACTGAGTTTGGCAGGTGTTTAGACAGGACCTCGATACCGTGGGTCCATTCTCAAATGCGCAGACTCTAAATGACTTTGCATGATGTCTCGGCCCATGGTCGAGATATTTTGGCTTCATTTTCGTACAGTGGGAAGAAGTTGAGATGCATCGTCCATCAGGCTGAACCCAGCAGCTGTCAAATCCACTTCATGAGCTCAACAACCAAAGACCTAAAGAACATTTAAATTGTAAATCAGGTGCCTGAATTCATTTTGCTGATTCCTTTTGAAACAATCACATACCGACACATGAATGGTATCCAATTGAATAGTAGAGGTCCTGATGGCTCCTCTGGGTTCTGAGGAGCCTGACCAAGTACCCAAGTCAAACTGGGTCCAAATTAAACTCAGGTCAGGTAGCAGCTGACTTTATTGCCATTGTCTGTGTGTCAGTATCTCAAATACCCAAGTGAAAATAAGTTTATGCACATTCGGTTTTGGTAAGATTTCAGCAGGTCTGCTTTGGATTAGGTCTGACATTTTGGATCATACCGGAGTATCCATAATACTATTGAAAGGCAGCAGAGTTTGGCTCCTGCAGCACAGACCAGTTTGTGGTTTCACATTGTTGAGTTTCACCACACACACACACACAGCAGCAGTACCATCAAGCTGCTACGACTTGCAGGAGATGGAGCGGAGCGATGAATAATGGATCACAGGTATTATCAGCTGATGAAGAGCTGCACACATGAGCGATGGCGCTTTTTCAGACAGTCTGATTTAACTCTGCTCTGTGTGTGTGTGTGTGTGCAACGTCTTAGGAAAAAGAAGTATGGGGATGGCTGACATGCAGCTTAATCCCAACATATTGGAACATTTATTCAAAGCTCAAGCGCTCCTTGTGCAGTGATGAAATTTTATTTTCTGAGGAGCAGAGACATGGTTGCAGTTGAGGGGATTATGGTTTTCCTTTATTTCTCTGAAAAACATTCGTGAATCACAGCCACGACTACGTCCTCAGTAGCAGCTTTAAGAAACATTTCAAAACATCTTATTTTCTTTAAGTAAAACATCAGCAATAATCTCATAAAGGCAAAGCGATAAATTCCTTTCTTTAGGCTCTCTCGTGTGTTAAGAAACCATTCAGAAGTGAAATCTGCGTTGGCACAAGAAATTCAGGTCTCAGTATAATGCAATATTGATGTGGTGGGCAGCTCGAGTAAAGGCCTCAGACAGAGACGGGAGTGAGTGTGGAATAGGTTTCGCACACACAAAATGAATCTTTTCTTCAGTTTGTTTTTGTGTTTAGAGCCAGAAAATGGTCCATTATTGACAGCAATTTTGGTTTTCTCCACCTCTGTCTAGTTGCAGTATTTCAGTTTGTGATGGACAGATAAAAATGAGGCAGGGGATGAAGCTGAGCGGCGGGGTCACACTCTTCCTCTCCTCTCCCTCGTTTCATCATGTATCATCATCTATCATCCGTTATCCTCTTTTGAACTTTTCAGCCATCTTTAGTGTCTCTGAGGGTCAACTTGAGTTGTGTATGTGTTTATCACATAGATCATGAAGATATAATCTGACATGCTTTTAATATACAGTATAGTACTATATATCTATTAATATATAAGAATTTTATTTTGATGGGTTTTAAATGTATGGGTTTGCATTAGCAATACACTTGAAAATGAAAGGGTAAAAAAATCTGACTTTTTAGATATTTTTGCCTTCATTTGATCACTGACTGTAGAGGTGTAGCAGGCAATGACTGACTGGAGGGAAAGGAGGCATAAAGGTCACCTGTTTTTATTTTGTGATGTGTTTGACAACAAGAGTCTGCATATTAAAGCCAGTCACTGTGCCACAAGAAAGAGCCATAAATGGGCCCAATACCAACATATACATGCAGTGTATCTGAAATGTGGAGGTCTGAAATAAGACTGGCTCTGTGTGCACTTTACACCATCTCTGTGTTGCTGAAAGCACTCTAACAGGCAAGTGGGTGAACTGAAGTCCAGTTTGTATTTTCACACATCAGTGTTGAGTACCACACTTCACTTGGTGGCACATTTTGGCACATTTTGGCACAGTAACCCACCAAACCTCTCCGGAGACTTGTGTATTTCTGTGTGTGTGAGGCCATTTCTCTGGTCAAGCACCCTGCACTCTGTTTGCTTTGGTCTCCACCTACACCCAGCTGGACGATGGCACCCTGCCCACCTTCCCCCTCTCTCTCCCCCGTGAGGAGGGGAAGAACCACCAGCTGGTCTCTCTCACCTCTGTGGAGCCTGTATCTCCCTTCTCCTTCTCCACAAGACCAGAACACATCTTGTGCTGGTTAGAAGGAAGCTTTACAGCTTTGCATTTATGTCTACTCCTTTTACAAGTGCCCTTGTTTTCTACTCTGAGAGTAATGTGCTGACTAAGGCTGCCTGCAGGGGCCTTTTTCCCCGACACGATTTGTCTGCACTTTAAGCTGTGATGAAAGGCCTCTGGCGATGTTTGTTTAAATCTCCAAATTAATCAGAAGTAACACCACCTACACAGCCGAACTCTGTTTTGGTATTTTGATATTTATCAATCCCACAGAGGCATGGCTAAGCCTCAAACATTATCTTATTGTCTTATATTCCAGGCTGAATTATTGTGTGGAGACATTAGATTATAACTCTCTGAGGGAAATATGACTCCTTGAAGCAAAACGAACTGAACAGGGAAGGATTGTACTTTAATTAATGTTTGTTTCATGGCTTTTTGACAACCAACGCGCAGTAGCTCAGAATTATACCACCCATATATCAAAGTATCCACAGAGCTGTGTGAGTTCCTTTTACTCAGATCACAGTCAGATGTTGTGTAAACTTCCCTGGCTCCCCATCCAGCAAAACATCAACTTTAACATTGTTTTAGATAAAAGGCGCAGCTGTAAGGTATCTCATTAGACCCACGGGGAAAGACAGAAGCACTAGGAAGCACACGACACGAGCATTCTTCCTAATTCTGTACAGGAAACATAAAAGCAGACAGGCCGCTCCCACGTGGCTTATAAAAGTCCATGAATGTTTGTGTTATAAAAGGCAATCCTGACTATGCAGTCTGGTGCGGGCTTTTAAAAGAGTGGAAGAACTCCATTTGCTTCCTGGGTTTTCTTTTTAATTTGATTAGCAGACATTAAAACCACTTTGTGTGCCCTAATGAAAACCACAGAGTTGAATGAAAGGACAAAGAGAATGCACACACAGCACGCACAATACAAAGGATTGCATTGCGACATAATCTAATTTAGCAGGTAATTTGTTCTGCAGCAAAATTAAAAATACTCTTTGTTATAGATTTTCCATGTGTAGAAGTTTTCTGTTTGCACAGAGGCTTTAATTGTTTTTTTAGAAATTGCAGCTAACAGTGTCGCTTGGAATTTGATTTGGGCTCACAGCAGCTTAGAGGAACAATGAGCCACAGGATGTCTTTATAAATCTGTGTTTATATATTCTTCACACCGTATACCATATCATAAAAGCACAGACTCCATCTGCTTAATTCACAGAGCAACACAGCAATATCTGCTCTCTCCTACAAGCAGTGTTACATCCCTCTAAATAACCTCTGCTGTACTGTGCTTCCTCACAGTCTTAATATTGAGACTATTATATAAACGTTGTTTTGTCGTTTCTACAGGAGGATACAGATCATGACTACTACACGTCAAAAACATACAGCCCGTCGGATCCGATGAGTAAAGACTTGTGGGTAAATATCAACCATATGGAAAAGGACAAAGTGAAGATTCACGGGATTCTGTCCAACACGCACAGACAAGCAGCGGTAAGTCAGCATGAGGGCTGAGTTCTTGGTGTCGTCGGAAGTTTAAGGTGATGCTCTGCTGCGTTCAACTATACCCAAACCTGGGGGGCTGTTGCTTTATTGCCATTAGCTTAGCTGCAGTTTAATCTTACGTTTAAGATGTGACAATGTTGTTGACTGCGGCTGCAAAAGCCAGTGGATTATTCTCTCAAAAAAAATCATATAATAGTAAAAACATGTCCATCTCACTTTTCAAACATCTTCAAAAGTGTAGATTTGGCTGAACGAACAGCCCAAAACCCAACGAGATTCATTTGAACTTGTTCCAGTTCAGCTGAACTGGTCAGATGCTAAGTGACGCAGCAGCAGCAGCCTCCCATTTGTCTACTCAGAGTCAAGCTTTGAGCTGTTTCAGCCTTTTCTCTCAACACCAATCAATCTACATTTGGGGGTCTAATCCTCTCACAAACACACACCATGATGTCATCAGCTACCTGTGCCTGCTAGCCCTTTAGTTTAGCCAGAGATGAAAAAGCTAACAACACAAAGAAGAGATAGATCACGTGTACTTTATGCGGTATATGTTTTACAGCTTCATTGTTCAGATATGACGTTATACCCACAAGCCTCAGCTGTTATGTCGTTCCACTGACTGATAATATGTCACCGGAAAGACTTCACCATTAAAACCATGGAGATGTGGTTGAAAAATAATGTCTTCCTTCTAGCAACAGTTTTAAAAGCTTCCCTGCAGTGAATTTCAGAGATCCCCTCCCTCCACCTCTGCACAAGCAGGTGACCCATGTGAGGCACATACTGATGAAGTCACACAAGGCAGCAGAGCAGCCACAGACCGGGAAAAAAACAGAAGAGGCGCACAGGGTGAACAATAGCTGGAGAGGAGATAGAATAGAGTCCCACATTGTGCATTCTGCTCCCCTACCTTCAGTCATGTAGTGATGGATTGAACCATACAAGCTATTCTTTTTAGCCACAGCCCTGGCAAAGAGGCAAGCATTTTCCTCCAATTTGTACAGGAGGGATGTGGGAGCTTTTTCTTACTTTGGCTTAGTTTGAAATAATGCATAAGTGAATTTCCCTGTTAAGTGACCGGCCATGTCATGCAGAGTCAAAAGGAGGTATGGAAATCTTGACCGGTTAATTTCATAGAGAGATTACAGTGCAAGAAGAAGTGAATACCATCTGTGCTGAAAATTTAACCACTGTGTCAGCAGACTAACATTTTAAACAAATAGAGTTTATTACGATGGTAGTTAAAGTCCTGAGAAACTGTATAAAACCCTGAGTGCTGGAGCAGCGTTGGGGAAAGCGTCCATATTCCTTCCTGGCACTGCCGCCTGCCAGAGAGGCTGAAAGGAATTGGGCCAATGAGGTCGTAAAACAAAACACAGCCGCAGAGGTCAACTTCATCACAGGATTGTAGAAAAGTTAAGCTCTGGATCGGCTATATAGTCTGTGAGATCCAGTGTGGTTTGCCACAGGATTACTCCTCCCAGCTTAATCAAGGATCATGTGTAATAGCTGCATGTTTACTTCCATAACATTTTCTGACGGTGGTGCTGTCTGACTGTACCATGCTCAGTTCAGGGATAAAATAGCGGATGCCTAAACCATCGTTTGTGGTGATGTTATTGAGCAGATTGGTCCTAGAGTGATTTTAATGTCAGATTATCGCTTTCAGAAGGTTACAGAAATGGTCGACGAAGCACAACCGATCCAACATCGGAAAGGTGATAGCGAAGGGGGTTTCCAAAGCTACATGACCATCCAACAAGAACTTCTGCTGAAGAGTCTGCAGCCAGGCTAGCAGCTCTGTGAGGCTTTGAGGTTAATGCAAACATCAGCCTCTTCAGAATGACAATGCTAACATGCTGATGTAAAGCAGGTTTAATCTTTACCAGGTTCACCATCTTAGTTTAGCATGTTAGCATGCTAACATTCGCTGATTAGCACTAAACACAAAGTACAGCTGAGGCTAATGGGAATGTCATTAGTTTTAAAAACATTAGCATACCTTATGCTGTGTAGTTAGCATGGCTAAGACTAAAAACATTCAGTAAAAACTGACATATTAATTTTAACTCACTTTCTTAGCATTTTGCCTGAGTAATGATCAAATTGGACATTTTTTAAAAGAGCATCTGATTTTTCTTGCTTCTTGTACAAAATTGTACTAAAGGTCATATGCAGATAGATTTTACCACATTTACATTCTTCTTTAGATCTCTATTTTAGATTTCTGCTCAGAAGTGACACACGCCTCCCAAAGCAGAGCTGATGTAGCACACAGGGCACCTTTTGTATTTTCTCTGCACATTTCTCTTCTGATCTAAATCCTCTTGTTGTTTTTAAGATGTGAACAGTCTCTTCTCTGATCCTCTTCTTACCTCTATCTTTCTGACCGAGGTCATCTGTCTGTTTTTCCCCCTCACAGAGAGTTAATCTGTCCTTCGATTTCCCTTTTTATGGACATTTCCTGCGTGAAATCACCGTGGCGACTGGTGGTAAGTGAACACTGTTCTTGGATTCTGTTCTCTCAATAGTAGTTATTGGTGTTGTTATTGGATATACTGTATGTGCTTGGCATGTTACACTGTACACAGGCAGTTTTTATTGCCGCTGGGTTTAGGAGGGAATGTGGTACAATTTCTAAAATGAGTCCGGAGTGGAGAGACCTTTGTGAAATGGAGAAGAAAAAGAGAGTTTCTGCACATGTTTCTGGTACCTGTGAGTGTGGTGGCGACTGCACAAAGACATCTCACCTCTGAAAACAGAAAACAATGAGTTATTTCTTTTGTCTGGGAAGTTACATCAGAAGATCCAGGGTCGAAAAAGGCTCGTCTGGCACAAACCACAGTACAAAACCACCAACAACACTCTGCCAGCCAGGCAGTCAGCCTGATACAAGAGCATTTACAGCTCTCACCTCTGCGGGATAGTCTGCTAGACTGGGGGATAACAAAACAAACCACTCCCAACGCTCAGCACCACCAGCTCCACACCAGACTTAACTGGAAGAGAAACCAGACTGATGGTTTGGACTGGAAACCAGAGTCCCTCTGCCAAGTGGCCTAGCACACTCTGATAGACGTGGATATGGAGGTGGGGGTATCAGGAGATGTGTATGCGTGGGTTGGACACGTGACACAGCAGACGTGTTTGCCAGAGTGTGCAAAGCAATTTTCCACTTGAGTCTTGACGGCGAAACCACAACACCCCAACCAGCTATTATCACATCAAAGACTAAAGCCCTGCTCTTACCCAACTATTTCAGAGATGTTGTGCTGCGTTTAACTGCCACTGGAATAATAAAGAAATAATCCACCGTGTCTCTTATCATCATTATCATCACTGTCTCATTTTCCCACTTGATCCTCCATCACTGGCAAAGTTGAGTTGGTTTCTTTGGCTTCAGAAATGTGCTGGATGATGGTGTGGAGGGATGGACGGGCTCAGGCGATACAAGCACAGAGGAGATAACGAGAATTTGCATTCCTCCAGACGGAGATGGAGGAATGAGACTGAGGAGGAGAGGGGGAGCCGAGAAGGAGGAGGCGGCTATCTGCCTCTCGCAGGCCTCTGGGGCTTTTTCTCTCCTCATATCCCTCCGTTTCAGGGCCTATCAGTCAGCTCGTCCTCCTCTCCCCACTGCACCATCTTTTCTCCAAGCTTTCATTGCTGTCAGCGAGTCACTGTTTTTATGAATATTAAATAAACACAATTTCTTTTCGCTACCTGTGCTCAAACTCCGCAGCAGAGTTACAATTACATTCAGTGTTGTCTTTTCAGAGTTACAGTTACTTTCCAAACAGTCCAGCAGCCAGTTCGCAAACACGTTAACGATGTGGGCAACAAGATGGGGCTGGCATGCAGCCTTGTCAAACATATGAGGTCTAAATCCTCTTTCATGGGTTTTTCATTCCATTAAATTGAGAGATACTCTGCAAAAAGTGTCGACCCTGAGAGGAAATTTTGTCTGCTGATTGAAATACAAATCAACTTGAGACACTATTCTGCAAATAAGTGTAAATGCCTCAAAACAAGATAAAGATCAGGACACATCACTGCACAAATTTCAAGAAAATTGTAACCAAAATGGCTCAATAAGATAACCTGATTCATTGCCATAAAGTGCGCCCTACATGCTTGAAAACTGTTCCACCATAAATGTAAAGTTCTTCTGCATGCTGGTGCCCCACCACATGCAGCCGGTGCTTGTTTTTCTTCGCCCCTGCCCCTCAAGACAGTCCACTGCCAGCCGCCTCTCCAAGCAATTGTGTTTCCTGAAAATGTGTTTAATAAAACAAATAAGTAGTGTATCAGCGTAATTTCTGGGAGACAGCATTGTCACAAGGAGGGAACTTTTGGACTTTTTTTGCCCAGTCATGGCAGTGATTGTTGCCAATTTTCCGTTCTCCAAAGTTGTGAAATACAAAAAGCGTTTCTTTGTGCGTGCCAGAGGATTGTCCCTAGGTGAGAAATAATGGATTGGAAGGCTGACTCAGTAATGCTCTGTATCAATCAGCAATAAAAAAACACACAAAAAGTAGACATTTCATTTAGATAAAAACCTCGTAGCCTTTTATTTAAAAGACAAAAGACTAAATAGAGTGTGTGCGTGTGTGTGTGTGTGTGTGTGTGTGTGTGATTCAGTTCTTACTCAGAACAGCTGTGGTAAATATCCTGTAAGTTAAACACAGCTCAGAACCAAGGAACAAAGACCTTATCTAAACACAATGTCCAATAAAGTGAAGCTTTAGTCTAGAAGGGACTGCTAATTCCTGCTCATGTTTTTCTTGGGCATACACAGCCCCGCACTTTTGGAAAGCAGCACATATAAACATAACTTGGGAAGAATTATGCTACTCCATCCCACCATCCTCAAACCTCTTCTTGACCTCGGACTCCTTTATTTCATGTCTACTTTCTTTCTCCTCTTTCAATTTACATCTGTCATTCCCCAGGTACCCCCCCCCCTTCCAGTCCCCCTCTGCTGTAAGTGACGGCCATAATGAATGAATTGCCTCTCTATTGAGCGCCCCGCAGCTCTCAGCTCTTTAGTGTATTGAGAGGCTGTCTGATTTTCTTTAGACTGTCAAATACGTGGTATTGTGTTTTCAGGAGATTGCCGGCGGAGAGCAGAGGCAGCACCAGAAGTAAAAGCCTTTGACACAGGGCATTGTGTGTGTGTCCAGCCAAGTGTGTGAAGGATTTCTAAGCTTTCTGGAGGTTTAAAGTGAAAGGAGAAAATCGTGAAGTAAAACGAACAAAGCCGAAGAAAGAGCGAAAGATAAAAACGTGCCTGAATAGAATGTTGGGTAAATATGAGATGAGGAGGAATGTACAGCGCTGATTTGGAGGAAGTCACTTGTGTCGTCGTACAATCAGATAAAGGATGTGAAAGTGCCAATGCAGCAGCATACAACCACGAAGTCATCACCAGTCACTTTGGCCTTATGTTTTTGTTTACCTTAATTTAGGCAGGTAGACTAAACAACCCTGCCTGTTTATCTTCTATCTTCTCTACAATCATAGATCATGACATGAGATTATCTGCTGTACTGTGTTCGTGTTTACCTCGCAAGGCAGCTGGATTCACGAGATCCCACAAGATCCATCTCGTCAAGCTATGTCACTCTCATGTCTGTCTGGTAAATACGCAGCTACAGCTAGCATCTGTGAAGCTGGAAACAATAGGAAACAGCTAGCCTGGTTCTGTCCAAAAATTTGCTTGTTGGTCCATGTTTATTTCATCCAAGAACATTATGTGCTGTGCTGAACTAGTACGAGCCAAGAAATAGTCCAGAAGACAAGCATCCAAAGTCATTCCTTTGAAACAAATGAGATACAGGACATATGTTAGTTGGTGAACTGTAGATGTGCTGTTCCTTTGAACAGAGCCAGGCTATCTGTTTCCCTGTGTTTGCAGTCTTTATGCTAAGCTAAGCTAATAGCTGCTGGCTGTCGCTTCACATTTATCATAAACACATGAGAGTGGTGTCGATCTTTTCATCTAATTCTTGGCACAAAAGTGAAAAAGTGTATTTCCCAAAATCTTTGCTTTTAAAATTTGCTCTGGCTACATTTCCACATTTTGCACCTGCTCCAAATGATGTATTTTGGATTTTTTTTTAATTTGATACCATGAAATGGTCCAACACTGCTGAATTAATTGAGGCCCGGTACACGATGTGGAAACAGTCAATTATTTGATTAGTTCATCAAAAAGCTATTTGACAACCATTGATAGTTGCTTTTTTCTGTTTTCTGTCATTGTTAATCACATAGTATCTTGTGTTTTAACAAGAACAGTTTAAAGACTTATGAAAGACTGATTCATCCAAAAACTAGCCAACCACTGAACTGATAATGAAACTAGATGTTATTTTATTACTTTTGTTTTTCCTCTCGCTGTCTTTCTGCTGACAATAGCTGCTTTTAATGCCATCTTAATTAGTGGAATATTTTAAGCCAGCCTTAACAGAAAGCATATGAAAAGAGCTCTGGATAAATTAGTGAGTGGCCCCCGAGTTCAGATTATTTTGTAAATACGATGTACAGTTTTAATAGGAATAACAACATAACGATGGCAAAGCATGTAGTCAGAGGACTTCACACAACTAAACGAAGTCACGTCTTCACTCCTGCCTCCCTCTCCTGCTCCTCTCACTGTGTGTGTGCTGACAGCGCTCTATATAGAGAGCAGGGGGTCTTTAGGGAAGGATTGATTCCCCTCATGATATGCTCTGCTCCTGGTTTCCAAAGTGATAGATGTGTTTTGATAGCCCGCCCACTGTATGAGAAGACATATGGTGACATGAAATGGGCTTTTATAGGCTTGGCCTCAATGAGATTTTTCCCCAAAATCCTCTTTTCTTTCCGCACAGGGAAAGAAAAATGCCTCAGGCAGCCACTTTACATGTAAGCTGTATTTTTGTTGAACTTCTGCAAAAAAGGCAAACAGATCCCTTTATAAGAGAATGATTTCTTACTCTGGGTTGTATGATGACATTATTGTAAAACTGTCCTAAAGACCAAGTGAGGTGAAGAGCATTTCTCGTGTCCAACAGTGATGTAAAGGAGTAGTTTGACATTTTAAGAAAAGCACTAATTCACTTTCATGAGTGTTGGATGAGAAGATATGAAGCTACAGCTAGCAGCCAGTTAGCTTAGCACAAAGACTGGAAACAGCTACCGCGGCAAGCCTAGCAAAGCTAACAAAACATGCCTGCCTGCACCCGTAAAGCTCAATAATTAACATGTTATCATTGTTTAATCTGCAAAAAACAAAGTGTAAAAACATCAGTTCACATTTTTATGGGGGATATGTGACTATTTCTTGTCTGGGAGCACTTCTCAACCTGTTCCTACACTGCAAGAAATGAGATATACCATCTTAATTAGTGAGCTTTAGAGGAGCTGATAGGTGCATTTGATTACCTTTGGACAAAGCCAAGCTATTTCCCCCTGTTGTTAATCTTAATGCCACACTAAGCTAACCGGTGGCTAGCTGTTCTTCGTATTTAGCCTACAGACAGGAGATTGATATCAATCTTTTCATCTAACTCTCAGTAAGAAAGCATATTTCCCAGCATGTTGAGCTATTTCTTTAATAATACGTGTGTGCTAAACATTTCCAGAACTTCCTGCTTTCAGATTTTCATATTGATACTTTATCTCTTGTCCAGAAAAGACCATGTTTTTAGTGGTTTTTAGTTGTTACTGGAAAGTTACAACCAGTCTTTAATGTTTGAACCCCGTCTGTCATCATAAAAATCATGCAGTTTTTTCACAATTTTCAGCAAGAAAAGTGTGGCAACAGCAGGGAAAGATAGATCTAAACTTAAACAAGAGTCATTTGTTTAAAAAAAAAAAACACACTCACTTTTTTCAAGATACTGTTGCTGTTAATGTCTTATTAATTCTTCAAATGCTCCTCAGAGGTACATTGTATTGATACATGTGACGTCTCACCCAAATGCCCCGTTTTCCTTTCATTCTGAGTGAAATGTGATTGCGAAGGTACATGTTAAGGTGTCTAAATATTTTTCCAATTCAGACAAAGCCAGAAGGCGAAACAAAAGCTTGTCCTTTAAACAAATCTTGAAGTAGCAGCTGACTTTGCTAAACTTCTTGTCAGCAGGGAAATTAAGACACTGTTTGGTTCTGTTGTCGTCAGTGCTTTATTCGTTATGCAAAGGCCATTCCCTCGTGATGAATAGTGGGCGTTTTCCCCCTTTTCTGAGTCCATTAATATCCATGTTTACAGGCTGCTAAATGATGCAGCTCTAGTTTGTGTTGACTGAGCACGTCCCTCTCTGTGGAGAGATCTATTTGTGCCTCGTTGAAGGGACGAATAAATTGGAAAAGTTAACATAATCCCATTTTGCTGTCATGGTCTCTTCGTTAGCGCCTGTGATTAATGATGCGGAGTAAAAACACACAAAGGAGGATGGAAAGGAGTACACAGGAGAGTAAAAGGGAGAATCAGTCAGACTCATAACCCCATGATGATATATAACTGCTTGCTCAGCATATCCTCCTTGAAAGCCCCTCAGATTTGCCCTTCTGTTTTTGATAATGGTGCTAATTAATCGCCATCGCTAGCAGAAGCAGCCTGCAGCACGAGGGCAGAGGCAGAGAGCGAAGTTATGGTTGTTGGGTAATGAGGAGCTTCACTGGAGGCCAGACGTGTTGTCTTCCTGAAAGATACTGTATCTGCTAACAGCTCTACAGGGGGAGGACATGTAGCAGTGGAGGGAGAGAACATTGATGTTTGATTTTATGAGTCGCTAAAAGCTAAATCCACCATAAAACTCTGTACGTGATATATTGAACATCACACATTGCTGAGTCTAACCATGTAAGCATGCTTGAGAGGGAAATTTCCATTCTGTTAGTAGTTATATGTTATTTTCTCTTTTTTTCCTCAGGGTTCATCTACACAGGTGACGTGGTCCACCGGATGCTAACAGCTACACAGTACATCGCTCCTCTGATGGCAAACTTTGACCCCAGTGTCTCCAGAAACTCCACCGTCATCTACTTTGACAACGGTAACAGCTAATATCTTATTCCTCTCACTCACACAGTTTTGGCTCCAACCAGCCATTTGTTTTGGTAACGACAGAATGAAATTAGGTTTCCCGTTGCCAACTTTGTGCTAACAAGCTCCAGAAAATACTCAAACAGAGAAAGAAATGAATTAGCTAACTGCTGGTTAGCAAACTGTACCACAATTTCTTTTTAAGCTCTGTGAGTCACGAAAAACAGGCAAGCCAGCAAAATGACAAATATCATGCAGCGCCCAATAAATCACACCCCCTCTATAACCCTCTATGACTATAGTAACATTCCCCTAAACCAAACATATTAGACATCAACAATTTCTCAATTGATTTTACAGAAAATGTATTACAATACATTATTTGATACATGTATGTATCAGTTTTACCCAAAATTCGCACAAAATAATGGCTAAATTAATGCAGATAATCTGTTATTACTTAAGATATATGAGCCATCTTCGGAGAGAAAATTATGAAATAGCACTTTTTCCTAATTAGATTATATTTATTGAACTTCCCATGACCTCTGTAACATCGCCTTAAATTCCATTCCCTGACTTTAAACCAAACTGATGCCCTTCCTCTCCGTCTGCACCTTTCCTTTGCCATCTGTGATGGTTGTTATCCATCATGTCCGTCATTGCCGTCTAATCCCTCCGCTGCAGAGTGACTGACCAACTGTGTGACCTTCTGCAGTGGAGCTCATCAGACTTTAACCAAACTGGCAGCCGATCGATTCTCAGCCCGCTTGCTTCTCAACACACTGTCCATCAGTCAATGTCCTGTCAATACATCAGAAGAACTGTGTGGTGTGCTGCGTTGTGTGAGAGTCGGTGCTGCTCTCCATCAGATTGTAAGCAGTTTGATGAAGCGTATTGTTTGTTCTCAACGCGCAAACAGGATTGTGGGAGTTGTGTGAAACTTCACAGAGACGGTGTAAAGCTTCTTAATTTTAACAAAAACCTTGACTTATTGTGTTAATTAGAATCTGGTAAACACAGAATACATGTGATCATGTAAGAAGTTTTTCAAGTGATATCACACAATTATAGAGGAGTGATTCAGCACATAAGAGATCTGACTGTTGTTGCCAGCGTGACCATGGTGAGAGCACTGCTGTGGTAAAAATACCTCTCACAGCCTGTTTGACACTTAGAGACTTTAATACAACTGCAGAACTCTGCTGTAGCTTCCATGCATGGTACCAAGCAAGTATGTATTAATCCAGTGCTCATCGATTAATGTCAAGACTTCTATCTCCTAAAAAAGCTGCAACACTACCGTCTGATCCTCTTCAAATCTTTATTATATGAAGAAGCAGTAGTTTTTTAGAACAAATGTGCTCTTCATCAGGCCCAGAGGAATCAAATGTCCAATTTACACTGAGATGATGACGTTTTAAATTAGACTGAAATTACAAGGAAATCAGCTATTGCACTTCCAGTCAGTTGAGACCAAGAGGGCTGTTGTAGCATTTATCTGATCCCTGATCAGTTCCAGCACTGAACTATCTGTGCTGGTGACAATACATTTTTCCATTTATGGGTGAACAATGTGGATTTGAGCTGATGAGACGCCAAAACTTTAGTTTGTTTAGTTCATAAATACGGCAAACCCATGTATTTGTGTGAGTTTACAGCTAGTTGTTCGCTAGCAAGCTTGTTATTGCTAATTGCTAATAACTAAACTGTAAAATGACAAGTGGGCCTCACACTGTCGTGGGATTCTTGAGTTGAACAGCCATTGTTAACGTTATTAGGGACACCTGTGCTTTTACTGCTATGACAAGTCAAACGTCTATTCAAATGGTCATAAATACAGTTCAAAAAGCGAATATAAGTGTTGAATGTTAAACAGACTAAACATGATTAAACAGATTTTAGAACTGATGCTGTCTAAGCCTCACTAAACCTCTTGAAAAAATCTGCTTCGCCGTGCTGAGGGTGGTCTTGCGTAATAGAGCTAGATTCCATTTGTTTGTTTTGAGTTTATACAGCATGTTAAGCTTGTAAGTGGAATTAGAAACAAGGCCAGTGTGTACTCCCTCCAGGCCTCCTCACCCACTCTGTATTTTTAGCCAGGAAGCCCCAGATAGCGTGGCAGCCTCCCCTCCTGAACTCAATGCATTTTAAGTAGACTTATATTAGGCTTTAACTTGTGCTGACTGAGGAAGCACGCCGTGCCATAAGGCAGCAATTTAGTGCTCTGTTCCTCTCTCAGATATTCCCTGCCTTCTCCTATACTCTGTCCTCTTTAATGCATTACACAGCAGCTCTTCAGCACTGCCTCCTTTTCCTTATTTCCCATCCAAAACACTCAAAATAGTGAAGAATGCCCTGCAGTTGCTGCCCTTCACTCAACAGTTGTCAAGCTGCGATATTAGTCGCGTGATATTAAATGTCAATGAAAGATCAGACTCAGACTTGTCTCAGCTCCTGCTTTAACACATGCAACATCCATGTCGAGTGCTAGAGGCTGTCTGTTCACACCACATGGAATTTATAATGGGGTTTCCTGTGCGAGCAGACGCCTGAGCTCTCCACGCTGTCAGCAGAGGGGCTAAATCTCATCTTTGCTTTGGATGGAGGAGCTCTGGCTATGTGATGTAAAAATTGATTCGTTGTGTTAACAGACCTTTATTGCCCTGGCATACAGCCAAATGACTATCTCAGAGAATGACTTTCCCATCAATAGGCTCTCTGGAGTCTACAGTAAATCACAATAGTGTTAAAAGTAATGTGTGGCCCCGCTGTCTGCAGGGTAGAGCTGAGGGCCCAGTGAGTCTGGTGCTAATTTAACGTACAAACTCAAATAAAGGCAACACCAAAGGATGAGTCCTTTTGGTCAAGTGTGAGTTACTTGTGCAGCTCAGATCACTGAAACTTTACTTACTTGAACTGATATCTCAAACAATGAGCAAATAAAGCCAAATCTACAGTATAAGCATGACTAGATGACTCTAAAGGTTATTTTGGTGAACGCACTCTTTAAGTTAGCGTCACTGTTGTCCTTCTGCCTTTCTTTATCCCTGCTGGTGAATGCTGTCAGCCAGTGTAGCTTGAAGTATTTTCTTTTTACTTTTCCATAAGAAGAAGTCATTTACAGCACTGCCATTCGCGCCTGCACAGTATGAAAAACTTTCACCGTTGTGAAAATTGCCGGAGCTACATAATCCATCACAGCAACCACCACTCCGTGATTTGGTTTTGTCAAAAGTTTCAGTTTTATTGCTGTTTCATCCTGCTCCAGTGGAGTGTTTTCATATCACTGCTCACACTACTTCAGTGTCAATCACCTCACACCCACAGGGGGAACTGAAGCCTCTGCCAGGAAATAAGCCCTCGCAAACATATCGCCTTGCAAACATGATCGTTACATTAATGTCTTCTTACTCACACCCTGTTGCCTGGTCAGTGGTTCATTTCACGCTAGATCTGAGACAGTAGAGATGGTGTTTCAAAGCCAGTGAAAAGCAGATCAGTGTGAGCTATCTGCAGGCAGCACTGACGTCTGTTTTTCCTTCGGTGATTCTCTTATATGTGGTAATGGGCTGCATGAATTTTCATGATGGTTCTTTTTCCCCTAGGTACCGCTCTGGTGGTGCAGTGGGACCATGTCCACCTACAGGACAACTACAACCTGGGAAGCTTCACCTTTCAGGCGACGCTGCACAACACTGGCAGGATTGTTTTTGCATATAAAGAGGTCAGGACTCCTTTAACAAACCTGCTTTCTTATTTCACCTCCGGTATCAAAGACAGTGAAACGCATTTAAATGAAGCAACTACATTACAGGTGAACAACATGGACCGCGCTAGAATAATTCAGGGCTTGATCGAGGCATTTCACGGAAAATGAATAACACACAGCTCACATGCTCTTTTGAGTTCTCAACATGTGTTTTCACTCTGGTCATTACACAGAAGAGTGACGCCTACATGACTGAGAAAATAAGTTTAATGACGGCCGCTCCTTAAGAAAATATCACTTAATGCCCTCATACTGTTTCCACATGTTTGATTTGTTTGTGACATTATTTCAAATTATATCAGGTTTTTATTAAATGTCCCGATAGTGTCTATTAATTTTTTTTATTTCAAAGACAAATAGACATACAAGTTAACTGAACACAGAAAAACAGATGGCAATGAAAAATATGATCCGGCAGAGACTGCTGCAAGAGGCTGAAATTGCAATAACTAAGTAATGATCTGTGGTAATTGCAATGGTTACAACAGCAGGGCTCCTTCTTTTATGACTCTTCGGCGTCTTTTCTATTATTTTCACCTTTTAGACGAGCTGATCTGAAAGCTGCGGGAGTTTTTTCTAATAGGTATTTCATTATGCTGCTGTTATTGGTCTGAAAAGAGCAACCAGACCTCCTTCTCATTCACCTTTAACAACTTACCTCTGAAACATTGAGGACTTTTTGTGCAGTTTGACTCTTTACTTTACTTTTTACTTCCTTCTGTGTCTGAAATGTTTATTCTGTGCACCAAAGACAGATGTATGCTTATTGAAGTTGCATAATGCCTCAGCACATTCCCATAGGAGACAATGATAAATTGGTTGAATTGTCGGTGCTGTCAGGTGAGCCTGTCCCAGTCAGACCATCGTGGTTCTGGTAATTGATTTCCCCTCTTCTATTTCAGATTCCCATTGAGGTGTCACAGATCAGCTCTGTCAATCACCCGGTGAAGGTGGGCTTGTCTGATGCCTTTGTGGTGGTCCACAAGATCCAGCAGATACCCAGTGAGTCTCAAACACACCTCTCCAGCTTACATTTCCTCACTTGTATGGACCTTATTTAAATCACGTCAGCTGGAAACATCAAAAGTCCACTGGAGGCATAATTTTCAACCATGTCAGTCAGCGTAAATTTGCAAACATTTGCCGAGGAAACCTGCTGATGAAGACTAGCATAGCAAGAAATGATGAACTGCTTTTGTTCAGTTTTGTGTGAAATCAAAGGCTCATTGTTTTAAAAATCACCAAGAGTCCGGAGTGGTAAACCTGCCACTGAGCTGGAGAGCCCCCGCAGCTTCAGACCTGCATTTCAGATGTACAGATGCAGGAGTTTAAACAACAGATGAAAGCGGTGGTTCAGCGAATGGTAAAATCTGCATAAAATACAAATGAAAAATGAATAAGGGATGCTTATATTGAAGTGCAGCTCTGCTTCATGAATTCCAAATCCAGCAGCGACGCAACTGCCCAGCCACAGTGAAAAAGAAACGAAAACAGTGTGTTTGTCCATGTGTGTGTCTGTGTGTGTAGGCAGCTGTTTTAGAGTAATAAATGTTTCTATTTATTAAAAGATCTTTCATTTAATACCATCTATGGGGAGTTTTCCACCTCTGCAGGTCAATGATGTTGTGGTAAACTGCATCCAGTAATGCAAAGCTTGACGCCGTAGCAACAGTAACTAAGGGGGGGCGGGGCTTAGCAAAGAGCCATTAAGCTGACTGAGTGCATCGTCTCATCAGCTTCCTGTTTACCCTTTAAACTGTGTCTTATACCTCTGAGTTCAGCCTGGCCTGTTTTGCTTTAGCTCCAGCTGTCACCACCTCTTCTCCAACACTGTTCCATCTCTCTCAGTGGGCAGCAGGCAGAGCTGTGGGCACGGCTCCAGATCTGCCTCTCCCATTTGCTTTTGAGGTACTGCAATTTGGGCCCATTAAATTTAAAGCAATGCGAGCAAAGGGGAGACACTTCAGACCTTTTCATCCACAGTCAAACTCCCTCTCTCTCTCTCTCTCATGGGCTCTGATTCAAAGTCTGCCACAATAATGAGTTGTCAAGTATGATTTATTCAGCCATTTAAACGCTGTTTTGGTTGCGTGTGTGAAACTTGGATCGCATTTATTTCAAAGTTAATAACTTATAACTTAAAACTCATTACATAGTAAGGGCTTTTTTCGTCCTTCATTCGGCATTTTCATGTTAACTTGGATGTGGAGGCGGTTGTAGCTCAATATGTCATGAGACTGACATTTGTGAGTCTGCTTTAAGAGTAAAACAACTCTACAAAACACCACATCCTTGGAGTGGTAGGATTTTCTGACACGGACTTTGTTTTCTGTCTCATTTGAAGCCTTTTTCTACAAAATCTCTTTCTCGAAGGCTGTAGTTGGCACTGAATGATTTGTATATTGAACCTGTTAGCGCAGTCATCCGAGACTTCATAAACCGAGCTGTCTTTGATGCCTCTGACAGAGCATGATGAAACCAGTGTGTGCAGCTTCTTGGTTATGGAGCGATGAAATCTTGAATGGAAGCAGATTGAAACCGAGGTATTGTCTTGAACATGAATGACGTCTCTGAGGAGTGTTTCTCTTCTTTGTGTGCTCTGATCGTCTGCAACGATCACATCACCGCACTTACTGTGCTTCTCAAGAAACCTAAATATTTTAAAGGATCTAATTTTTGGAGAGATCAAACAGACCAAACTGAATTTCTTCAGATGCAAACAACGAAATACGATACCTGCCTTGCCCTCACTTACATGTATCACATTAAATCCAAATGATGTGTCCGTATTTGAGACACTGCTTGACAATTGATGTCTTACTTAGTGTTGCTGCACCCGTCAAAGCTTTCTGTTGTAAAATGCTGTTTACCACAACAACAGTGTCAGGTTTACCACTAAAAATTCTTCGTAATTTTTTAAAAAAGTCTCTGGTTTCACGCAGAAAAGAACGAAAACAGCTTTTTATTTTCTGCCTCTGGCGTTGTGGATCAAAACTCTTCGGAAACGTTTAAACAGACAAAGGCAGACAAAAGCAGTCTTCTCATGTTAGCCTGTGTCTCAAGAATTTATCAACTATAGCTAGCTAACTAGTGAAGCTAACGTTAGCGCCAAGAGCTGGTTGGTAACTGCTGTCTTTGGAAAATGTAGCGCCTTCTCGGGTAACGTTGGCTGGGGTTGCTAGAATTTTAAGTTCCAAGCTAATGTTAGAAAAGTGAAACACGCAGTTTAATCCATTAAAGAAACAACCCTCCAAACTCTTCAAATGGAGAGTATCGTACTACAGCCCGATGCACACTGCTTCAACATGAGGAGTAATCCTGGACAGTCACTTTTTTTTTAATTAGGAGTCAGTTTCTAAGACTGCCTTCAGACACTGCAAGCAAAATCAAACTCCTGCAGCAGCTGAAACAAACAAAGCTTTGCTTTCTTGCTGTACAATGAGCCAGCAGAGCACACAGGTTCATGTCCACGTCTGAAGGAAAAGGGCAGTATTTGCATCCTGCACCCGTCAAGGCCTCGATGTCTGTGGAGTCTGTGGAGACAGCAAAGGATGCAGCATCAAAGATCCAAAGCTCTTATAGTAATAGGCCTTATATTGATGCAAATGATAGAGAATGGCACTTAAATAGGAGGCTATACATAGATGGATGGGGACTAACCTTTAGAAAAAGCAAGAATCAGCAGTTTTCATAGTGAAACAGTCCCTCCTTGTCGGATGGTTAGAGTTACTGTGTTATTTTAAGTCATCTGTTCTTGATCTCTGCATGTACAGTAGAGATGTAGGCTGGAAACGATGCAGCTGAGAAGACAGTTCTTGTAAAGTAATGTTATTAATTTGTTTGAAAAAAAGGAAGGTTGTGTTTGGGATCTGTCTAGATCTGCTTCAGATCTTATTTAACTGCGATTATCTGGGTGAAAGAAAAAAATGTGACATTTTTCAGCATGTATCGAGGCAGTCATGCCAGATTAATAAATGGCCTCTGATGGAGGGAATGTTAAGATTCCATATCCTGGGAACATTAAACCTTAATTACCAGAGAAAAAACAGAGAGGAGAGGCATGACCGCTGCAGGCTGTACCATGAAGAAGTGTTTCAACTCGGTTAATTGTCTCTGAGGCCAATTACTGCACAGCAACCATGGCAACAAGGGGACGTTTTTTTAAGCGACTGTAGCTTCGCCACGGATTAAAAGCTCAAATAAAACATTTTACGCTGCTTCCAGGCAGAGCAGGCCGACAGCCCATCCAGTAAAAGAGAGAGATGAGAGAGACGATTTGTGGGTGTCCTGTGGCCACGGTGTGTAATTAACAGGTCAGGTACAACCACATGTGAAGACCCAGGTTTTAATATACTTTCTCAGTGCTAGATTCTGCAATATCAGTCAGTGTGAGTTATCCTGAAAATTAAGATAAAACCACCTCAGTCTTTGGATTAATAATTGTGAGTCCCAGGAGGAAGATGCCAAGACCGGAGCTATTAATTATATACAGTATGCAGTCTTCAGTCTCTTTTTCTATTTAAGTTTGGGAAGAAACTGTTATTTAATATATCAGAGATGTCGACGAGCCAAGAGTGTAATCATGAGTTTTAAGAGGTCGACTGAGGGTGTTTTAATATTTTGTACAAACAGCCGGAGTGCTGTCTGATTAGCGGACAATGCAGTGCCTGCAATCTCACCATCGATCCTTAACTCTATGCACTGACATCACATTTCTACTGATTTCCAAACAGTTCTTGTGATTTTATGAAAGCAAGTATCCAGACACAGGTGTTTTTTCCATTATGTTTCATAGCTGAAAAGAGCTGTTAACTGGATGTGATTTTGATTTGAATGGGATATTGACCGTCTTGTGCATAATTGACGACACACTTCTGCGAACCTTTGTTTGATAAAATCAGTGGAAGGTAGCTAAATCCTCATTAGGCCTTGTTTATGTTGTGGCTGAGACCAAGCTATAATTGATCTGATTGGTTTCCTTCCACCTACAAACCAGAGGCCTGTGAGGCTGCACAGTGTGCCCACACATCAGCAGCCTCAGGCTGGGGTACTGACCTTCCTCTGGCCCCCACCGTGTCATTAGGCCCCTGATAATCCCTTTGCTACAGCCAAGAGGAAGTCAGGCACCCGGGGAGGAGAGAAGGGGAAAGGAAGGGCGGTCTTATTCTCAGGTTATACCGAGCTGGCTCACATTTGCTGCTTTGATCAATTGTTCCGTGTATAATCAAACCAAGCAGGTCTGCAGGGAAACAACATCCTCTCACATGAGAAGAGCAGCAGTGTAACACACACACTCAACTCAACTAACCTTGAATACTGTTAAATGAAATGGATTTTTTATTTACTTATTTGCGTTCTTGTCCTCAAACCTGCATGAACTGATGTTTTTGGCCACTGGGGGGCACTTGTGAACACTTTACTGACATATTATCACCTTTAACTTGAAATGGTGAATTGTTAGCAAACAGTTGCTTATTTACTAAGCTAACGGTCTCCTGGCTGTAACCTCAGTTTTAATGGACACAGCAGAGTGGAAATGATCTTCTCATCTTACTAAACAATGAGCTTATTTCTCAAAATGTCAAACTATTCCTTTAGATTTTAAACTTTGTTAGCATATTACAATACCATAAGATGAATGAGGCTTGCAAGTCTCTGCTTGCTGCTATTGAATAGAGGATACTGAACATAGTTTAAGGGAAATGTAATGTATTGAGCCACGCTACATGCATGTTTCTGTGCATCCTGATGATTTATTTTACAGACTTACTGTTTAATGGCTGTAATACCTGCACAGAAAGTTTCATAACCCAATTAGGGTTTAGATTAACCACTGTGTTAACAGCACCAAGTTTGATCTACTAAGATACCTCACATGAAAAAAGCCTTTCTCACTTTAACAAAGGATGTAATTTGGCCTTGTCTTTTCCAATTCCACCGACGGCAGTGAAGATGCATGGCCAGCAAAAGCAAGCAGCCCATTTCACACTGACCCATATGAGTTATAAGGGCCAGAATGCAATGAGAGTCAATGATGTATCTAATCAATTGCTCCATCTTACCCCGGCTGATGGCTTGCTGTTACAGATGACTGGGAAGGCAGCCTTTCAACAGGGTCTGATTGATATCGGCTCCCAGGGGAAATTGCTATCGTCCATTGCCAAGTTGTGGGCTGACGCTTGGGCACAAAGCGAGGGGAGAAATAAAGTGCTGTGGTAGCATCCCTTATGACCTGATTCTGCCTCCTGCTCTCTCTCCTCTTTCTTCAGGGACCACTTGTCCCAGTTTTTATCTCTGGGCGGAAGATTTGTGATGGTTTGTTCGCTTTCTCACTCTGTCTCCTCTTTCTTCAAAAATATAGACGTGAGGCGGAGGACAATCTACGAGTACCACCGCGTGGAGCTGACGAAGACGAAGATCACCAATTCTACAGCCGTGGAAATAATGCCTTTACCCAGTAAGAAGAATTTATTGTAACTGCTTTAAGCTCAGTCAGTGTAGACTTCTGGACAAGTATTATTAGATGGATTCCTTCTCATTATATGACATATAGACCTTTTCCTTGACTGTATGTCCATTAGGCTATTGATTGTATAAATAGATGAGATCTGACCGGCTTTGACCCTCTCTCCTTTCCAGCCTGTCTCCAGTTCACCAGCTGTAGCTCCTGCATCTCCTCACAGATCAACTTCAACTGTAGCTGGTGCCATCGGCTCAACAGGTTGGACTGAACACTTTCACCCTCAAAAGATTCACCCGCGTCTCCTCTTCCTCCTCTGTCTCCCAGAGCCCAACGTGACTTGTTTTGTCTGGCAAACAGAAGCTGATGATGTTCAGTTTGAGCAAAGTAGCAAATCACATGGAGTCATTGGACAATGATTAATCGATCAAAATAGTTACTACAGCTTCTCCTGTCCTTTAGCTCAGTAACAGGAATCAATCAGGAATCAGGAATCCAAAACAGGAATGTTCAGCGTAAACATTTTGATATTTGAATAACTTAATTTGGTCATGGTTAAACTTATGTTCTGTCTGTGGTTTTGCATATCTTAATTACAAACAACAGCCATCTGGAGAGCTCACAGCCGTCCACAGATCTGTTACCGCTGCAGCACAATCATATTCAGTGAATGGGGCTGTAGTTCTACCATTTAGATGAGACAGCAGCTCATTTTAACATTCACTCAGCTCACACCTGTTCTGTCAACCTCTGCTCCCCTTTTTATCTTATCCTTCCCGTCTCCCCTGCACTTCAAACAAAAGTAAATATTTGAGCTGCTAAAAGAAGCGTTAGCGTTCCTCCTCAGACTTTCCTGACAGCTGAAATGTGAGCTGAGGTGGCTTTTGTTGCGCTGGATGGAAAAGTTTGGGTGAAAAAGGCAGCGAGAACAAGAAATAAATTATGGAGAGACAGTTGTGTAATCATCCGTAGACTGAAAGTTAAGACAGTTCCAGCTTGCAAGTCAACAGATGTTTACTGTCCTAATAAATGTGTAGCCTGGATGCGTTTTTGGAGGCTGTTGTTGGGGTTCTTTCAGTCTTGCTCGGGACAGCCACCATCTCTTCTCTTTCGTATGCTGCTGCACTTCGAATGCCTTATGCATCAAATATTAATCTGCCACTCTATTATTTTGGACTCATCATTTATTCTGTGAGTAATGTGTTTGACGTGAGAAATGTGCAGCATTTCTGCTCTGTCCGCTGAGATTTGTTATTTAGGACTTGCGGGGGGTTTTGAATTTGACTTTCCCTTCACTCTGCATCTTAAATTCTCCTGCCTTTGACAGAGACAAACTCATTTACAGTACAGTGCAGCAACATGAAGAAGTGTTTTTCCTCTTAGCAATTTATGGACACCGTGGAGAGATACTGTATGCCTGTGGCAGTGCTCTCATTAGGCTGCATTTTAATTAGCTCTCACTGTGTTAATATCTGACTGTTCAGTCTTACTCTGCCCTTTGTATCCTTTAGCCGCTTCCTCTGAAAAAGGCAAACATGCCTTGAACACCCACTAATTAAAAACGGTGGCAGCCTCGTTGGCTCCAGGGTTAATGAAAGGCGCTGACATTTTAAGAGAACACCCCTGATGAACCTTTCTCACTGTGAAGTGCTGGGAAGGTGAGAGCATGGCGCCTCTTTCATGCTAAGTTCTGAACTAAACAGCTCATTGTGCAGTCGGTGCTGAAGCAGGTTAATAAAGCAGGACAGAATTTCCAGTGGAGCCAGAGAGGGCCGTAAGTGCCTGTGTAGCCGAACATTGATATGTTTAGAGGAATTTTATAGCTGGTGAGCGTCGGGAATGCAGCTCTTTGGTCATCATGGAGACAAATATTGAGTTTTAATGTGTCTCATTAGCGAATCTAATAATTGCAACTACGTAAAAAATAGCTCAGTCTCACATCATAGTGTGTACAATCCACAAGAGGACAGCTTGTCAGTGTCAGGTTATGCCTCGCATGGATGAAGGTGCAGTACCAGTGGTTGGTGATAATGATGGAAGCTAAGGACAAACATAGTATAAAGGGCAACATCGGGGACAAGACCTTCACACAGGAGACCAGGGTTTGAGTCCAAAGTGAAGCCAGTACTCACTGTTGATTGTTTTAAGGAAGCAGTTATTTAAAGCCAAACTATGACCTTCTCCTAAACCTACCAAGTAGTTTTTGTGACTAAAACTAACCAAACTGTGAGCATCACCTGAAATGTTTCTCAGCAAACTTGCATTGTTTGAGTAACAGAGAAGTCAGTCATGATAATTGATGCATTAGTAATAAATTAGTGCAGCTCTGGTATAGCTGTTGGAGAGTGAACAATACATAATGAGTCAGACCATAAATAGTATTAAAAACAGGGGTTAAAGACAGTGTACGAGGTTACTTTCTGCAGCTTGAGAGACAGTCTTTCCTGAATTTGAGATGGCATTTCAAGAAGTGGGAGTAAAATCTCATAATGAAATCTATCCATCCTGCTGTGAATGCAGGAAACCTGAGGAGAAATACTCTCTTTGGTGGATTCATTTATATTCAGATGAAGCGCCGCTGCCCATTTGTAATTAAAAGCATTGTGGTTCACTGCGCTAGATGGCAACGAGCTGAGATGGATGCCATTGAGAAGAAACAAAACACAAGCTCCCCATAGGCACAGGTTAGACCAGACCTGCTCGCTAATATTGTGTCTCATTCTGCTTCCCTCTCCTCCCTCTCCGCAGGGAGAGCAGTCGGGCAAAAGTGGGGGATTAAGCGGAGGAATCTGTCTCGCCTGATTGAGCAGATGAGGCTGAATGTTTTGGGGGGGAAATAAAAGGAATGGGATGATTAGAGAGGTAGAAAGATGAAAATGGACTTCTTCACATAAAGCTATTACCATAACAATATGTTCACTGGAGAAATGGGGCCTGCTGGGGATGTCTCAGACCCTACTGGACTCATATTGTCCTGGCAGCACAAAGCACAGATACCATTGCTGGTTTTAAAGCACAGCTTTTCCGCATTGCCAGTTAGTCATAGGTTGTTTTCATCTGTGGGCATTTTTCTATACGTCTCCCACCTGCAGTGACACATAATTTGCAGACTACCAAAGCTTTTCAACCCCAGTTTATTGGGCAGAGCACAGTGTGAGTGGGTTTACTGCTTTGCATGCTAACCTTTCCTTCCAGCCACAATACTGTTTGTGGCAAAGGGCCAAGACAGAAAGATGGCGAGTTCACCAGTGGGAGAGTTGAAATTTTGATCCGTTTACAGCATGAAGGATTAGCAGCTGCCGCCTCGATTACTGTCTGCCTTTTGAGGTTATTAGGAGTCTTGGACTGTGATACACAGTCGACTCAACAGCACCCTTATCCCAAGGCCCCATGACCTATTGAACTTCCCCCTCACAGATCCTCTGTCTTCATGCTGTACAAAGCCGCTCCCTCCTTGAATCCAGACCTCAGGGGGAGGCAGTGGGAGGTGCAGATGTTCGGCTTGATTCAGAGTAAAAATTTAAAAAGTTTCATAATGTAAAATGAGAAATCATACCTGTGACTCCTATGAGCGTGGTTTAAATGACACTACAGATCTGTTAAAGGGCCACCAGTTTTTAGAGACCAAGATCAGTTCACTCCTCATGAGGAGTACAAACTCTGCTACTCTTAATCCTTCCCCATGCACCAACCATACAACCATATTTATTAAACAGACTGAAGATTCGCCGTTTGGCTGATGTTTGCTCCCTCTGCCGTCAGGTGTTCCAGTGGCTTTGACCGCCATCGACAGGACTGGGTGGACAACAGCTGCCCAGATGAGGTAAGCAGTCAAGACAAGGACTTAAAATAATGAATCTGCTGGAATGTGTGTGTTTGTCTGCAGTCTGCAGCGAGATCCCTCTTAGATCCTTCCATGCTCATCATTTGTATTATTTCTGTGACAACATTCAGACGAAGGACAAGATGTGTGACGTCATCGACACCACGCATCTCTACCCCTTCACCACCACGGTTGTCGCCAAAACAACATCCAGGGGCAAAGAAGCCACTGCAGGCGGGGACACGCCCTCCACCTCCCACCCTCCCACCAGCGTCCCCACTGAAGGTAAGGCAGAAAACGCAGCTGGAACGAGGCCATGGTGCACATTGCCCCGAGTTTTCCCTCCAGCAGTGATGGATACTCTGCTCTGGCTTGATGTTAAATGAAGTGCTTTTGCTGGAACTGTTCTTTATTGGTATTGATGTGTCTCCTCTTTTACAACATGCACAAGACACCTCTCTCTTTTGGATAAATATGTGCTGTTGCTCTCCACTTCAGCTGAAACAGTCATTCCAGATGGCAGGCAGTGGAGCAAGGCTCAGCAGCTGTGTTTGTACCAACTTTTAAACAATGCAAATTGAATAAGACAAATCTCACCAGTCCAAAATAGATGCGTCCTCACAAACCTGTGATCGTGTCGTTCAGCTCTGCCGGCTCACCATCGATCTTTGTTCTCAGAAATCTTTTATTCCCTAAAAACGTCCTTTTCAGACGATGGATCGGCTGACGTATCAAAAGTATTCTCATCCTGCTATTGTTCTTAATCATTTTTCAGGTCAATTATGAAGCATTAGCTTTCATGATATGACTGTGAAGGCGAGCGATGGCCAATTTTCATTTCTGAAGGCTGAGCGTTTAATAGGAAATTAGAATGGGCGCCGGCTTTTGTCACAGTAAGTGGAAAGTGACTTTATAATCATTTTGGAGTTTAGTGAAATTGGCTCGATCTGATCCAGATACGGAGGCTCTCTGAGAGCTGTTTCTTTTTATTACCTGCATTCTCCCTCTCTCGTCTTTCAAGGTCGCATTTTACATTTGAGGGCTGCTTCTTGTCGGGTCCCATGACTGTGCCTTTTTAGAGAAAAGGAGAAAACAGCATACAGAGGCAGGGTGAAATTATATTTTGCTTAAACAGGCTGTCAACTTATGTAGAATATGTCACATAAAGCCACAGAGGCAACATACAGATGTGTGATATGTGGTCGGCAGTGTTGTGCCTGAACACGTTCATTGAACGAACTCGTTCATATTTTGGGCGAACGTGAACTGAACGTACTGTATTACTGCCTGATGAACGTTACTGTGAACTCGTTCATTCTGGTGTCTGTGAACGGCACGCTCTCTCAGTTTAATGTCATTCAATAGGGTGCCAGATTTCTTTAGAGCCTAGAGGCGAAAACTCGGCAAAAACACACCGTAAACAGGCCTTAATATGTAGCAGAAAAAACACCCAATCTGGCAACACCAGCCACCTGTGCCGTACCGCTGCATGCGTCATCAAAACAAAAACCAGCATGGAGGCGACAAAGCAGCATGGAGGCGTCGTATGATAATTTAAACGAGTTTTATAACAAGGTCGGTGAGGATGGAAAAATCTTACATTTCTGTGCAAACTTTGGCCGCCGGCTTTTCAAAAGAAAATCCGCACTTCAGTCACATGGGGTGAAAGCTGCAGCTGTTACTAGTGTGGACTGAATGGACAGCAACAAAGCGTTAAAGCAGCAATGGGGAAATGCTGTCCCCTCAATGCTAATGTAAACCATGATTGGATAAGGATTCAAAATTGGGTATGAAGATGAAATCTGACGCATAGTTACAGTGTTAAAACTGATAAAATAATTGCTGTCTGTGGTTCTATATGGGCTGTGGCAATAATTTTGAAAAGTTATAGCTCACAGCAACATATGGAAAAAAAGAACTATGAACTCGTTCATTTTTAGAAAAGTGAACTTAGTTCAAAATTTGAATTATGAACTATGAACTGAACTAGTTCATTTTAACATTTGTGAACTGAACTTTGAACTAGTTCATGTAGAAAGTGAACTTTCCCAACACTGCTGGTCGGCTGAACATTCCTGTGAATGGAGGAGAGAGTATGGCTGGCAGATCAGGGAAATAAACTGGAATAAACATAGAATTTTGATGTCAATTCCTTTGTATTAAATAATCATGATTATGATTTCTGCCATAGTTAAGCTTCTCTAACAAAGAATACGCACAAGTAAAAGTAAAAAGAGTTAAAAACCCAACAGTAATTTACAGTTTGCAGTGTTGCTTTGGCACTACATTAGCATCTGAGAGCTAATTCAGTAGTTAGCTGAAATTCTGTTAAATCACAAATCAACAATCACAGCACAGCTAGAATTAAAAGAGAACCCACAGACAGCAACAGGGACGTTTGGTGTGTCGATAAAAGACGTCTTTCCCCCCAAAGTTCGAGGTTCTCGTGCTCTTTTGATATTGCAGTTTAACGTATTGACCACATGATTCGCTGCGGGAAGCTAACCCAAACCACACTGCTGCATAATCTCAGCGTTATCTCATGCAAATCGTCTTCGAACAGACTCAGGGTTGTTCTGCTGATGATAGGAAAACGGCCAAGGTGTCCTTTAAAGTTTGTTTACTTCCATTTCTTTTTTTCTTCCTCGTCTCTGGAGGCGTGGGAGTTACGAGTTGGCTGAATTTATGGTGCCAATTTTCAGCTCAATTCACTTTTTATGGCCTTTTGAGCAATTTATCTAAGTAAACAGACTATTAATCTTAATCAGCTCCAGATGTGGTGGAGTTGAATCAAAATGATTGGAAGAAGCCACTCACCTACTCAAGTCTTAAATTTTAGCGTGTCATTATGTGACACACTGTGTATACAATCAATACCGTACTCACTGCCTGTATGTAGTGTCTCCTGTGCTTGCTTTGGGTTAATCTGGATGCACACTGAGCTGATGAATATCTAATCATTTCAGACATACACTCTTCTCTGATGAAGTCATTTTACTGCATCCTTTTAAGGCCCTGAGACCCCATCAAATGTAGGTGAGCCTTTGAAGGACATCCGGCTTCAGCTGTGCGTCTGACTCACGCTCAGAAAATGTCTTTTGACCATCACAGGTTGATGGAAATGTGACTTCGGCATGTCTTACAAGATACATCAAATATGGTTGTAAAAGGAGAAGAAGAATTGCAAAATATGTGCAGGTGTTGTCTTCAATGCTTGTTTAAAATGTAAAGATAAACGCTGAAGACATAAATTATTTAAAAACAGGTCATAAATATACACTTAAAGAGGCTCAGTGATTTCCAAAAACAGCTGGGGACTGTAGTTTTTATCGCAAATGCTCCACAAGCAGGAGGAAATGGTGCATTTGTCGGGGACGTTTGGTCTGCTGGTGAGTCTTTTCATGGGATTTGTAGTAAGTAAAGTGTAGAATATCTACAGACTCAGCTGTTGGAGTGAATGATTCTCTGAAGGGGTGCGACCTCACCAGAGTACTTAATATTGAGGGCCTGATGGGAAATGTTGGAAGGAGTTACGACGGCTGAAAGGGAGCACATCAGTTAATGTCCATAATCCACCTCAAAGGTCCTCTGAAAGGGACTTTACAGTAACAGAAAACACCTCTCTGATGCTTCAGTTTAAAGCTCAGTGCTTCAACTTTAAGTTCATCTTCAACACCTTTAATCAGTTTTCACCAGGTTTGTTGTGCAGTGCAGGACTGACGTACAGCTGTCACTCTGTTTCTGAAAGCTGGCACCCTGTTGAAGTAAGGGACCGTCCCAAAAGTGTGTAACGCTCAAGAGAGCTTCACAGATTTGAATCAGCAGCTTTCTCATTGTTTTTATGGACACTTTATTTTCAGCTGGGCGGTATGGCCGATTGAGTTATTATGGCCAATTTTTGTCACTATCTTTCTCATTTTCCTTTTATCATAAACACTTCTGACCAACTTTGCGTCTTCAGCAATGCTACAAATCATGGTTTGATATTTGAGTGCTTTGGGTGACCTATATGTAAAGGAGTGTACAATTTTATACACTTTAAAACACAAAATGGAAACATTGTAGATGTTTTCTGACTTCCAGAGTAAATTCCACCCACTTCTGGTATCAATCTGAGCACTGATACAGATATTTTTGCGTCTTTGTGTTATTTTCCTTGAGCAGCGATGATGATTCACATTCATGACCCTCACTCTGGTGTGAGATTGACTCGGACTAAATTTTATGTGGTCTCTTACAGTAAGATATCTCATTTAATGATTCATTTCAGACGCCAAAATGTGGCTGCCGTGGCCCTGTTGAGAATTGACATAGAAAATCCTTTTGAATTACATAGTTCGGCGAAATATATCGGGCGGTGTGTGTGCTGAATTTGCATAATGTGTGTAAAATGTCTGCTACCTCTTTCGAGGAGAAGTGGGTCATGCTACATTTCCGTATTTCACATGTATAGTTAACCCCAGACAGCTTTTATGTGCTGAATTATGCATGCTGGAACATTATATTCAAAGCTTTAATTTTTAATCAGATTTTAAATGTAGTAAATTTCATGTTGAAAGCAAGCTGGCCCACTAATGAAGCCAGCTTCACATCTCATGTGGGGCCTTCAGGGAGTTATTGATATTGTCAGAGCTTCAAAAACAAACTACAAAGAGAAATATTGATTAGTATGTCTGACACTTATGTCTTTGTCTCCTCACAGATGATACCAAGATCGCCCTGCATCTCAGAGACAACCAGGGTAGGTCTCCATCTTCCTCAGTAGCTGTTGTTGCTCTGGCTGCTGACAAACCGTGCCTTTAATCCCTGCCGTTTTCATGGCTGTGTGTGTTTTCTTTGCCTCCTGTTTTGCTTTTACCGCTGACTTATCGGTCCCTGATTGCTTTTTGATCTTTTCGGATGGATATGTGCCTCAATCAGCTGATAAACTTCATCCAGCCGCAGACTATAACGCTTAACTGTCCTTTGTGGGCTGCAGCAATCAATTGTAGTGTCTGGGCTGGTGTGAAGGAGAGTAGAGGCAGTGTGGCCAAAAGTTGTAGTTGTATCAGGTTACACTTTATATCACTTTATATTAGTCACAAAGGCAGTACACAGAAGAACCGTGTATATATTTTGTCATTCGGATGTGGCCGTATTCCTGTAAGGTAGAAAAGAAAGCTGCTGGACAAACGTAACGATGCAGCAGCTTTTTAGATGTCAACTAGTATAAATGTTGATCTAAAGAAAATCATGTATTTCTGAAATTGTAGGAGGGAATGAGACTGAACTTAAAATGCTGTTAAAGTAGTTTGTTTTGCATGTTTGTTTGTACAGAATAACCAAGAAAGTGTAGCAGATCCTCACAGCTGAGAGGCTTAAATTAGGCAATGTTTGACATTTTTGCTTGAAAAAATTCAGCTATCAAAGAAGTTGCTGATATATGATATATCTTTGTTAACTGTAGAAATACGGTTGTAGCAGCCACGACACTAACTTTTCCTGCAGGTTATGTGCTGCCTGGGTGGATTTAGCATGAAATCTGCTGAATTTCAAAATAAAAGTAGGAGGTAATTCTCCTAAAATGACATTTTTTTAAAGCATCTGTTGAAAAATTACTCCACATTCACCCTGAAAAGAGAAAATAAAGTGAAAACACAGAACTCCACAAAGCTGACAGCAGAGCTTAAGACAAAGGCCGTGGTCTTTTTGACAGTGATCCCACCTCTTTACATTGAGGTAAATAAATGTCTCTAACATGTGCGAAACATCCAAACTGATGTTGTGAAATGGCTTCCAGCTCTATCAGTCTTTTTGGAGATGGCTTCACTAATGTTTCATTTCCTGCTCGAGAGGATTGGAAATCCGCAGCTTCTCTCACACTTTCATTACTCAAACGCTCCATGTCTCTCATCGCTCCGGCACCCGTGCGCCGCGCCTGGCACTGTGATGATATCTGCGATTTTTTTCATGCATCTAACCCTTTTTCCACCGCCGACCCGCCAATAATGCTGTTCAAGGTGAAAAGTAATTGCGAGGAAGACGGCAGGATTATCATCCTGAGCAGAAAACACGCAAAGCTGTCCAAGCCAAAGATTATTTATTGATTTTGTACAGAAGGTTTTGTCCATATTATAACTGCTGTTGATGAATTTAATTAATCAGGGAGTTTCTAGAGTGGTTTGTTTTTAACTGTTCAGCTCTCATATCAGCCAGTTCCAGCGAGATGCCCTCTGACCTGGACTCTGGTAGGAAATGTTGAGATTGCAGCTTCAGAAGTGCTGAGATAAGGAAGAACAGGAGCGACCCACCCTCAACACCTTCAGCCCTCATTTGCAAAGAGTGTGAATTATAAGCCTGCTTAGTTAATACCGTCAGTTTCCTAAAAAGCCATTAGCCAGGTGAGAGTACGGATGCGCTCCTGTGTTACCTCTAATGTAGAGCTGAATGAAGAGCAGCTTGGCTGGGTTTCCACTGGTCTCATTTGTCCTTTATCAAAACTCTAATGTATTTTATTGCTGTCTAAGAGCTCCTGCAGTCCATTAGTGTTTACTCAGGCTGTAGCAGTCATAAGGACACAGCTAATGGAGAATGAATTCAGGGCAATTTGCTGAAGATGTGCCATTTCTGTGTCCTGACTGCATAAATATTACCAAACATTTCCACAATTATGAAGTCAAGAATATTTTTAGCCGTGCTAAATGTTAGAACTGCTTAGCATCAGCGATTTTAGCTGTCCGCTCTTTGAGCATCCTGCTATGACCCCGTAAAGATGATATTTTGGAGCCCTTGTCTCTGCTGTCTTGTTGGTTTAAATAGAGTATGCCGAGCATCCAGCTGGTTATTTAGCTGCTAGGCTGTTGATTTCTCTTTGAGTCCATTTCTCCGCTCAGTCGCAGCCCCCTGCTAACCAGCCAACGCCCCAGACGAACAGCCCGTTGCATCGTTTGGGCTTCCAGCTGACCAAGAGATGGCTCTTGGGCTCTATAAGTCTGACAGATTAACACAGGAGAAATGCCTTCTGAGAAAAATCAAACAGCCTCATGCTGCGTTCTTTTAGGATTAAAGCACAATAGTGGGGATGTCATAATGTCATTTTCTCTGCCAAGCTGTTTTTCTCTGAAAAGTAGGGCTCCTGAGTTGCTAGCTGACAGCGTGCTCTGAGAGCTATCATGAAAAAACACTACATTCAACACCAAATGGCATTATGAAAACAGTTAACAGTCAGATTGTGGACAATGGAGGTAATCTTTTCTTTCAGCGCTCCAAAACATTCAGACTTAGTGCTTTTTAGATTTCCAGCTTAGGAGTGCACATAATGGTCGCACTGACTTACACAACCACTCGTTCACAGTTACTGACCACACACATCAGACAGGTTTGATTACCACTCGGTTATTCTGCGTGCTGGAAATCAATGAGGCAGGGAGCCAGGGGAGAGGCCGGTTGGCTGACAAGCTCGGCAGTGGCTATAGCTGCTAATTAAAGCCAGGGAGGAGATCGGCACGGGGGAGAGGTCGTCAGGGGGGCATAGAAGAAGAAATCTGTGAACAGATCAAGACTGAACCTGCTATAAATCTGTGTGAGATACGATATGAGGGCTGCATCCGTGCCATTTGTTTCATAATCACTTCATTTGTTCTCCCCTGCTATGATCAGTGTTTGGCTGCTGGGTCTTGCCAGCACTGCGAGCACAGTCTCTCTCTCTGCTCTGTTCTATTCTTATTCTATGTGCTCTTCCAGCTGACAAATTGCAGGTGAAAATTCTCTTGTATTTTTCTTGTTTGGAAATTGCGCCGCCATAGATGAAAACAGATATTCCCAAAAGGTGACAGGACGCTCTCATCGTCTTCAAAAGAACTCTCAAAACACCTGCCGGGTCGAGGCTACAATATGAATCTGAGAAAGTGCTTTAAAGACGAGTGATGTCTTCCAAGGCGCACTGAAGGACAGACCTATTGTGTAGTCACTATATACAGCCTCTTCAGTTTGCATCGCCACGGCTGGAGGCTACAATAGGAATCTTATCAGCATCTGTAGGCCTGTTTCTTCGTCCTATCAGTCCCATATGCTGCTAACCTTGGCTTGGGATTAACTCTTACTCGTACTTGGGGGGGAGAAGAAACTGCTCATGAATACCTAAACAGAGCACGGAGCGATCATGCCACAGAGTGCCAAAGACCTAATTTAAACATGAACCCTGAATCCGCTCTCCAAGTGAAGGAAATGTCGCGTTAATCATCTTCTCTAGGACATAAAAACTCCCGATGAAATCCACTGAAAATGAATATTTTCAAACATACATGGCTGAAGGAGATTTGCTGTAGAAGTGTTTTTGTTTTAAGTGTTATTTTTTTTTAATGTGGGGACAAATTGCAGAATTTGGTCCAGAAGTGTGACAATGTTGTGAGAGGAGTAGGTATTGATGAATGATGAGTGTCCCCTGCTGGTCAACAGCAGAACTGCAGCAAAAGCAGAAAACCAATTTGATGCTTTATCTCAGCATTTTAGGCGTGTTTATTGTTTATTTCTCGCAGGCAGCGCACATTAATCATCACTAACATTTAACAGCATCCATTTAAATGTGTTGGGGTTGGCTCAATAGTTAAATTGCACCTGTGGGACCACTGACAAGTAATAAAAAGCATTAGTACACAGTAAAGTTGCAATGAAAACAGGAGAGAAACTGGAGGTATAAACACTTAAGAGTTAACCTATAAACACATTAGCATTGGTATCGCTGCATAAAAGGCTGTAATGGGATATTTTTGGGTTGTTTTTCAGTGATGCCTGCAGACAGTGCTGTGGACAGGATGCCAGGTACACACCCACTGCACATCGGTCTCATCCTCGGCATCCTCCTGGTGATGCTCATCATGGTCGCCGGCGTGCTGGTCACCGTGTACGTCTACCATCACCCGACCTCTGCAGCCAGCCTCTTCCTTATTGAGGTGAGTAGAGGCGCTGCCATCTGACACGAAGCCAGGTCGTTGGATTCCAGGTGGAAGATTGTTATTGGCTTTGGAAACATCAGCACACCACAAGGTCCATTGCTTCGCTCTTCTGGGGTCAAGAATTAAATTCGTTCAGTCTCCGAGTTTGAAACTTTTAAGCCAGCACGTACAAGATGTCCTTGAAGTGTTCTGAAAATGTTTTATTTAATCATCTTGTGAACTTTTTTTGTAAACTAAAACTTATCTTACAAATCAGGTAAACAGAAAAACAGTTAAACAAGTTATAGACCTGTAGGATGAGGACAGGATATAAGCGGTTATCCCTTGCCAGAATGTAGTTAAAATATGTACAAAGTCCTTTTGGTTTTAATAAGACACATTTTGTTAAACCTTCACACATTCCAGTGTAATAGTGAGAAAAGACAGAGAGTTGTACGACCGCACAAAAACACACCACATCTAGGACTCTGTGCATTTTATCCTTCAACTCCTGCCTCATACATATGCATGGAGATTTTGAGAGGGGAATGATGAAACTCGGTGCACACAGTCTTTCTTAATAAATGAATGTGAATTCCCCCGAGGATGAGCAGGTGCTGTTTGCAGAGTGTGGCACACTGAGTAGTGCTCAAACGTCTTTTAAAACCAAAACTGCACATGTTCAAAGTTGTTCTCCTCGTCAGTATTACAAGGTCAGTATCAATCACAGGAACTCCCCGATGTGGATGTCTCTCTCTGAAGTGAGGCTCCGTCTCGGTATGCTGTACATCAGGCAGCGAATTCATGTTTTTAAGGGATAAGGAAGGTGGTATTTTTATTATTGTCAACAAACCTCATTAGAAACCAGCGTCAGTCTCTCGATACTTTCTGACTCCCCTACCCTGTTTCTACTGAAGATGTAAGACTTAAAAAAATGTTTACAGACATATAGTTTCCTTTTTTAAAAGGCTAAATAACTTCCTGAGACTGCTGAGCGCTGTAGCTTTTTGTAACTGTTGCTCAAACACAAATAAAATCATGTATTTTCTGGGACTATTTTGTATATTTATACAGAGGGAGAGCATGATTTGTTACACCCTTTGAATTCAGACACTCAAATCAAATGGTGGAGGTTAAACATAGTGCACTATAAAGTAAATATGGCTGATTTGGGATACAATAGGTTAAACATAGTGCACTATATAGACAGTGGACACTGGCTGTCCTCAGGTCACAGACAAAGATCAACCTCAACCTATAACCTTTAGATGACACTGTGAGCTGTGACCTTTACCCTAAAGCTGTCCTCACACACGTCCTCTCCTGCCCACCCTTGCAGAGACGCCCAAGCAGATGGCCGGCCATGAAGTTTCGCCGGGGTTCGGGTCATCCAGCCTATGCAGAGGTGGAGCCGGTGGGCCAGGAGAAGGAGGGCTTCATCGAGTCCGAGCAGTGCTGAGGGAGGGGGGGGCGCCTGCATCCCCGCAGCCCCCCTCCTGTACCGGCCCTCCTCCCTCCTGCTCCACAGGGACCTCTCACCAGGAACCTCCAGGATCTGCTTATCGGCGGAGGAGCTCAGTGTACACAATGACTCATTAAGACTGCGGAATCGGCCCCTTGAGCGCTACGTGAGACTGGATAGAGCAGCCAACGACATGAGGAAGTGAGAAAACCCTGAAAACTGATCCAAGACTTGAACCCGTCGCTCAGCTCCTTTTGGCAAGGAACTGACCTACCGGGGACAGAGGGAGGGAACAGCATTGATGTCATCGACTCAGTCAGCGTTGGTTAAGTTTTGTACGGCTGCTATCATGCCGCCATGGTGAGATTGTACAGCCTGACTGCCTAGACTGGATACTGGTGTGTCTGAGGGGGTGAATTATACAATATATATTTTCAGAAACAACACAGAGTATGTGAACAGAGATTTCCACTCTATTGTCGGTGGGGTTATACTGTATAGGCCTTTGTATATCCATCAGGTTTGTACTTCCTTTCCTTTTTCTTTCAGTATGTTGTTTTCACAGGGGTTGGCACATTTATCTGTATAGACCGCCGGTATTGCTTTTCAATACCACAGCAGGCTTGATTGACTTTTCCACTGCCCGCTCTGCACAGAGAGGCTGCAGCCGCGCGATATGACGCGAGCTGAACTCCTGTCACTGCGATTGATCGCGGCTCGGAGAAAAAGCTCTGAACTCTCAGCTTCGGTGTTGAAGTTTAGTTTGTGATGTTTGGCCGGTTTCATTTTCTGCAAATGAGGTGTAAGATGTTTTTTGTTCACTGGGAATATCTCAGTGGGTTTTATTTTTAATGGGTGATGGGCACACTCTTATCCTTCTCATTCTTTTGATTGGTTCTTTGATTGATTCCTTACATCATTGACACCATTTTATGTTGTTTTTTTTATTTTTTATTTTGCCTTGCCATTTTGTCCTGACTAGAGTTTGCACATTTTTTTTCCCCATGCACATTTTATTTGCTCATTTGACATGTGGTACTAATGCAAAATGACAAGACAGGCGCTTGTGAGTGTGTATGCTGAATATATTTTCTAAAGTGTAAGTGATTCTGTGTGTGTG
Organism: Chaetodon trifasciatus; assembly: GCA_037975065.1. Taxonomy (NCBI): domain Eukaryota; kingdom Metazoa; phylum Chordata; class Actinopteri; order Chaetodontiformes; family Chaetodontidae; genus Chaetodon; species Chaetodon trifasciatus. The sequence continues at coordinate 5,401,479 of JBBMOE010000016.1, read as the reverse complement.
TATATTTGTGTGAATGCAAAAGAGAGCAGTTTACAGTAGTGATTGGATATCCACCTGCTTTATGGGTGCATATGTTCGAGCTGGCTCTGCACAGTTGATTCTTATTGATTGGAATCTGAGGTATCTGGATACAGTTTGTGTGAACCAGAAAACACACTGGTACTGGTAGTTGGAGTTTTCCTTGATTTTACAGTGTGGTTTCCTTTTCCAAGATGTTGCCAGCACCTCTGTGTTTGTGTTATGATTGGCTCATCCATGTCAACACATTAATGTATATACCAAGGCCAAAACATTTGCAGATTCAGGTAACTCATGGCAAACATTTGTAGTATAGCAGTATGGTACAAAAAACGTTTTTTATTTTTTATGAGTGGCCTTTTTTTCTCTACTTTTTTACTTAAATGTGAATACTGTTCCAGTCATAACTGTCACTGATCAGTACACAAGGCTTCTAACTGAAAACATTCGCTCATTTCTACTCTTAGGTATCACTTCAAGACAAAATCATGTTTTTACGCCAATGATTGTAGACGCATTTTAGAGACATGATCAATATCCTGGAATCCTACTGAAAAAATAAAACGTGCAATATTACACCCGTTCAGTTTGACACTGAAAACACATAAAAATAACAACCATCTGGATTTTTTTTTATTTCACACCTTGTCGTCATCGCATTGAGACCAAAGACTAATCAGCATCTGAGTGAGATATATCTCCAAGTATTTACCTCAACCTGCCCGCAGCCTCAGCAGCCATAACACCATCCTGAACATAGCAGTTTAGTTGTAGGCATGGTGGTTTACTAGTTAGTAAACAACCATTTCCAATATAAACCTTCAATACAAGCGATCTCTCTAAAGCCCGCCCCCTAATGGCGATTGTCCAATCGTAGCTACGCAACCGTAACTAGACACGCTGTCAAGATTTGGATTTGTCCACCTGTTGATGGCTAACATTACATGTGACCATGGTAAGAGAGATTCTCACCATTTAAATAATAGGCGGGTGGTGGTTCTTTATTTAGCCATACCAAAACCAAAATACAAGAGAAACAGTGTAAGGAATTGATTTATCCGCTCTATCATGACCCGCAAACGTTAGCATGTCCGGCTAACTAGCTTACTTCCTATAGTAACAACTTCCAAGCCAAGAATCGCGGCATTAAGCAAATGAATCAAAACAAAGATGGCGGCCTGTCAATACTTGGGAAACGGGTTAAAATCGTATCTACTGTGCGGTAGACTTTTTTTTCATACGTATGGTTATAGGAGGTTTTGAGGATTCTGAAAATATCGCCAGAATACCGGTAAGTTTTTTTTTCTTCAAATATTGCTGGTTCATTATGTTAGAGAAACGAGTTATGCTAATACAGGAGACGCACAAACTCGGGCTAACATTCCCCGAGACAGACTTGCGTTTACCAGACCACTCCGTTAGTCCTCTTCCTAAGAGCATGCAGTCCAAGCAAAATATTTTTTCTTCATCACTACAGTGTGTTAGCCTCTGCCTCGGACAGCCTTAGCTGTGTACATACATATTTATGGCCACTTTTACATTATTCGTATTTTAAAATCAGTTAGCCGGAAACAAGCTAATGTTAGCTTCATTAGCTCGCTAGCTGAGGCTGATAAAGGCACAGTTGTCATTTGGCTTGAAATGAGAAACTTGATTTTGATCACCACTGCCTGAAATTAAGGATCCATTGTTTCAAAAATAACTTTATTTCGATGTTAAATCTGCCACTGTATCATTGTGATCTGACCGAGGTCAGAACGTGGTTCGACGTGCATAGCAACAGTATTTAAGGGGGCGGGGCTTAGCTGACGGTAGACGTCAATCATCTAAACACGATGTAAACATTCATCCTCTAACTACGTTAACACATCTCATCGCCGACATACCCAAAGAGTCATGCGCAAATACCAAACTACGGACTCACAGGCTGTTTTAAACCTTCACACAGATCCGTCTTTACACTGAGTTCTGAGTACAAACCTGCTTTTCACACCCTCTTTTATGACTCTTCATAACTCCTCTCCACAACAGGAGAAACACAGAGGGTTAAGTTTAACAGGCCGATGGTTTTTTCATGCATACAGATTTTTTTTTTTCATTACTGTTAGCTTGAACCCTGTGGCGAAATTGCTCCTTGCAAGTGCTTGTAACATCTGCTTGTTGTACACTGCCACCTGAAACTGCAAGTGTTTTTATAACCACTGTTAAAATGCAGTCAGAGAAAAGGTGGCCGACGCTCGGATTCGTTTGTCTTAAACACGACCAGAAAAGCCGAAAACACTTTGATGTTGTCTCGCAGCAAAGGCTTCACTTGCTTCACTGGACTGGACTAATCACTTTCACTCCCACTGTCTTTAACAGTGTTATTTTAGATGACGAAAAGCAGCATAGTGGTGTTGTTGAGATAGGTTACTGCTGTGTGATGTTATTTTGATCTCTGACTTATGGGTTGGATTGAAAGATGTTACGTCAGAGAGATTCAGCGACGTTGGCCAGAGCTCGATATAAAGAAACAAGAACTGTGACCTTGTTTCTATCTTATCATGACACTCCATAGCACACAATGAGACTCAATCACACAGTATCATAGCTGTCTGTAATTTCTGTAACTGCTGTTGTTTTGATTACATTTGAAATAATAAACAATGTTGTTAAATACAAAGACATCCTCGGAATATCTCCATTGCTCTCCTACTGCTGTGTGTAGCTGCTTGTCTTTCATTTAAGTGTACATTTGGCTATATTCACAAGTACCATAGCAGAGAAGGAGGGAATTTCATGTACAGCCACTTCCAGTGATCAGCATTCAGGCGTACACTCGAAGCCCAAATACAGGGAAACAGTGAGCAGCTGGAAAACGGAGGCACTTGCTGCATTACTGTGGCTTAAATGCCACCATAATTAATTTAAATATGCATGCCAAAACTTTAAATAAGATCTTGGCACGGGCTAATTTGGAGGAAAGCCAACGTTTGACTGACAGAAGGCTGAACGCTTTCTGTCAGCGTTCATTCTGCAAGTCAGTCTCTTGACTGAAATCTTCCCACAGCTTCATGCAGCCCATTTCTGTATATTTAAAAAAAAACAACTAATTTTCGACTTTAAATCATCTGTATCGGCCCTGAAAGAGAGCATGGCAGTGAAAAATGCTGCCCGGTTTGTGTGAAATCCCTGGATCAGGTAGATAGTGGAACTGCCTTCCTGCAGATTGAGGAGATAGAGCTCCACAGCGGTACAGAGAAAACGCTGACTAAACAGGACAGCAAAGGGGAGCTCAGCACCTGGGAGGTACGAGGAAGGAGGAACATATTACTGACCGAGCCAGGCAGAGCTTACAGACCTTTTAACCTAAGGTTGGTTCAGCAGCACTAAGGACGAAGCCAGAATTAAACTTCTGTAATGTGTGGCACAAGAACAGACTCATCAGCACAGTCAGAAGTAATGAAGTGTGCTACATGAACACAGGCGCTGCATAGTGTGCATATAAACAGTAGTAAGTGGGTGCTGGCACTCAGCTATGACATTCCCCAAATCAAGTTAATGAATATATTGTTGGCAAGGTCACACCAGAGCTGTGCATCATGTCAACATGATGTTTTACTGCCACCTGGTGGTCAAACTGCAAACCTGCTGTCCATAAAGTAACAAACATAAGTGAGATGGCGCCATTCTGAGGTTGAACGCATCTGTTTTTATTACAAAAAACAATCTGATCCTTTGTGACAGCAGTTTATTTCCCATCTGTTTCCTGAACAAGACCACCTACTTTCCTCATGTTCAGGCTGTTTGTTATGCTGGATCAGTTTGTGAGTGGAGACAATAAGCTGAGAAATCAGTTAGTTTGCAGCTAATTTAAAAGCTGATTGTTTCTGTCTTTTTTTCAGCAAAAATGCCAAATATACTCAGGCTCCAGTTTAATTAGAAAAATGGGAGATTTTACTGCTTTTGTTTGTTATTTATGATATAAATTGAATATGTTTTGGACTGTTGGTCAGATGAACAACCAATTTGCAGACATCACCATGAGCTCTGAGAAACAATGCTGGTTTTATTAAAACATTTCATTGACTAAACAATGAAGAGACAAATCAAGAAAACAATCTGCAGCTTAATCAATTACAAAAAGTGAAGTTCCAGCCTTGGTTACCTTAAAGCTGTCTCTTCTATTTGAGCCAGTTAGGGTTAGTAATTAGGCTTGCAGTTACTGCCCAGGCATCTAAAATCACCCCAGACACATAATTTAACAAATTCAAGAGGCGCTCTTTAGTGACAAGTCTTCACCTGTCAAATATTCAAAGAACAGGCTCCAGAGTTTGATCAAAATATACATTTATTTAGACCTAATAGAAAAACGACACAGTGCAGCTGTGGTTAAAATAAAGCCATTCCATCACAAACAAATCAGCTGTAAGCGGTGTCAGTCAGTGGACATGTTGCAGGTCTACAGAGGTACAGCGAAGCTCAGAGAGACGACTCTGTTTTCATTAATTTCTTAAGAGTAACTTGATTCATGCACTGGACTCAGACAGTAACTGAGTCACCGTTACAAACACTGCTGCAGAGGTGGGTGATATCAGGTTACACGTTTACCAGCAGTTTGTGTGCATGCTGCACATCTGCTGTATCCTGACCTTATTTTGTGCCTGATATTCTTTTTCAATTTACGTGCTTGGCATTTTGGCGTTTTAAGACTCCTTCACATGTTAAATAATTCAGCTGTTTTGCGACTGGTGCTACTGAAGTGACATTTAACCAAATACAGTGACTCACAACAGCAGCAGTGTTTGTAATTGTGAATATTTAGAGTTAAAGTCCTTTTTGTCTCATATTCTTGTGTTAAATGCCAACAAACGTCTGTATTTGCCCACATGGGGTGAAACAATCATAGAGCTGAGTTTACAGCATGGGGTTTACTGAGATTATTATTCATGCAAGACCGACAGCTGCTTTCAAGAACCAGATCTACAGTATTTACAGCAGTGCGAAAGGCTTTAAGTCAGTTTTAAATACTGGCTCTCAAGGCTTTGCTGGTTTTCTATCTGACCGTCTTGGTGAGTGAAAACCAGCAGACGTGGGTCCTGAGGGCCGAGAGTGAGGAGAGATCTGTGACATATACATAATATTTAAGGCACTAATTTCCAACCAGGGTTCTTGAAACTCGCAGCTACTCTAGAAATGTTTTTAGCACCTGATTCACACCTATATTTCAGCAGGTTAACTAAAAGCAAACTAGTGAAGCTGAGTATAATTATGTGTGAAACGGCCAGCAGTGGAGGGATACATTTAAGGCAAGGATTTATGACCTGTTTATGCTTTGTGCAGCTCGGCCAGCGTTATAATGGCCCCATAAACACAGACACACAAGCCGCAGCACTGCAGTGATTAAACTGGATTGTTTTGGTGGTGCAACAGTACCCGATTCATCTTGTGATCAGTGTGGCTGACAAAAGACGACTGAGCTATGAAGGGCCTACGAAAGAAAAAACAGGCACGCCTCCTCATGGAAGATTTGAGGGTCTGTCCAGAGCAGCTGACTCTGCTGTTAGGCAGGGACATCTGTCCCCTGGAAGAGGAGCTACGTGACTCCCAGCTGGCTGCGAGTGCATCTGTGTGGAGGCTTTATAAGGTCGGCTGTGCAGCAGAAAGCACAAGCAGAGCTGCTCCTAACCATCGTTTTTCTCACTGATTAATCTGCAGAATATTTTTGCAGTTAACTGATGAATCGTTTGAGGTATAAAATGTCAGTGTAGTGAATTTTAAATGTCAAAAAATAAAAGTGACAAATACTCGTAACAGTCTCGTAAAGCCAAATGACTTCTTTTCTGCTTGCTTTTGCTTGAACTAGTGAATATTTGGCATCAGTTAATTGATTATTAAGGTAGATGCTGATTAATTTTCTGTCCATCGACTCATCGTCGCAGCTCTGCACGGCGGCCCATCCTTGCCTCAAGCGTATCCCCCCGCCACAAAGTGATAAAAACATCTGACAGAACCATTTAAGGGAAACAAAATCAATTCTTTAAGGCAACAGACGAAAAATCAATTACAGCTACAGTGCTTTTTAACTGTACAGTGAGAGTGTAATAAACATTACAGCATGAGTAAAGCATTTACAGTTTGGTCACAACAAATGGGAACTGTTAAAAAAGCAATTCCCTCAACAGCCATTAACAGAATATTATAGTAACAATTTACTAGTGCAGTTCTTCAACTGGTATGCGCCCTGAAAAAGGAGCGTCCAGTACAGATTGGGTTGGATGTTACCTGCTTCCTCGTTTATATTAAATTAAATCCATCCCATCACACAACCTGCAAGACACTTACAAACCTACGAACATCTCGCTAACTCAAATCCAAAATATCATTATATGTTAAAACGGGACATTACATTTGTTTTGACAGCAGGAAGAAAAGGGGTTTATGTGGCAAAGGCCTCTCATATCATCACAGTAAGAACATGGAGCATCGTAAAGAATGCTCACAATTAAAACACGCGGTAACATGTCTGATTGGAAAAAATAAATAAATCACACTGGCTTGTACATTCAGTAACATTTCTGTTATTTACCCTTTTCTGTCTCATCAAATAAGCAGCTTTGCCGTCGGTGCAGTCAGGCAGAGGCTGTTGTGCTTTAGACGGTCCATCGGCCGAGAGTGTCCTTTTAATCTAGAATCACAAAAACGCATTATTACCACAGCTGCATTTCATGTAGATACAAGCTTAATTCACATGGATTTAGCTCCAACCAAAAAAAGCTCTGACGCTGTGTCACAGTTTTACAAAGTGTTCCTGAGCCCATGTAGTAAAATCCTTTATCCAATCATGTGTTCACAAAGTGGTGAACCTCGCTCCATCCTCGCTTGTGAACGACTGGATTTCATGCACACCAGCCTGGCACAAAGAAACTGTTGTCTCAAAGAAGACTAGCAAGCTTTAATTCTAATCTTTGATTAATGGAGGCGTCCTTTAAGGCACTCACAATGTTCTAAAACCTCACTTTGACTTTCTCCTGAGCAAACATAAACACATCACTCACTGGAAAGCGGCTCCACCTCCATAGCTTTTGACAAAGCCAGCCCAGAGTTCTGTTTGGGCCGTGCCCCCAGCTCCCGCGCCTCCCTGGCTGGATTCTGGTTCTCATCCAGAGGTTTCTTCTCTTCCTCCACCTCCTCTGGGTTGTAGAAGCCCCCCTCCTCTGCCACCATCTTCTCCACTCTTTCCAGCAAGCGTCCCACCTGGGGATGCTCCCCGAATATGCAGTTGTTAATAACAAAGTACCTTCGCTTGCACTTTTCCAGCACCCACTGCAGCTCCTTGCCCTCCCTGCGGATGTACCTCTCGATTGAAATGGTCCTCAACACCTCCGCCCAGCTGAAAACCACAATGGTGTGCTTCCACACACGCTCGCCGAAGAGGCTCACGTGCTCCTCGATGCGAGCCCGGTCCACCTCTGTGAACATGCCCACAGGGATGACGAGCAGGAAGGCGTGTGGACCTGGAGGGCAGAGAGATGCTCCCCTCACTAGCTCCTGTTTGTAGGAGGATGGTGTGTCCTGGGCGGAGAACCATCCTGGAGTGTCAACAACAGTCACCTGCCGCTCCTGCACCTCCGTCTGCCTCTTCACACAGAACTCAGCTGCTCGCTCCAAGCGAAACTCCTCTCGGCCCAGGATAGTGTTCCCAGTCAGGCTCTTCCCCGGCCACCTCCAGCCCAGCACCACCAGGCGGACTTCAGGCAGGCGGTTTGCTGCTTTGGCTGCAGCTGCCGCCTTTCTGGCCTCCTCCTCTGATCCAGAGACGTCTCCGGCTGCGGCCATTGAATGGATATATATCAGCACTGGAGTAACTTGTTATTTTCATACAGACATTTTTGCAGTCATGAATTTTCCAATGGTCAACTAATTGATCTACTAACTGATAATTTCAGCTCCACTTACCTTAATATGCTCTGTAATTTATACCTTTTGCTGTTTCTGTTTTAATATATTAAATGTATATGTATAGTTTGTTTTTAAATATTGTGAGTGTGCATTATAAACATAATGATGTAAATAATACACTTCAGCAAACTCATTTGGTTTATTTATATTGGGATGTTTTTCTACTTCACCCAACTTTCACAAATAAAAGCTTTTGTCAAGTTAGCGCGCAGTGGCAGCGTAGCTTCCCAACTGATTAACCAAGACATACTACTTAAGTTGAAATATTTGCTTAAGACGTAGTTAATAACAGTGTAAGAAGAGCATAAAAGTAGGTGGAATATTTCTAACCTCTTAACGTCATAACATATTACGTGTGAAACGTGTCACATCCCGGTTTCAGGGGAAATACAGCTAGCCTGGAGACAGTTTGCTAACTTTGCGCTAATTTTAATAGCCACAGAAACTGCTCATATGAACTCGCAAGCTAACAACAAACAGTTTTAAAAACATAATAAAGTCACTGGCTCACCTGCCGTCTGAACTGGTCTATTCGCTTCCATATTGCTTTATTCCTGGTCGTGGTTTTATTCAGGTATTGTTTGTCTTTGGGAGGCTAGTTAGCCGGACGAGGACTTCCTACCTGATGACAGAAGTGGCAAGCTAACCGAAATGTAATGACGTTGGTTCCGGCTTTATCTTTCAAAATAAAAGCCCGACAAAACGGATACTACGTAACTACTACGTAGGCACTTTGTGTTGCTTTTACGTATGAAAAGTGCCATATAAATAAAGTTTGATTTGATTTGATTTGAACTACTGATATTTTTGAAAGTTAGTTATAAATGAGTTGCGGAAATGTTCTTTAAAAATTACAAACCCACCACTTGAAACTTGTGAAGAATATGTAAATCACAAAAAGTCCACATTAATCCAAATATGTGGCACACAGGACAAACACTACATGAATATAATAAAGACAATACTATTACACAATAGCTGTTTTTATTGTTGAATGTTGATAAAGCAAAATATTTACAACAATGATGCAAAATCAGACTTTATTTACAGCTGTATGAAATATAATTAAGCATTGACTCGATGTGTTAAAACATCACAGTCATAACTGTGTCTTCATTAGTCCTATGGAAATAGTGCATTCTGTACAGGCTAAGTAAGAATGATTACTGAAAAGACAGAAAAGGTAAAGAAGACAAGTCTAAAATTCAGTTTGTCTGTTCCTTCACTTAAAAACTTCAATTCCTTGATAAATAGAACCTGCAAAGTGACATTAGAAGCCGATAAGCCAAAAGCCTATTTTAAAAATGATGTGATGCTCTTCATTTTCCCTAAAAACCTTCAAAATTAATACAAAAAGCTAAACAAAGAAAGATCTTTCCAGAATTTTTATATTTGTTTCTCTTGGTGAGAGGCTGCCTTCATGTCATTAAGTTGCCCATGATGCCAGCATACGCATGTCGTCTTCTTCTTCAGCCCTTTTCTTGATTGCTGTGAAAAAGAAAGAAACGGTTAACACTGAATGGGTTAGGAAGTAAAAATTCTCTGTTATTTGTAGATTAATGACTAACTTCTCAACATAATCAGCATCAATAACATGCTTGTAGTTTCGGAGGTGACAGTTCAGTTTTGCTGCTCCTCCAACCACTTCATAAAGTGACAAACTGTCAGTCTGATATTAATTTCATTGCACATACGATGGTGACAGTGGTTCATACATGTTGATGTACATGCAGCAGCTTCCTGTGGCTACTGCTTAAAAAAAATAATCAGTATCAGGTCTTTGCAGAGTTGCACTCACTTGCGCGCTGACTGGGCCGCGCTGAAGGCAGTTTGGAGCTGGGCACGGCAGGTAGTCCACCCATGCTCCTCATGTTGTCCTCCAGCTCCTCCTGCTCCAGCTCTGCCAGCTCTGCCAGCAGCTCATCCTAACAAAACGCACAAAAAACACACAGGATTCAGACTTCTGTCAGGTGCATTTTTTTGCCCATTTTTACAGTAGTAGCAGATCAGGGAACAGATTAGCACACGGGAAGTACAGAGCGCGTTTCCAAATCTGTGACGTGTCAAAAGAGTAAATGACAGGATAGAGGAGGAAGGAAGTGCATCAACCTCGTCGTATTCCTGGCCGAAAGGTCTGGAGATGGCCTCGCTGATCTCTTGGGCCACATCCTGCTGCTCTGTGATGTCCTGCATCAGATCATCGATCTTGTCAACGTCCCTGAAAAGATAGAAAATTAAACAACACTGTCAAGTTTAATCTTTCTTAAATTACAGGGCTGCAGCTGATGATTATGTCATTATCGCTAATGAATATTTGTCCTTTTCATTTGTTAATCTTTTTTTTATATAGATTTTTGAAACGACGTGTCTATTCAATAACCTCCAAAGGTGACAGTGTGATCATTTTAAATATACTGCTGTCAGATACTATTAGATCTCCAATCAAGAGCCAAAATAATCAATATACAAAAACACAGTCATGTTTAATGGTGCCATATCTAAACTCGACACTTGTCCAGTGTTCTTACATGTTCTCGTGGACCTTCTTCATGGCCTTGGCAGCGAAGCCCATGTTCTTCAGGACCTCTGTGTTGGTGTGCGAGTTCTCCAAAGCTTCCCTCTGAAACTCGATGGTGGACAGCGTGCCATCGATCTGCGTGAGCTGCTGCTCCAAGCGCTTCTTCCTCTTCAAGGCCTGCAGGGCAGCTGATACAGAAAGGTCGCAGATTGATGGTGTGATTTAGGCCATCTGTCTATGAAGTATTCAGCGTTCACAAACAACAGATAAAAGGTTCCTCCCAATGGTTATTTTTAGTCTGAGGTGATTCAGTGAGCACAAGGCTTCACATGAGAAAACACACTGAACTCTGTAGGTTGCTTTCACTGTCAGATTTAATGAAATACTTGTAACAAACCTCTTGTATTTGCTGCACACTACCTTAAGAAACATGCTCTTACAGGTAAATGTGTGTGGCCTTGAGTTTAGGCTCCTTCTTCCACCTCAAAGTGTTTTATCATCTTCAATTTCATTTTCTAATAGTTTTAAGAAGTTTTACTATAATATTTCCCTTAAAACTTGGTAAACTTTGATACTAGCCTGCCCGTTTTAAGCCATGGCGCACATAGGTAATAAAGGCCTCTGCCGAGGACGTACAGGTGCACTGATAATTTAAGGCCAAGATAAAAAGAAGAGGTACCCCGTTTGTTTTTTGTGCCGTGCTTCTTGGCTATCGTGATTTCCTGCTCTATCCTCTTCTCCAGGTAGTCTTGTTTCTTGGTCAGCATTTCCTCTGTTTCCCGGAGTTTGTGGATGGCCTCCTGGGGTGAAGGTCCGCCGCGCGACCGGTGGTGTTTGGACTTCGAGGAGCTCGAGGAGCTCGAGCCGGAGCTCCCCTTGAATAATTTCGTGATTTTGCTCATTTTTTAGCTGTTGATGATGTCTGGAGTGTAGACGAACTCCTCCAGGTTGTGTGTTTATACCGTCCTACTTCAAATTCTTTCGACGGGCGGGTGCGTTGCGGGCAGATTTTCCAGCTCGACGGCTTTGTCCTTTCAATTCAAACCAGTCAGTGAACGCACCTTTCACCACACCTTTCATCATTACCTGCATGACGTGGTGACACTGGACACCTCCCTCCTTTTTCACCCTTAGCTTTTTTCTTTTAATTATCTCATGGTTGAACGTCTCTTGGTTGAAGTTCGATAATAAACTAATAAAGTTTTTTTTTAATTATGTAATAAATTATATCGGATGTATTTTGTCAGAGGCTAACAGATACAAATATATATTGAAACCTGCATTTTAATTCAATCTAAACAGCCAACAGAACTCGGGGTGAAACCGAGAGAAACTTTAGAAAAAAAAAAAAAAAAAAAAAAAAGAACAGAAGAAAAAAAAACAAAAAAACTCGGTCACGTGACGGCATGTCTGGGGTCAAGGTTCATGTTGATGTCCGCAGACTCACGGCTAGTTAATGGCTGAATTAGACATTGGGAAGCACTGTCAGATCGGTTCCTGCAATCAAAAAGGTCCGTGTCATCGCCACCGGAGTTGAAATAAGCAGATGTATTAAAGTTTGACATTATTCTGCCATATTTGTTAATATAAAACACACCGAGCTTTCCTTTAGCGTGGTTAGCCTGTTAGCTAGCTAGCTGGTATCATTTGACTGTAACTGTTAGCTCGCAACATTAGCTCGCATGCTAACCGCTAAGTAGTTTTAATCATGGTCGGTGTTCAGTTATTATATCAAACAAAAACTTCCCAGTGTAAGTTATATCAAATGAAGAATTTCGTACGTGAAACAGGTGTTTGTGGAGAAATTATGTTTGGCTCTCAGGTATGTCACTAGCAATTTAAGAGCTCTTGCCCAGATTTAAATGAGTTAGCATCCCTGTATAACTCTGATGTCTACGTTACTTCTATCCACCATTATAACATCTGCGACTTCAGCCCAATATGTTGTGTCTGATAGACAGATTTTGAGTTGGGAAACATTAAAGTGTCTGTGGTTTGCACTTTGTTGTTGAATGGAGCTCTGAGACTCACTGGATTTGCTTTGTTCTTCTAGATTTCCTCCCGTTTGTTTGTGATTGCTGCAGCGGTGTTTTCTGGTAAGAGTTCATCATCTCGTAATGTTTATGATTTTCCAAAATTAGAGGAAGTATTCAGATCCCGAACTTTAAGTAATGAAGTAGAAATACCACACCGTGTAAGTACTCAACCTAAAGAAAGGCTAAGTTTTACTTTCATTAAAAAAAATCCTATTTAGTAAAGTGATTGCTTGTAACTCTAGTCTAATCAGGCAAAAGCAGAATAGGGAAGTAAAAGTATACGGCTGCATAATATCGAACTGGTCCAATAAAGCACATCATAAATGTACTTTGGTATGTTCACCTCTGATCAGTCCACATATGTTATTGTTGGTTAAACATTTATATTATTTTTGTCTCTTACAGCCTTGAACACAGAAGCAGAGAGGCACATTCATGTTCAGAGGTATGTTATCTTGTCGATCTCTAACGTCTTTTTCTTTGATAAGATTACCACTGGGACATTTTTTCCTCTGTCCCGTCCTGAGTTGTTTTCATATTTCCTTTAACTTTCTTCAGGAGCCGGTGAAAAAGGAATCCCGGTCTGTGGGTGGCAGCACAAGTTACCCCTGCTCATTTCAGGACTGCAAGGGGAAAGAATTGCTGCCAGTAATATGTCCACAGTGTGAAAAACATTTCTGTCTGGCGTAGGTTTACAGTTTTTTTTTTTTCCACTAACATTTTTATTAATAGCTTGTGTTGACGTGTACGGCACATCCCACCTCGTAGACTTCATACAGAAGAAGGAGAGGGGTTACGGCATTGTCCTCATTTTTACAGTACATTATTATTTTATTTGTAAAACTGAAAGGGTCATATTTCTTTTGTTCTTGCCTTACAGCCATCGTCATCAAGATGATCACAAGTGTGAGAAGTTGGAGGTCCAAAAGCCTCGAATGGCAGCCACGAAAGAGCTGGTGCAGAAGATCGTTGGTTAGTTACTGTGTAGTTTGTATCTTGTTGCTTACAGACTGAAGTTTTTCTGTCATTCCTTATTTGTCCACATGGGATCAGTATTAAACAAAATGCTCTCACCTTTGTCATAACTGATGAGCATGTTTTTGTGATCCTCAACCCACTTACATTTGGATTATGTGTGTTTTACACTCTTGTGATTACTCAGAGTCAAAGGATGGGTCCAAAAGTAAAGGACGCAGAGGAGCTAAGAACAGTGCAACGGCAGCTAAGGTAGCGTTAATGAAACTGAAGCTGCACGCTGCAGGAGACAAGGGACTGCCACAGGTAAAATCCTGTCTTGATTATGCTCATGAATACTGACGTGAAAATAACATTGACATGATTATCTGCAGTATTCACTTGTGTTTATTATTTTTTTCAACTGCTCATTTCCTCTCATTTTTTTGGCTTTCCAGACAGAAAGAACCTATTTTCAGGTGTATCTTCCCAAAGAATCCAAAGACTCGAGCCAACCCATGTTCTTCTGCTCCAAATGGAGTGTGGGGAAAGTGGTGGATTTTGCAGCGTCTCTAGCCAGCCTCAAGAACAGCAATAACATACTGACAGCCAAGGTAACAGAAAGCAGGAGTCACTGATAATCACAAAGTTTACAGCTGCCACTGAACAAAACATCCACTCCTTCCATTTGAAGGGTCGCTTCTTTGATTTCTGCATATCATGGTGTATATTTCTTGAATAAGTCTTAGCAGCGTGCCTCTGTGCTCTCTGTCTACAGAAACTGCGGCTGTGTCACCCTCTTACAGGCGAGGCTTTCCGAATGGACGACACCCTGCTCTCACTGCTGGCTCACCTAGAAACCCCTCTGTACAATGGGGGTAATGTGATCCTGGAGTACCTGGACAATGAGTGCACGGGCCTGGAGGATGTTTCTGACTATATCCCACAGACCTGACAAACTGTTTATGTTTCTGTCATTAAAGTGTTCTACTGATATTTTTAACTTGGGCTGCACTTTCTTAACTGGTAGGTTTTATTAAAATGTGGAAGCATTTGATTGAAGGGAAACCTTTTTTCAACCTGGAACCTATTTTCTCATGTTTTTGTGTCCAAGTGACTAATGGGGGCAACTGCTTTTGAAACTAGTCCATTATTGAGCGAGAGTGTTGCAGCCATGAAACAGGCTGCAGTTTAATCTGTAGCACGATCAATGTACGTCCACTGTGAAATTATTCTGCTCCCTCATGCTGTTTTCCCAGCTGCCTTTTCAATGCCTGATCTCCATATTGCTCCGCTCCCAATATTTTCAGTTCTAACTCTGAATTAAAAGTTCATTTTGACCAAATCAGAACTGATGTTCAGTGGAAAAGTGGAAAGGCAACCAAGAGATTTTTGAGTTTTTATGTTGTTCCTGCAAAGTTTGGATGAAGTTTGTTTTACGTTGAGGTAAAATAAGGAGAGCAATGTAATGGCAGATGTGGAATAACAGTCTTAGCCTGTCAGTGGCAAAACTGAACATTTTTAGTGGACATGCACTGAAAGTACATAAAGTCCTTGAAGGATTAGATTGCAGCCTGTTTTACGGCTGCAGTGCACAGTATTTTTTCACATATCGTTATTAGTTGCTTGGACACAAAAACATGTTGGATAACAGTGTCTAGGTTGAAAAGCTCCAATTTCCCTTGAGGGTAACACAGCAGCATCTGAAATTACATTCTAGTTGATGTAGTAGGTTAAGAGGTGCTGTATATTGTAGTTAGGATGTGCTGCTTTATAAATCATGTTACCACGTAGGATTTATACGACCCAGGTGGGACTTGAACCCACAATCCCCAGCTCCGGAGGCTGATGCCTTATCCATTAGGCCACTGGGCCGATGCAGGAAGAAAAGCAATGCAGACTTTTAGTTTCACTTTCAGTAGGTGGTCGGATGATAAGGGAAGACCAGAAAAGCAAAAAAACAGCCTGCTATTCCTTTGAAGGTGGATTTAATTTCGTCAGATCATCATGCTGCTGCAGGATGCTTGATGCTCCGGTAAGGTTTTAATGAATTCAGTCAGCAAATTTCGCGAAATGTACTGCAGTGTACAGTATTTTACAATAACGACAGATAATACAGCGCAAAAAAAAAAAAAAGATGAAATTTCAAAAGCAACACAAATGATACCTATAAAACTGATGGTTAAAGATAAATTTGGGCCATTTAATAATGAAGGTTAAATAAAGGTACAATTTAAAATGCGTATTTTATGCAGAGCCAGGCTGAGAATATGTGCGTTTATACGTATTTTTAACGCCTTGTTCCAAAACCTAAACCCTATAGTGATCATAAATATCT
The DNA here is from genome assembly GCA_037975065.1 of Chaetodon trifasciatus. NCBI lineage: Eukaryota > Metazoa > Chordata > Actinopteri > Chaetodontiformes > Chaetodontidae > Chaetodon > Chaetodon trifasciatus. The sequence goes on along the minus strand of JBBMOE010000016.1, from coordinate 5,385,674 downwards.
TAATAAATGCAAAACAAGTCTGAATTTGCAGTGCTTGTTTCAGCAATAGCGGTTGAGAGATAACAAAGAAACATTATTTTATCACTGTATTTATACAAGTTGTCACAACATGTGACATTTAAACAGTAACAGTAACGTTTGACATCATAATTGAATAAGGATAATTTAACGGGCATGACTGCTCTTTGTTGGACGACTAATTCAACATGGTAGCAGCACAAAAGGGCAAAAAATAAAATAAAACAAATGTAAAATAAACAAAAAAATGATAAAATATATGATAACCTAATAAAATATAAAGATAACCGAGAAATTTGACACAGCTGTAAATGTGGGACTGACGGAGGAAGTTTTAACCAATCACATTAGTCGTCAAGTATATATAGACAGATGAACTAGCCAATCACGAGAGGGCTATGATAAAAGTGGGTGTGTATGTCTTCTCAGCGTATATAAAGGAAAAGGGGCTGGGTTTGAGCGTACAGTAGATTCCGTTGTTTTCATGAGAATAGATGTGTTGCTGAGGTAGTCGACGATTTTCAGACCCCTTGAGCCATTTTGGTTAATTATTAGGCTAGGTAGCTCGTTAGTTTCTACTTTTCTGATCGAGTCGCTCAGAAAAAGGCGACTTGATTTGGCCAATACAAACCATTTAGTAAAATCAGGTCGAAAGGGATGCCGCTGAAGACAGACTCCGACGGACGCCAACAGTCTTTGGATTTAATCTCGTCGCATTTAATCGGGAAGAGCAGCTTTTCTATAAATTTAAAAGGCCTCAGAATAATTCATTCTCGACCGAGTGCTTTTGTAAGACGCTTAAGCTCGAGTGCGAATTAAAAGCTCAGCTGTGAATTGAAGACAGGAGCGTTAATAGCCAGCAAGCTAGCCGCTAACGTTAGCTGGTCAACAACAAAGCGGGGGTCGTTAATCTTTGGCGTCACCGAGGAACCAGTTCGGCGAAGAAGACGAGTGTGTGGTTTTGAACCAGCTGTTTTCTGCCTGCGCTGAAAATATTGCTCGGTAAGTGAATTGTGTCGTAATGTGGAACCAGGAAGACGATTTGTCAACTTCAATTGAACATGGTGGGGGAGGGGCAGCGGTCTGCAGAAAGGGGAAATTGTGTTTTGACCTAAGATTTACCCTCGCGGGGCGCTGTAGCCCGATCGTGCTAATTATTTCTGTAACTATTTATATATTTACAGAGTTCATTAGCTTGTAAAAGCACTTAAGCCAAATTGTATTGAACAACCAATCAGCGGTGCTATGCTATGTGCGCGTGACAACCATTGCTTCCGTTTTTATGTAAACTTTGTTTTATAATGAGCGACACACGTAGAGAAGAGTCTCCTAATGTGTGTCTTTGTGTATTGTTTGTCGCAGACAGCCATGAAACTGTTGGAAAACTCCAGCTTTGAAGCCCTCAGCTCCCGGCTGTGTGTTGAAACAGGAGAGTCTCGCATTCTTGGCAGGTAAGGGTCGTCGCCTTAGCAACACAAGAACACCTGAGCCCACTGCTGTTGTATGTATATATAGTGACACTTCTACAGGTGCAAACAGTCATCAGGGGACGAACTGACTCTTGACAGACTTTTTGGGTGCATTATTCTCCAGAGGCCTGTTAACTTCCTGTAGTTGAGGTGCTTTTGCACAGACACGTAGTAAACACACACCTCATCAGCCCTGGAGAGATGCATGCATGAGTTCCATCTTCAGGTGTGTTTGTGCAAATAGCTTTGCGGCTTTTATTTCAGAAGAGCAGACTTATTGGCTCAACTGGAAAATCAGCTCACAAGTGAAACTTAAGGCGTTGTGTTTACACCAAAGCCAGAGAAAGTAAAAGCCACTGGAGTGGAGCGCTGAAGTTCCCCTTATAGGGGAAAAAATCATGTCTGGTGTGATGTCATCAAACGAGGACTGTCAGTGTATGAAAGGTGTGGTTGGTTCAGAGATCGCTGACCGTGCTCATAGACGGGGTAGTAGAGCAAACGGACACCTGCAGTATCCTGATAACAGACGATCGGGCTGAAAGTCTGCTTTCAGAGCCTCTGCTCTAAGTTAATAGCTAACTAACACTGCGTGTTTTTGACTTTGCAGACTGTACAAACGCTACAGTGTTTTTCAGGTTATGTAAGGCCTTCAGTTTCAGTGACAGTGGAGTTACATAAAGGGCAGTGGGTTGCGGAGCTGTGCAGGGTGTGAGCGTGGGCGGTGAAACCGAGCTTCTGTGCTGTCTGTGACCTAGAGTGACGCACGGCACGGTGTCCTCTCACACCGCCACTCTGTGGTTATTTTGGAGGCTGTTGTGAAGTATGTTATCAGAGCGTATGTAGATGCACGCATAAACACATACCGCAGTGGTGCATGATAGCTGAGTGCTGCTGAAGCTGCCAAGGCTGCTGGTGTTTAGGCTGCTTAGTGGATTAGTGAGGCGGCCCATCATAGCAGCAGGACTCGCAAACTGCAGCCTTGGACTAAAAATGTACCCACAGGGCTTACAGCAGGGTTGTGGTATTTTCAGGAGATAAGCATTTGGTTTTACAAAATGTAAGGGTTGAATTAAACAACTTTAAACAGTAATAATCAACTTTTTTTTTGTACCACTAAAAAGTACACAGAACTAATTGCGTTACTAAATACATTAAACACATGCATTTTTGGTTAGAACTGCGCGCAGATGTTAAGAGCTTGTTGCTGTTGTAGCTTCTTTAAAAACAGTCTGTTGGTGTTGATCCTCACACAGCTCCAGTGTCTGCCCTGTCATCCAGTTACCCACAGTGTTTTCACGGGCAGGTCAGCTGTGTTGCGTACAGAAAACCAGGCCAGTTATTTCCACTGTGGTGTCGCTGCCACCCAATGGTCCTATAATTAGGTTGGCAAGGACAGCGAGGGTCTCAGTAGTCTTAAGCTGCACAACCTTTTGCTCTTGCATAACTTCTAGGTGGGAGGGAGCAAAACAAACAACTGCGCACCAGTCTGCTCCGCTCGCATATCAGCGTCCGACCCAGAAACATGAAAGAGCAGGAAATGTTAGCACCAGCTTGTTCTTGTCAGATGTTTGTGCAGATATGGCTCCCAGTGGAAAGACAAGGGCTGTCTGTCAAACAGAGGCGGAGCTCATAGAGATCTTACAGCCCACTTGTTTTGCACTCATTATGATCCTTTTAATACGTTTAAGTCAGATTTGGTACTTGTATTTTCCCAAAACAAAGATGGAGTGCACACTTAAAAAGTAACAATAAAAGATCTGAAAAGCAACACAATAAAAAAAAAAAAAGTTTAATCTGCATTACAGCTAGTTTTATTCTATTTAAATAATGTCCTATAGTGTTTATTTTTATTTGTTTACATCTGAGAATGGAAGAGTAAAACTGGTTTATATGCTTGATGTATTTGATGAAATGCTTTAAAATACCCTGATGTGTGTGTGTGTGTGTGTGTGTGTGTGTGTGTGTGTGTGTGTGTGTGTGTGTGTGTGTGTGTGTGTGTGTGTGTGTGTGTGTGTTGACCTCCTCTGTGGTGTTTGCAGCGCACTAGCGTCACATATTTAATGCACTTTTGTTTCTGCTCTGCAGGATTGAGAGCTACTCCTGTAAGATGGCAGGGGATGACAAACATATGTTCAAGCAGTTCTGCCAGGAGGGGGAGCCACACGTCCTGGAGGCCCTCTCTCCCCCTCAGTCCACCAGCGCCACCAGCCCTTCACAGTGAGTACTGCAGTCCAGAGTGGGTTTGTTGTCAAGGAGAAGGACCTTATTGAGAATAGTTAGAAAATATAATGAAGCATTTCTCTGGATTTCCCTCTGTGTGTTTCGCTGTCCAGGCTGGGGAAGAGCATTGAGGATGGGGAGAACCCCCTGAGTGACAAGTGTTGCAGGAAGACCCTTTTCTACCTCATCACGACGCTCAACGAGTCCTTCAGGCCGGACTATGACTTCAGTGCAGCACGGGCTCACGAGTTCAGCCGAGAGCCCAGCCTCAACTGGGTTAGTGTGCTGTTCTGTAGATGTTACACAAAAACGTGACAACACGGAAAAGTCTTTGTCAGATAACTGTGAGACTGTGGTTTCTCTCCAGGTGGCGAACGCAGTAAACGGCAGCTTGTTCTCAGCTGTGGGAGGAGAGTTCAACTCTCTGGGGCCGGAGCTGTGGAGCGCCATCGACCAGGAGATCAACCTGCAGGGCTGTGACATCTACAGGTAGGCATGCACGAGCACAGGCACACGCGGGTGTGTGTGTTATTTGTGCTTTTGCAAATTGGTGTCGAGTTAAGCCGTTTTCAACTTGATGTCTTATTTGTTCTCAGCTACAACCCTGATCTGGACTCGGACCCTTTTGGTGAAGAGGGGAGCCTCTGGTCCTTCAACTACTTCTTCTACAACAAGAAGCTGAAGAGGATTGTGTTCTTCACCTGTCGCTCAGTCAGGTCAGCGCAGAGACATTCAGGCTGTACAGAATATAGATGAATGCTTAGTTAATTAATCGCTATGGGGGAAATTTCTGTTTTACCGGCGAGATAACATTAAATCACCACAGCCTTCATTTCCACACACACAAATAACGGAAACACTCAGATGACAGAAAGGTCGAATCCAACAAAAGTTGTGTAAATCTTTGACACCTGCAGCGTCTTGAGTGGCTACGGCCGCGACTGTCTGGACAACGAGCTGGACATGGAGCTGGAGGACGAGGAGGAGATGGACGGCTTCACTGAGGACAGGTCAGCCTCCTTACCCTCCGGTGGTTTTCAGTGATTGGCTGTGGCTTCTAATGCAAAGGATGCAGGAGGTGTTTTGTGTCGGTGATGAAACGAATCTGCATTAATGTGTTTCTCCTCTCGTGCCAGGTTCCCCAGAGCTCTGTGCGTGTGAACGTCCCTGCTGGACGCACCTCGGCCAAAGAATATCTCGGCTTTTCCTCCTCTCCTCCAGTTCTTCGCCGCATCTACTTTTTCCTTTTTGGTTTGTTTTTTTTTGGGGGGATTTTGCTCATCCAAAGCCATTTTCACACATTACACTAGTGCATGTTTGAAGGCTTCTCTTCTGCTGGCAGCGAACTGTGTGCCGTGAGGCGGTGGACATTTTTTTTGAGACCCCGCAGTGACTTTAAGCTCCTTCATCCTCCAGTGTGTTTTTTTTTTTTTTTATCGAAAGCTCCAAACAAACAAGCACACACAGGCTTCTCCACACCTGCCACATTTCCAGAGAGACCAAGGACGCTCAAATAGAAGGTCTTGTTGTGGATGAGTGGCCGACAAAGACTGCAAGGGAGCGGAGTTTCTTGCAAATGATGTCAAAATAAAAGGAGTCCAGATAACACCAGCAACAATGAGAACTGAGATTTCTGATAACCCGGGGAGGGGGCTGCACTGGGTCCGCCAAACCCAGCTAAGACTGACTCACTGATCGGCTAAGAAACTCCCTTTTCGTTCATTGTTTGCTCTTTTTATGTGTTGCTTTTTATGTGCGACAGTGACGTTACTGTGAGACTGTTTTTAGCACTGAGTTTGAAATGTAAAAAAAAAACAACGCTGCATTTACAACTGAAACTTGTATTGTTGAACATTATTACTGCGAACGCTCATCTGTAATTTAGGCAGTAGGGCATTGCCAAGGAAAGCGTTGGCACCTGAGTTGCAGCTTAGAAAACATATCAGCTTTTAACAGATGTCTCATTGTCCTCTTTCCATCCAGTTTTCTAGTCCCATGATTCATTTTATACTTCGTCTGATTCACAGCCTTTTCCCTGTTCCTCTCCCCGACCTGTTGGTGGTTAATCCTGTTTCTAAATGTTTGTCCCGCCAGTGTTTTTCTTCGCTCATTACCTCAGTGCAAAGGCTTCATTGAAAGGTGAATGTATAGTTCAGTTTAGAGGAAAAAACGTGATAGAGGAATGGCTGTTTTCCATTGTTTTTTAGAAATTGAGAAGCTCCTCTTTGCGTTCCTTAAAATGTGGGTAGGAGTCCTGTGACTTTTCTTGACTGCTCTGTGCTTTGTTTAATTGGCCGATATCTTGCAGATGTGAATTATTAAACTGGTGTTTGAATCAGCCTGGCTCTTCTCTGACAGCATGAAAATCAACTTGTTTGGCATTAAGGTAACATTTTGGCCCGAGCTTGTGTAAGCATGTCATTTTATTCCCCTAAATTGTATAATTCCACACATACTGGGAAAAAAGCAACTATACAGGCTCAAAGTTCAAAACAAACTTTAATTGAAAAAAACTGAAATACAGTACGTGACCCAGACTAGACGTCACCACACTGAGCACATGATCTGTTCCCTTGCTTTGAGAGATCAAGGTCAAAGCTGTAAACTTTAACGCTGCAAAGAGTCTGGGGGCTGCACAGGTTGTCCTTTTTCCTGTTACATGTAAAAATACCTTGTCCCACAACGAAAACACAAGAGACCCAGAGGCACCTCGCTGACCAAGATGGACACCAGTTCAATGAGACTCATGCACCTCCTCCTTCGGGGCCACTGAGGAGCTCACTATGCATGGCCTCAAAGTCACATGTGCATAGATCTCCTGCCGGTGGACTCTTACACAGGATCAAAGAGGGTAAAAATCAGGAGGATTCACACACATACGGACCTCCAGACGCTCAGAACAGCATGGTTAAGGCTGAGGATCAAGTATCGTAACTGTATGATGGCCAAAAAAAGCAAAAAAATTAAATAAAATCATAATGCATCACTGACAAAACAGTTTTAAAAATACTGTCATTCAAACTGAGCTTTGTACCTGCATTTGAAATGATCAAGTTTGAGCCGTTCAATGCTTAGCTAAGTAAATGGCTGCAGTACTTTCCATTTGTTCCAGAGGGTGAGTTTTAAGAAAACGTTTGCATGCCAACACTCTGACTCCACACCACTTGGCTCAGTAACAAACAGGCTCCAAGGTAACAGGAAGGGAGGTTCATATTCGACCACATTTCAAACCGGCGCCGATAAGTGTGCGTGTGAGAATAACCACCAGCAATGTAGCTTATGAAACTGAAGTCATGTGTGCAGGTGTTACTGGCTGTGCGAAGAATGAGAACTGAAGAGAAATAAAAAATATGAGAACATTATTCTGAAAAACTAACAATTAGTGTCCCATAAAACTGGTTTTACAATACTGCCTGTAACCCCCCAGTTTTCACCTGAACAACAAACTTACATAGAGGCAAAAATAATAATAGAGCTGCACCATGTTTCCCAACGCTGGGCACCAACGTGATGTTAATGGTATACTCTTGATATGACGTGCTGTAGTGTAACATGATATGTACGGAGTGTCGATGAGCATCCAGCCATGCTTTGCACTCGGACTTACTCTGAACTCGAGTACCGCTGAAATGATTTCTTCTCGTTCCACAACCAGGTGAGTTCATTAGTTCTGGTCACGTTTTCCAGCTGCTGCCCTGCAAAGACCGAGCTGTGGAAGGCTCGGCGCTCCCGTCCCGTGCCGGCGGTCAGAGTCCGTTAAAATTCATCATTAAAAAAATAAAAAGTAACAAGAAGCCAGTAAGGACGAGCTGTTGTGCCACCGGGTGGGTGGTGCAGGTAGTCAGGCCGCCGACGGCTGGGGGAGGGGCTATCTGAGCCCAGCCCTCGAGGTCATCCACTCGAGTCCTTGGCATAAACTGGAGAAACAAAGAAGTGTGTCACTGGAGGAAAACGAACAGGTGGTGAATACTTCAACAATGTTTCAGTGACTTTCTCCCTGAACGCAATAAATATTTATAATAAACTACTGATGGACAGACTTCCTGTTTGTGACTGCTCTGGGCTGTAAACCCACAGTGACACCTGGTGGTCTGCAGAGCTCACGGCAGCCCCTCAAGACAGGTTTCAACAAATACTTTCAATCTCAAAAGTGCAATTAAAGTCTGATAAACCTGCACGTTCTTAAAAATCTATTGTCCTTTTATAATGCATATATTATTCCGCAATATGCCACAGTGAATATGAACCGCAGTGTAAAGTGCTGGGATTCATTTCTAGCTTGCAAAGAAGAGAACAAATTGCTGTGGCATAACATCTGAACACCTCTTTTTAATCAATAAACGCGCCTTTGTTTTCCTTGCAGAGGAAACATGGTATTGATTTATAACCTGTGGCCTTGTGAAGGTCAGTTTAAAACATCTGGAAACTGATTGTGGCTCCAGGTCCGTTGTTACTGTACGTCTCTTACCCCTCTCCTGTAAGTGCACAGCAGGACTGTATGTGCCAGGGGTGGTCTTTGATGGAGCTCAGGGTGAGGTATTTGGAGATCTCCGCTGCAGACATACAGTCCTTCATATCCTGCTTATTGGCAAATATCAACACAGCTGCTTTCCGCAGGTCCTGAGGGGAGGCCGAGGCCGAGGAAAGAGAACAATGAAAGCATGAGCCATGCAGCAGGGTGGAAAGGGCGAACCTTGGTGGAAAATCAATGAAAAACAGCCAGCTCTGTGTAGTCTGTTTCCTCATGGCCGTGTTAAGATGTGTTAAGATGTTACCTCATGAGCCAACATCCTGTAGAGCTCCTCTTTGGAGATGGCCAGCCTCTCTCTGTCTGTGCTGTCCACCACCAGAATGATGAACTGCAGAGGAGGAGGAGGAGGAGGCAAAAATCACACTGAGAGGCCTCTTTCCAAAAGACGTTAACAACACATACAGCAATGAAATGCAACACAGCGGGTGGCCACTTCCGGGCCAGGGGCCTCACAACGGGTCCCGGTGACTGCTATGCTAATAACCCTTTGTGAATGAGGGAGCGAGCCCGTATGACAAAAGACTAAAGGCACGTTAATTTTGGTGAGATGTGAGAGGCGCCATTTAAAGCAAACGACCCAGGAAAGAGCAGCGTTTCAACAACACGTGTCATCCAACATGACCGAGACCCAAATCGCAGCCAGAGACCTCCAGAGAGTCTCACGCTGCGTCAGTGAAAGGGTGAACTCTCCGACAGTAACCGCAGGGCTCCTGGTCACTCCACTGTAGATATTAGGGCTTCTGGCCAGCTAATGTCCTACGCCTCTCAAATGTACTGTATGTGATTTCTGTTGCTAGGGGTCTCTCAATAAAAACAATGGAAACAAAAGAGGTAGTCTGGTGACGTTGTGAAATAGTGCGGGATCATGGGAGGTGTTGTCTTCATTGTTTAACAACCAGACTGAAAATCAAACTCGACAAAATACCTAACAAAGGTGGAGTCATGTTTAGACATTTGAACGCAGAAATGTTACAAACTGTCTGAAAACCCGTCTGAAAACAGAAATAGTACCAACAGTCAAAAAGCCTAAAGATATTCAGTTTATTATGACATACAGTAAATATCATAGAAACGGAAACTATCAAATATCATAATAGTTGCTGAATAAAACGTTTTGGTTCAGCTCTACAGGAAACAATACGGTGCTCTTGTAAGAGAGCAACAGTTGGTGAGTCGGGCGGTGTGTGAATGGATGGGGGCCCTGTATTTACTCGTGACCTGTTGTGTGACATGAACGGTGGACCCATGTTGAATATCACGTCACAGACGCGGGCTGGTGCGTGAAAGCGACATGAATGAGCGAAGCCTGCTGCCTGTGAAACTACAGTAAAAACAACGCTGCATGAGGAAAGTTTACTCCGAGAGCTCTCCGTAGGATCTCCACACATCTGCCTCTGCACGACTCCCCCTGACCCTCGCTTCGCCTTTCAGACAGGCCCCTTTGTGAAAGGCTGCCCTCTGACCTGGGCGGCTCCTGCTGCCGTCTGTGCTCTGAACAAACACACCAGCTGCCAGAAAACCCGCAGCTGGACGATCCCTCTGTCCCCAGTGAAAGCGTACAAAACCTGCTGCTCACCTCTGTGTTGGAGTAGTAGGTGTTCCAAGAAGACCTGAGAGACTCCTGTCCTCCGATGTCCCACATCAGGAAGTGAGTGTTCTTCACCACTATTTCTTCCACGTTGCTCCCGATCGTGGGCGACGTGTGCACCACCTCGTTCATCAGACTTGATGAAAACAGAATCAGAAAGTGAGTTTTTGCACATTTGGATGCAGTAAAGAAGGAGGTTCCAGCTGTAAATGTGAAAATAAAGCTACTTACAATTGGTAGAGGATAGTGGTTTTCCCTGCATTGTCGAGTCCAACAATGATCACCTTGTGCTCTGCAAAACAAACACAGCGCATGAAAGGTGTGAGAAACAATCTTCAGCGAGGCGCTCCTCTGCAGAAAACACTCCTCACCTCAGACACAGTAAAGACAATAAGCGGCAATGACTGCGTCAGAAAGCATGTGTGTCTGCAGTCTATACAATGCATTCCTGCTATTCACTGCTGTTCCTTCAGAATCATAAAGGCTGGACTTATTTCCTTCCTCAAAACTCCCTGACCTACATTTTTTCCAAGTGAATTCTTTCCATTCAGAAAACGCAGCTAGCGCAGTTTGAAGCAGCGAAGGCCCGAATGTAACGGACTGAAGACAGAATCAGAGCTGACACGGTCGTGCCAAAGCGTCCCACTTAAGTGTTTTGACTTCTCTGCCCTTCAGAGGCCTCCGGCTGCTGGGGAGGAAGGAAGTCTGGTCGGGGGACCCGCAGCCTCGGTGCACCACACGGGGTTTTGGAGGATGTTGCATGTCTATTGCTTCCTAAAGGGGCAGCTACCCTGCGACGATCCTGACAGCACAATTAGCCTGACTGTCTCCATCACCCTCGTCATCGCTATATTCAAACATTTGACGTGCATACAACACTTCAATAAACAATCTAATGGAAACAAAGGCCTGTCTGTGGAGAGGGAAAATGTGTTGCTCTGACACAGGTTGGGTCAGATTCCTTTGAAATGTGCACTGCTGAGGACAAACTAGATGTTAATATTAGCAGTCAGTGATCAGTAGATTACCTAAAAATAGTTATCTCAGCAGAAAACTTCCAGATTTCAGCTTTTTACGACGACACCGACAACAGGAATGCTAATTTCCACTGGCTGCAAGCAAGTAAAATGCTTCAGAATAGAATAAATCAAATAGAAAACACCAAAACATACATTTAAGAAGCAATCATACAACCAATATGCCTGGTCTGATAAACTACCTATCAGTTAATCTAATTATACGGTATTGATTACATGTAATTAGCTTCTACTCTGTTGCTAACAATCCCCCTCAGACCTCGTCTGTAATCTGAGTGAAACATGACACTGGGAGCAGTGTAATCCAGAATTAGGGAGTGAAAGTCGGGAGTCCTTCTCTGAGTCAGGCAACAATGCAGCTACACAGGCCAAAAGAGTCGAGATGAAAGGGATTTGTATTAACTATCAAATGATAATGATCAATAACAGATTATGAAAAGGCTCAATCAGTATTTCCTTTGTTTAGCCAGAGATCATTTAGCAATCATCTTCATCTGGACTGTCCATCTTGCAAAAAAACAATACTCACATACTGGAAGAAAACTGGATCAACCAGCAAAATGTAGTTTAATATAGTGCTAACGATCATTTTATTTGTTGATTAATCTGCACGTTAGTTTATCCATTACTCGATTAGATCACGTCCTCACGTCTTGTTTTGCCCACAACCCAAAGATATTTTTGCCAAATAGGAGTGAAGAGACCAGAAAATATTCACAATGAAGAAGCTAAAATCAGATCATTTTGATACCTTTCCCGAAAAAACGACTGAAACCGATGACTCGATGCAGCTCTAGATGAAAATCTATCAGATTAAAGATTCACTGTTCGTTAGAGAAACTCAAACAAAACACACCCTCGCCACATATCCTGCAGCCACAAACTACAAGGGTGGGATTATCCAGGCTTTTTGCTGCCTCTGCCTCTCCTTTTCCTCCTCAGATTATTTTCCTGTCATTTCTGCTCCGTTTTCTTTATCCGAGTGAGAATATTTACATTAAACTGCTCTCCGGAAAGCGAGGGGAAAGTTATGTAATGTGATGTGTCCTGGAAAGTGAGATAAAGCCGATTGACAACTCGATGAACGTGCTCATGCAGGCTTACTGTGACTTAAGGTGATCATGTTGGTTGACAAAGTGATAAACAGATTAACTATTAGAGTGGCTGAGGAGGAAGAGAGCTGTCGTTTAAATGTCTGTTTTTAAACAAAGACAGCTGGGTCTTGAAGTCACGGAGATATGTAGCGAGATAACTCCCCCCCATCTGTTATTATGAGTCGTGCTGCTCACTTTATGCTAACAGGCTAACAGTTCGCATTATCCTCGCTTTGAGAAGCTAGCGGCTCGGTTAGTGAGCCGTAACCATTTCACCGACACCCACCTTGATTACAGAAGAAGCTCCACAGTTTGGCGAAGATGAGGCCCATTGTTCACGTTAATACAAATGTCCGTCCGTCCGTCCGTCCGTCCGTCCGTCAGTAGAGTGGGCAGCAGCAGCACCGAGCCTCTCCACTCTCGAATCCACACCGGTCAATCCGTGGCTGGCTGCGGCTAGCTAACATTAGCTGGATGATCTCTTGTCCGCAAGACACCTCACCGACCTTTTCGACGCCGACTCCATGCGCCCCCGCTACATTTAAACGTAACTAACGCGAGGTTAAAATGGTGAGAGGTAATAGAGATGTAATGACTCCTTATCGAGCGTCTCAGGTGTCGTTAAAGCCTCACAAACGGTAAAAGCACAGGGCGAGAGCTGCTACGCTGTGTTGAGTCCGCTCGTGCGGCTTCCTCTGCCCGTTAGCTGGTGCGGCGAAAAGAGCAACCCCAGATATTCAGTTATCTTCCGGTTACGCGATGACGTTGACGTTGACGTTTGTTTGTAAGGGCAGCTTTCAAAAACACTTTCAAAAAGGGATAAATACACACAAACACACGTCTAACTGTTACAGTTATATAGAGAGGTAATTTTACGTTTATCTAATAATTTTTTAAGTCAATGTCGGCAAGGAATCAAAATACAATTTGTCAGATATCTGGACAGTAAACAATAACAGTAATATGAAAATTAACTCAACATCAAGCCTGATATGTACTAGCTTAAGAATTTAATGCTTTAGTTTAAGATTTATTTAATGTAAAGCTATTTTACTGTAAATGATGTCAATATTTCACATGTGCTTTTACCAGGCAGACAAATAGCATTTATACTTTAATTTTAATTTTATTATTTATTTTCTTTTTTACTGCATGGAACAGGAAATGACTTATAACGACAACACTTTAAATAGCAATTCTAAGTTGTCTACAGACAGGTTAGAAATTATTTCTAACACATTATAATGTGGTTGTAACCGGATGTAAGTGTTTATTCATGTATTTGTCAGCAACTACATTTCCAGGTGCCAAGGCCATTTTCAGGACTTAAACATGTCTATGTCCTAGAGTGTAATAAGCTACCATCTGGATGTTTATCTACCGTATATAAATGCTAAATAAAGTGAAACTGTTACTGTTATAATATCATTTTTGATTAGTGAGGTTCAGAAAAGACTGTTTTTGTCACTGTAATACTGTATTTGGTTGCATTTTGTGTGATAAACGTGTTCAGTGTGTCCCTAAAGCTAAAAATACTTTTGCTCCAAATAAAACAAACAAATCTCAAACAGGTGGTGGCGATCAACAGGCTGCATTACTTCGATTTTCTGAATTCAACTGGTGTCATGTGACTAGCCCGGTGACGTATGCGGAAGTGTCAGCACGAGCACGCAGCCAGGCACAGAGCGTGAGTACAGACGATTTACACTCAGAATAAACTCTTAAATTCACTCACCGCGTTTTTAATTGTGAATGTAAGAAACAGGAGTGTTGAACAAGACTCACTACAAGCATTTACATGATAAATATGAGCTCTGTTATAGAAAATGATTTAATGTTTGGAAGAGGAGGACGCGTTTCTCAGGTCGTTACCTCAAACGGACTCTGTTATTTAATTATTTCACATTTATAACATTTGATTAGTGGCAATAATAGACGGACAGTGTGGAGAAGGACGAACAGAATATGTAAAGAAAAACCATAATCAGGAACAGGCAAGCTAAGCTAAAGCTAAATCTCTGCTAAAGAACACATTATTCGGTCATTTATTCAGTGCTTATACTGCATTTATTTTTATTTACATCTGTTCAATTGCCACTCAGTGTAATCTTACTTCTTTGTATATTGTTCATTGTATTGTTATTATTAATTTATTTGATGTTTATTTGTACAGGGACAAGCATGAACGAATGCCACATGTTGGATTCATGTAAGCAAATTTGCAAATACACAAAACTAAACAATAAAATACAGACAAAACAGAATAAACATGATGATTTAATGATCAGTTGTGACCTATTTTGAATTGTTATCATTATTATAGCCTCTGTACTCAGGGATAAATCACTTCTTTGATTCTCTGTAAGTAATGGAGTTTTAACCACTGATGGGTTTCCAGCCTTATCCAATCAACATCAGGGGCTTCCAGCCTGTAATCCCCTCTCAGATACGCCCAGCACCGTCCTGCTGCACTTCATCAATCATGATTGATTTGCTTTTCTGTTACTGACTGGATACTTTTCTCTGCACAGATTAAAGAAATGTCTGTTTTCCCGAGAATTTCTCTGAGTCCTGAAGTCTCAGATTTTCTCCGGAATGTCTTCTTAAACGAGGAGGTGGGACTCTCTGAGCTTGTCGCGCTCTCCTGGAAAATCATGAATTCACATCATGAAAAGAAGCATTCTGACTGTTTTCTAATTGTTTACTCTCATGTTTTGTTTTTCTTGGCCGGCTCGTCTCTGTTGTGTTCAGGTGTTAGCTGCGGTGGGTCATCGGGAGGCCGAGTGTCGCTTCCAGAAGCTGCTCTCGTGCCTGTCTCACCCGCCTTCGTCTACTTGTGTCCGGGCCAGCACTCATCTCGCTCCCCTGGAGGAGATCAGACACAAGTTAGCAGAAGAGCTGAAAAAGGTGAATCTTGGCCTCAGTGTGTTTTGAGATGTCGCTGCCTCTCAGCCGTGAGTCCTAATCGGTCGGTTCGTTGTTGTCGTTGAAGCAGCAGATGTGCGACTCATCAGCAGAGGAGGTCTCCGTTCAGATTCTTCCTCACCCGCAAGTTCCAGATGTGCTGCTGCTTCCTGTCGATGGCCCGAGGTATGCGAGGAATGCTGGAACGACGTCAGACGAATCTGAATCTGCTCTGCGGAGCGCACACTTAGCCTTAAATTGCAGTATCAGTCCAACCGCTGGGCGGGTGTTTCCTGAGGCCAAACCCTCATGGAATTTCATGGACTGATGACAGAAGAAACACTTTTCGTTTACCCGTTTCAGCTGGCTTTTTTTAGGTGTGTACTCAAGTGTGGTTTGAGGCCAAAGGGATTTTTTTTTAAATACAGAAACGGCACAAAAACATCTCTTGGTCTGTTCTGTTTTGGGGATATTTGAGTCAAGTACGTGGAGGTATTTTTGCACATGACAAAGTATATATGGAAACGCAGCCTGATCCACCAGCTGACAGACAAAGGGTCGCGCCATAACTTGAAGCCTGGAAAGATGGATTCTCAGCAAACAGCTTGTGAAATGAAGTTCACAAATAATTTCAAAACCTGCAGATGTGTGTCAGCTTTTATATGCATGTGGAAAAAAAAAACTTTTCACACATTCACAGACTTGATTTTGTGAGACATCCAGATGAGTATCATCACATGCACACAAGAACTGATGAACAGCTGTGAAATTATTTTGAACATCCTTTCACACGCTGATAATGACCCTTATTTGCCTCCATGCTTGGCTCGAGTGATCCCACGTGATCTCATGAATCCAGCTGCCGGTTGTCTGATGAGACTGATTCAACAGTGTATGACCTGTTTCGTGTTGTCAGACCTGTGAAGCAGCTCAGCTCAGAGCTGGTGGTCGGCGCTCAGTGTGGCAGCGCTGTGCTGAGAGGGGCTCATGTCTTCGTCCCGGGGATTGTCGCCAGCCCGAAGTGTAAGACTCAAAGCCACATGTCATTAAATTAAAAAAACGTTGCGTGTGTTGAATTAAAAGCTTTTTTAACCTGACGTTTCTCTGTTCTTAGACATGAAGGCTGGAGACGTGGTGTCCGTCTTCTCTGACCTGGAGGGTAAGTGCACCCGTGGAGCCACCAGCTTCCAGGGAAAGAGAATGTTTTTGGGAAACGGAGTCGCTCACATCGACCGCTCCAGCATCTTCTGCACAGATGAACCTGTCAAGTAAGTAGACTTTAGCTTCATGTAGAAATATATGACTGCTTTGGTGTGATATGAGGATAATGCGGTAAAAACACTCAATAACAAACAAATGAGGAAGTGATTCTTGAATAAAACAGCTGGGCCGTCGAGGATCAGTCCGTCCTCAGGGTCAAACAATGACGGTGATGGTGTGGTTCAAGATTCAAACAGGGAAACGATTCACCCTCTGTCTTATTTTAGGGGAATAGGTGTTCGCATGGTGGATCCACTTTACCGGAGTCCTTCCTTTGATGGTGTTCTCCCCAGCCTGACGTTCCTACAGGTATTTATGTCTACTTTTCTTCTGTGGTAATGTCAGAGCGATGGATTGGCGATGCACTGAACTGAAGTGACTTCATGTTGTGCAGAACCTTCCCTCTGTAGTTGTGGGACACGTGCTGGGGCCTCGTCCTGGAGAGCGTATCCTGGATATGTGCGCTGCGCCCGGAGGGAAGACCTGCCACATCGCTGCACTGATGGGGGATCAGGTACAAGTTGTACAGAGGCCACGACCAGTCAGCTGCACACGCTAGCTGCTCCTAACATGCACAGGCCGGAGCGTGTTGGAGGAGCTGGAGACTGTACAGCTGATGCTTTTGTGCCCTGAACATGAATGAACCCCTGTCTCCTTCCATCTCACACAGGGTGAAGTTGTGGCCTTGGACAGGATCCGAAATAAAGTTGATCGAATTCGTCAAAACGCCCAAATCTTGCATTTGAGTTCCATCAAAGCTTATTGCTTTAACAGCACTCAAGCTGTGAGCAGTGAGCCGGCACAGGAAACTGAAGGTAACGAGCAGGGACACATTTAAGTTTCCTGTTAATATTATAATGACCAACAGCAGGAGTTCGTATTTACAAAGCACTGGTGTTTCTGAACGTGTTCCAGGACCTCCGTTCCCTCCTGAAAGTTTCGACCGGGTTCTGCTGGACGCCCCCTGTAGTGGACTCGGCCAGAGACCCAACCTGAGCAGTACCTGGAGCCTCAAGGAGATCTGTTCCTATCAGCCACTGCAGCGCAAGTTGTTCCACGCTGTAGGTTTCACCACCCACAGATAAAACACCTGATATCATTTGGGGGTTTTTCTCACATCATATTGATAGCAGCTCATTGAGACCAGTAGATGGCAGCATTGGGCAGTTATTAGACTGACTGTGATCCACAGCTTCAGATCTAAAAAGGGTAAATACACCTCAAAATGATATTTATAGGGAAAAAATCCTGACATATCTGCTCAAAGCTGCGATTCCAAGCTCATTGTGTGACTTTTTAAAACCAAACCCACTGATGCTGTAATACTGATAATTTTGATTAATACTCTAGAATGTTTTTAATGATCTTACACTTGAGTAGTTTTTAGAAGATGAGGGTCAGGTACAGTTTTCAGCTCTGAAGGGAAAAACTGAGTCTGTGTATTTTGACTGTTGATAGTTTGCCAGAAAGCAGTACCAGGAGTATTTCTTCCTCTACATTTAGCAGTAGCAGCACTCGTCCTCCTCGCTTTTTCTACAAATGTACATAACTGTAGCTCAAGACTGAAACAAATGTGAAAATCAGTACTAGTGTGAATTTTTATATAAGTGTGGCTTGTAGATGGATCACCAGAGCGAGATTAGACTCCAATCATTTATCCCAGTGACATTCTGTGTCGTGCTCCATCAGCATTTCGTCAAGGTTATTCAGCGTCGCGTGTCAGTGTATGACACATTTCCACAGACTTGTTGGAAATCTGTGACAAGTTACAACCCCGATTCCAAAAGAGTTGAGATGCTGTGTAAAACCTCATCAGCCTCATTGATTATAATTGATATTCTGCATTTAACACCAGCAACAACAGACTGGGAAAGTAGTGGAATGCTCCAAAAACACCTGTTTGGATCATTCCACAGGTAAACAGGTTGATTGGTAACAGGTGAGAGTATCATGATTGGGTGTGAAACGGGCATCCTGGAAAGATTCAGTCACTCACACGCGAGGATGGAGCGAGGTTCACCACTTTGTGAACACATGATTGGATGAAGGATTTTACTGCATGAGCTCAGGAACAGTTTGTAAATACTTTGTTTGCACATGATTACATTCTGTTTTTATTTACAACTTTTTTGGAATCAAGGTTGTAAATCTGCAAAAAAGTGATTGGTTTGGCCACTTGGGGGCAGCAGCAATAAGTTGTGAACATCACACTGACATGCCTTCACCTTCTGATGATATGATCTGGGCAGCAAACAGTTGCTTATCAACACGATGACGATGAGGAGCGCTGACGATCCGGGTGCTAATTCTCTGTAGATTCATCACGAGCAACGAATTTCACACTGTCAACATCAAAATATTGATTACAGCCACTTAAATAAAAGATCTTTGTGTTTATGAACCAGGTACATGAATACATACATCTTGTGATTGCAGGCAGTGCGGTTGTTGAAGAAAGGTGGAGTTTTGGTGTACAGCACCTGCACAGTGACTCTAGCGGAGAATGAGAAGCAGGTAGCCTGGGCCCTCGATACCTTCCCCTGCCTCGTGCTTCAGCCTCAGGTAAAACCACTTCAGCCACGTGGACAGACCCGCAAATGTCGATGTTAGGAAACCTCGTCAAACCACGCTCGTGTTTTTCTCAGGAGCCTCACATCGGAGCAGAAGGCATGCTGGGAGCCGGCCTGTCACCTGAGCAGCTGCGCCTCCTCCAGAGGTTCAGTCCCGAGCTGAGCTGGGACCAGACGGGATCGGCGGCTCCCTTCCCCTGCAGAGCCGACAGGGACACTATCGGCTTTTTTATCGCCAAGTTCCTGAAAAACTGACCGGAGGGCATGTTTTCCCTTACAGCGCCATCAGCTCTCACTCGAGACTGCAGACGGGAACAATAGTGTTTATATTTCGACACTCTGTGTGCTTTGACGGGGCAGTGTTGACAAAGACGCTCACTGTGCTGTTTACAGCATCTGCCTCTTAACAGCTGCTCTCTAAAACTGCAGGCCATATAGGGATAAGCTTTATAAACACCGAGGGCAAGGAAGAGAGAGGGAGGGAGGGAGGGAGGGGGGAGATGGGGCACATGGGGATGGAGACTGGATGAGTATTGGCAAATGCAGCAGTGCTAGCGTTGCCATAACAACAGTGACGACATAGCTGCCATGGTGACAGCGGATTGGCTGGATCTCAGATCAGGAAGTAGCATGCAGAAAGAGGTCATGAGAGGTATTAACAATTTAGTGTCTTTTAGTAGTGGTGGAGACAACTGGGACGTCTAATTAGTGCTTCTGCTGCCTGTGAGAGAGAAATGATGCTGGAGAGGAAGTTACATCCATCATTATGAAAGTTCCTAATTAAAATAAAATCTTTCTTTCTTCACGTCCGTTACATGTTAAGCTACTGCGCATTGATTATACTGATGAAACGACGGTTTAAATACAAACTGCAACACTCAGCACTAATTTATTCTGGGCAAATTGAATTAGCGGCGTCCATAAATCTGCACACAGTGTAATTTATAGATTTGCGCCTCCAGTGCGCAAACATCTGGCCCGTTCCCCCGTCACGCAGGACCTTCACAGTGACCTCAGCTCAATCCCTCTTCCTGGGAGTACCATTACACTCCTATCATCCATCCATCCACACATCTGTCTGGACGCAGCAGCCGCCTGCACGTCTCCTCCCTGCGCCTGTGCGTTTCGCTGTATGTTGCTGTAGATTAAAATGGCCGCTATGTTCGCTGCCTTTTCCGTCTGACAACATTAACATTCTGAGATCAAATCAGCTGCATCTCTGTCTACTTTGGAGGCATCTGACTGTGGAGAAGCTGCTTCCTATTTTAGATGCATCCCCTCTGTATTGTCATCATGTCGATGTTGTCATGACGACTAAGGAGGCAGGCCGGTGAGTCTACCTCAAGTTTTCAGATGACTATTTATAGACACAGCTTCCCTCCTCTGTCTGGGTCTTCTGACAAAGCACACATCAAATTCTTCTCCCCCCTCATCAGTCCTTTGTTGCCAACTTTATTCTTTATATTTATGCTTTATGTACATACACATGTACACTGTTAGAAAATCTGTAATGCTACCAACGTAGCATAGAAATGGAGTAGTTTTTTATAATTACAATTGTCAGGCAAAAACAAAGAAAGTGAAGGGACGGGGTTGGTGGTTTTGTAAACAGAGGGGCTCAATTCAGATTTTCAGAATTGTGAATCAGTGAAAATATGAGTTGATCCAACATCATTGAGCACACGGGGCATCACTCTGCATCAAACTGATGGAGTCAGGGGAGTGAAAAAAAGACAAAAGACAGAAAACAGAGCTATCTTTGTCTGGTAAACATTTTGAATGGTTTGAGTTGGGTTTCATTTTTAGTGAGGAACATACTGAAGATGATCTCCTGACATGAACATTCTTTATACCAGGAAGTGGGAGTTAAAGTGGGAATTAAACAACATTCATTAGAAAAGGGGTCAGACTTAATAAAAGATGAACCTCGATGGAGTTTTGGTAGTAGACCTACGGTAAGTTGTAATGTCATATCAAATTGCTTTCACTTGAAATCAATGTGAAATCAGTAAAAGTGCAGAATAAAGGGTGTATCAATGTTACAAAATGTTTCTGGACCCATACAAAGAGAACAGTACTGCATGTAAGAGAGGAAGTTATTGTAGAAGTCGTTTGTCTTGTAAGGCAAGACTAAGGTGCACCTCGAAGGAGGCTTAAACCAAATGTCTAAAACCATGGACGCAGAATTAAAAAAGGAACTAAGCAATAAACGATGATCATAAAATGAAGGGAGCAGTCAGACACTCTGGGAAACACACTTGGCAGCTTTCTTGCCGAGACTCAGAGGAGAAGACGGAGATCACTTTCATGTCTGTCTGTTACATATGAAGCTACAGCTAGCATTAGCGGCCAGTTAGCTTAACTTAGCTAAACTTAAACTCCACCATAAAACTGACTTTTAATTTTTAGACTTTTGTTTTTTGTACAGAAAAAACAAATGAGATATAAAGTGTTAATCAGTGAGCTTTCGAGGTGCTGGTGGGTGATTTTCCTTTCTTTTTTACCTTCAGACAGAGCCAGACTAGCTGTTTTTAGTCTAAGTTTAGCTAGCTCTAGCTTCATGTATATCGTACAAATATGAGCGGTATTCATCATCTCATCTAGACTAAGTTTCCAGTTTATTAGGTACAGCTAGCTAAAACTAACGCAGTCTAATAAAACAGTCCTGTAATAAATCACGTTTTTGTTATAACAGTTCTGGGAAGGCGTCGGTGCTGAACTGTGTTGCATTAATACTGGAAGGTGTTTCTGTTCTGATATTCACACACATATTCCACATCCTGATATTAATGTAGTGGACAAAATATCGGAAACATTTGTAAAGTTAACAGCGTCAACAGCACCACAAATTACACCCTCCAGAAGGATCAAAACGGTTTCAACAAGAACTGAAGGTAGGATTCATGGCTGGACTGCTGCATTAGTGTTGCATTAGCTTCGGCTCGGTGTACCTAATAAACTGGCAACTAAGTCTGACTCTAAGCAAGAAAGTGAAAAAGCATATTTCACAAATTGCCAAACTATTCTTTTAAACAAAAGACCTCTGCAAATACAGCATCAAACTAACTTGGTTAGTCAACCGTTGCAGTCAACCCTAGCAGTAGTCTGAAGGAACAAATGATTCAAGTGCTAGCAAGCAAAAAAATAATAATTATTATAATAATAATAAAAATAAAAATGCTAATCACAGAAAGCACAGCTCAGTACAGAAAAAAATTCTGCTTTTGTGTCATGCTTTATCAAACACAGGTTTAAAATATGCATATTTAAGAATATTCATGCATATCCACACATAAACAACGTCTATGCATAGATACACACATACATATATTTATATATTTATATTTGTATCTATGTAATCAAAATCCTGCCATTGAAAAAGATGCAACAGCATTTACAAAGGAAGTGTACATAAATAGGATGCTGTGGTTTCAGGGTATAGCAGCACGATGGGAGAACAGAAGGTCTTTAAGAGGAGAGTCCAAATGAGCTTCAAGAGGGATTTGGTCTGTCACTGGTGGATGTAGGAGTCTCTGGCCCACTCCCCTGCATCACCCCTCTTTTTGGGAGCCACCTCCCCCTCTCGGTCCCTGTCTCTGTCCCGGTCGTAGTAGTGATGGTGGTGGTCGCGTGCTGGCCGGTGGTGGTGCGAGCGCTGCTTGTTCCGCTCGTTATGGTCCTGTTCGCGCTCCTTTGAGCGGTGGTGTCCCGTGCTGTGGCCGGCCTCGTCCGCCCCACCACGGTGGTGGTGGTGATGGTGATGGTGGTTGTGGTCCCGGTGGGGAAGTGGCTCGTAACGCTGTTGCTGTTGAGGGTGCCCCTCCCCTAAATCTTCCTCCTCCTCCTCTTCTTCCTCCTCCTCCTCCTCCTCCTCCTCCTCTTCCTCCTCCTCTTCCTGGTGGAGGAGCTGAGTGCGTGGCTCGATATAAGCCGAGTCCTTGCTCTCTCTGCTCTCTCGGCTCTCTCTGCTCTCGGGAGTCTCCGAGTCCAAAGTCTCCTGCCGGGAGAGGCCCCGGCCTCGACTGCTGTGGTGGTGGTGGTGGTGATGGTGGTTGTGGTGCTCAGTCCTGGTGGAAGACGAACGGTGGTGGATGTGCTGGGCTCTCTTGGAGGACTCTGTCCTCAGAGGCCTCTCCTCCTCATTGCCTTCCCCCTCAGCCTCTGCGTCGGCATCAGCTTGGTCCTGGCTCTGGTGGTGGTGGTGGTGATGGTGATGGTGGTGCTGGTGATCCTCTCTGGAGCCCTTTCTCTCCACTAATGCTTTATCTCCTCTCTGCTCTACAGTGCTACCCTGAGGTCAGTAACACATGTCAGTCAGTAGGGTGACAGAAAGAAAGGAAAAACACTGCAAACACACACACAAACTCATGCAGATTAATATTCACTTGTTGCTTCTGGTGCACATTGTATACACACACACTCACATCTGAACCCAAACGTGAGCACACACACACACACTGCTGGAGAAGGTAAATAAAAAAATGTCAAGGTTTGTATTTTCTCCAGGATCAAGGCCGACTCCTGTTGGATCTCGACCACCTGAAGTCTCAAAACCTTTAAGGGCCACTTCACACTCACCACACTAGCAATCACACGTCAAGCTCACTCCTGCTCCTCATCAATATCAGGATATTCTTCATTTTCAGTCTTACATTTCCCATTGTGGTGGCAGTGGATGGAGAGAGGGTGCAGGTTAAGCGATTATACATTCACACACTCATATGTGACAACAGCTGAAAAGACTCATAGTTGTGTGTTGTTTCTTACTGTTAAGTGTCAATACTAATGACAACTTATCCTACATGATACACTTGAAAAAAACACATTTTATAGTAAGAAATCTAAATGAATTGCTTTTGAAATCAGCTCCTGTACGTGACCGTATCTATAAAAACTGTCTGATTGATCCTACTTATTGTTCATTATGTGGAAATTAAATAAGACCAACAAAGCATCTTAGCTGGAGTGAGCATGGTGTCCTCATTAATCAGGTGTGTCTAATGAACAATTAAATACACCAGAAATGCATGTAGGCACTTGACTCCTTGCAAATACCATAAGCATGGGTATTAGGGCAGACCCTCAACCTCATTTACTGCAGGGTTTCTTCCTCTCTCTTTGCAGCCCTCTAGCACAGCCTCTGTTTTGTCCAGCTCATCTGCACAGCTTTGCGACATGTATCGCACCCTGACTTCGCTCAGCACTTGTTACCTGCATGCCGGAGACCGGGGCTGGGCTGGAGGGCAGGGTGGCTGTGGGCAGCTTCGTTAGCAGTGGGTTCGGGGGGTTGCAGCTGGTGGGGTGAGTGCTTTTCCAGTAGGCCTCCAGGTAATCAGCCATATGCTCACATGCATCCTCCAGCTGGTTCTCGTCGAGGATGATGTCAAACATCTCCTGAGGAAGGAGGGTGCAGACATGTTAACGAAAATGGAAAGGAGACATGACGAGATGAAGGAATCAAGACAGTGTTGTAATATAATTTCACAAGGAAAGATTCTTGATCTGCTCTGAACATCTGATTGTTGGACTGTTTTGAGAAATCAACAGACATCTAAAATTAAACATTATCTATAAAAAATATACTGATCTTTATATATACAAGATGTTTGAGCCATGTAAGGACTGACTCTGAGAAACTCTTAAACAGTAATTCCCAAAAGATAAGAACTGCTATTTGAATTAAATTAAGACTGCACTTTCACAAGCCTGGGGTGCTTGCTTCATTTTCTAAAATAATAACTAAGCAGATTACAGAGGAGCAGAAATAGAACTGGCACGAATTATAAAGCTTTAAAAAAAATCTGACTCGCATCTGACTATGCATGAAACCAAAGCCTCGAGCCAAAACATCTCTTCAAGGACAAAACTCCAGGTTATTTTAAACACTGCACACAAGTCACTGATAACTGGGGTCCACTGAACTTACAGGAGGGCACTGAGCCAGCTTGTCCGCGGCCACCATCTGGACGTTGAGGTGTTTGGCCTGAGACTTTCCTCTGGACTTGATGAGCCTCTGCAGCACCTGAAGGCAAATAAGGACAGAAGGCAACAAGGCCATTACTGTTTTAGTATACAAAACTAAATTTAGGCTTTGGATGGGCATTTTTCTAGTTGGTGAAAATTATTTACACACTGTGGAAAAAAGATGATAACCTCTTTTGAAGTTAGGCAATAAAAGTTGAAAACATTCAAGCAGAAGCAGCAGAACCAGATATCTTCTCTTTCTTCTTACAAGTCAAAACCAGAGGACTACATTCCCAACAACGCAACTCGACCGCCGACACTTCAATCAGATATTTGGTGGTGTTATGCTAGTAGCGGCTAATGTAGCCTCAAGCTGCTGGCCAGCCTCAAGCAGACATGAGGAGTGGGCTCCAGAGGTCTGGTAAACTTCTCACTCATTTCTCCCATTTTAAAACTTGTTTCTTCAGACCCAACTGATGCTGACTCAAGTGACGTCACTTGAGTCAAATTATCAGATTTGGAGCCACACAACACTTATGCAGTAGTACTTCCCTGACCAGTACACAGACTGATAAAAACTGTGGATTTGTCCTTTAACAATCTAATAATGTAAGATGTAGCCATATATTTATCGGCAGAGTACTTTTACTTTTGATACTTTAAGGACATACTGTTGTTGATGCTTTTGTGCTTATACTTTAGTGCTAGTATTTATACATGATTGTGTGGGCACTTATGTAAATGACTTGAGTACTTCTTGCTTATATTAGCAGTTATGCTATAACTTGTAAAAATACTGCGATTATCCCATTAGGCTTAGCTGTGCGTGACACGGCAGCAGGCTGTAACTGAGCAGACAGATGGTAGAAGTATTTTATTTTATCCCACTGTGAGTGATTCACACTGATGCCACTTTGATTTAAAGCTTGTATTTCATGCCTCCTTAGCTATGCTTTTTCTCTTTTAACATGTTACCCGCCTGTGTTTTTTTATTGATCACTGAATCATAAGCTTTTTTTTATTCATGCTGAAGGTCAGAGTGATGAATCAGTCCACTCAGAGATTTGCTCACTTTCAAACAAGTGCTTTCAAATACATGATGTATTTAAAATCACAGCTGTGGGGCAGATCAACATGAAATAGAAAATCAACATGAGCAGTGACAAGACACCAGGGCAAGTCAGAGACACTCATAGACCAGCTGACTAATACATCCAGGAAGTAGAGGGAACATCGCCCTGTCCTTATTTTCTATTCCATGTTTCCTTTGATCTCATGTTGACTTATTGTCTGTCTGGATCAAATGTGTTTACTCACCTTGGGAGAGGTGATCTTGACGTAGACAATGATGGGGGCGAGGGAAGTCTTCCCCAGCTGTGACGGGTGGTTGATGGTGTCGGCGTCCAGGACTACCAGCTGTAACGTCCGGGCCAATTCGAAAATCCGTTCGATCTCACTCTGGACTTCAGCTGAAGAAGGAAGGGAAGAACATATTATATCTTGTTTGTTCAATCCATACAAGTGTAGAAATACCAATTTATGATTCTGTTACCTTTGGACAAACCCAAGCTAGCTGTTTCACCCCCCCCGAAACTTAAATATTCAAAAGACATCATGACTTCGCTGACGTCAAACAGTGAGCCCTGTTCTGTTACTTTTAACAAATACGGACTGTTAACATCACACAACCCCGACTCCAACAGATGACGACGTGGCTGCAAAAACTATCTTACAAATATCACAGCAGGGCACGATTCCCAGTCTGAGAGGAGTCATGGCCAAGCTTCATGACTTCCAGTCACGACAAAGTCTGAAGTAAACTGATAACATGAAAACATTCCAACCTAACAGCTCATTTAGAGTTCAACTGAGTCACAAATTTTCATTTTCTGGCTAATATATGCCAGAGGGGTGAGATAATTTCGCTTGTTTCCAGGGCAGAGTTTTCCTGTAGTCATGCACTGTATCGTGAAGCAAGGAAGGCTTCACGAGCGTTCAGCAAATGTCACTTCTGGTTGAAGAAAATTCATGAAAATGTTCATCTGATTTAGAAACAAATCTACAAATCTGCTCTTTTTGGGAAAGTGATTTCAGGCTTCATAGAGCACAAAACTGCTTTATAAGATGGATATTTTTATCTCATTATGAGTTTTATTTTTGGGACAGCAGCACGCTGTTGAACAAGACTGAGGTCACATGATCATGTTGGAAGCGTGGTGGCTTTCTGTAATTATAAAAAATTCAAATATAATACACTCTTTGCTTCCAGCGTACTCTTTTCCTGGGACTCCTTACTGTGCTGGAGGCGCTGCCTGATGCTCATGTTGATCCGTAGCAAACATTAGCCTTGTCACCTCAGTTTGACTCTGGAATCTGTTTCATTCTAATCACATCTGAACCCCAATCAACCCCAGTCGAATCAGAGCAGTTCTTGAACTTGTTATCATGCATTTATGCTCTATCTTTCATTCCTAACAAAAGAAAACCGGCCAAGGCCACTCTGGGCAGTCAGGAGTTATCATTGCCATTGTCAAGAGTTTCTTTAATCGTTTCCTTCCTTTTCCACATAAGCTGGTCTCCTTGAAAACATTATGAATCAAAACACCAGATGTTCCCAGGCATTGCAGTAATTTCTAGTCTGAACGTACCCAAGTTTGAGCGCGTGTTGGAACGTTCGATGATGGCGTGCTTGCTGGGGTTGTTCAGGACTGAGCGTTTGGCAAGAGAAATGTCCGCTGTGACGCGTGTGATTGATATTCTGAAACAAGGGGCAAGAAAAACACTTAGTTAACTTGATATTATATGAGATATCAAGGCAAACACTTACTCTTGCTGTATTGAGACTAAAAATGAAAGAGAAGAAAACAGCTGCCGAGTGTCAAAGACAAACGACAGAGAGCAGAGAGTTCAAACAGAAGGAATACAAGTGTTGATTTGTTAAAAATCACAGAAACACGATTGATAAAAAGGACCTGAATTTGCTTGATTATACTGTGGATAATTTGACCTGCACTTTATCGTTCTTCAAAGGCGGTTTAACAAGCTAACAGGCCAACTCCTTTAACCCAAACCTTTAAAAACACAGGCTTGACCATGACCAAGATTTCTGAGGCTGAACTCAATACATGACCTCATTTCCTGATACAAACGGCTCCTTTTTGCAGAGGTCTGATGAAAAATATTGATATGATTTTAAGTGAGTTTCATGATAAACTCAACTAAAAGTTCTCCAGTGGAACAAGTAAACATGTTATTTACCCCTTTATGATGGAGGCTTGAACTCTAAACTTTGTAAAATGTTTATACTTATATTGAAACACCAGCAACAATACTGAAAAACAAATAAAATGAGGCTTATGTTCATGGGACTCTTGCCTAAGTGCATGCTGGGAGACTTCATACACTGTAAGTGCAATCATATGATCTGCACTCTCTAGTCATGTTGCCGTTCTCTGACCAAACTCGCTGGATACCATGGACACCATGTCATCCTGCATTAGTTAAACTGTGTTTGAAGAAAAGGGCTCAAAAGGGAATTGACAGAATTCACTGCTGTTGCTGGTGGTCTGGTGGATCTTAGTGTTGTGTAACTTCATGGCCTCTCTGCTTAAGATGGGTGGATGGACTCAACATTGAGTAAGGAGAATCCTGCTCTGCTCTAGGGCCCACTATGGCCTATTAAGGACATGGAGAGGGCCTATTTAAAGCAGCAGCACACATCTCCAGGCCAAACAAACTTGTTACACACTCCCTTGGCTAACCTCAGGGGACAGATAAATACCAGCCTATAGAGTTGGAGAGAGACGAAGAATGAGGGAGGAAACAGGATGAGAGCTTGCATTTTAAAAAGGTCACGGGGAACTTACCTTCCCTCGAATCTGTGTTTCAAAAAGTCAAACAGTGCTTTTTGCATCATGTCTGTCACCTGTGGACAGGAAATTTCAGGGAGATGTTGAGACAACAGAGTTAAAATGGGACACATATTTTGCTTGTAATTTCCCAGAAGTGTCGTGTTTGAAATGTCGAAGTTGTGACACACCTCGTAGCCCTTCAGTGACGGTCCAACCAGAACCACGGGCCGCATGGAAGGCACTACGTCGTATGGAGGAATGTGTTCCGTCTTAAGGAGAAGAAGAAAAACAGTTGCACACATTTATGGAGACAAAGTAAACACTCGCCATCACGAATCACTTCAGGGGTTGGAACAACAATGAACCTGACAATTTAAAAGCACTGGAACATTGTGAACCATGAAACGGGATGTCTCTGCTGGCCCGACAAAACACAAGCTCGCTGTGATTTATAATGAATTTGGCAGTTTACTTTGGTTGGCAAACTTTCAAGCAAGCAACAGTAAACTACAATATTTTATGATGGATTACAATCTTTAGATAAATCGTCCCATTTCATGGTTCTGATGTCACTGAGTAAAACGGGAAACTATGTAACAGGAGAGGTTAGTCAGACAGCGAGTCACAGGAGATCGACAGAGGCTACAACTGAAAAACTTGGAAAAATTAGGACGCGGGTAGAAAAACTTGTTGGGACAAAGTGGGAGCTCAGTTTGTGTAACAGCCTGAGTTTTAAATCAAGTCATGGAGGTGATTTTGACAGAGATGTTCGAAAATGAGAGCAGTCGAGAATTAAGGATGAATCCATCAGATTGGTGACTGTTACAGACCTTATGAAGCAGATCAGGTATTGGCCATGATGTGACATGATCAAACTTTTGAAACAATATTTGCATATATATATAAGATTTTCTGTTGGAAAAACACATCAAATCAAAATTATTATTCAAAGCAGAGTATTTTCATAGGTCTTAAAACATTTTATAGACTGAATAACCGATTAAACCGCAGATTAATTGATAATAGTCCTAGTTGCAGCTCTATTTGAAATGTGTTGGCAAAGCAATTATATTGAAAAGAAATGAAAAATCAGAATAATGGTGATGAGGATGGTTTTAGTCAAAAATGACATGACTAGTTAACACTATAATTTTCTTTAATGGAGGCCATACTATCTGGTGTTTCACTGTCTTACAGTGAGAGCCACATTTAGATACTCAGACTCATTTGTGTACTTTTGGGCAGAACTAAATAGTCTGTAGACTGATTGTACTTTTTTTCAGGAAAGTGCACTTCTGTCTGCATCTGACAGGGAGGCAGTGAACCTGACGCTGCTGTGAGTCCCAGGCGTCTGGCAGAGCTGCGTGTTTGAAGGATGTGAGGATGTGCCTGCACACTGCAGGAAAATGGAAGTACTGTCTCTGTCTTTCTTTTTTCTTAAAACAGTAAAAGTGTGTGATCGGAGTTGAAGCTCTGTTGGAGTGCAGGCAGCCAGGAAGCAGAGAGGGTTAGCTACTTCAGAGGACTGTCGATTATCATATCCACCACACAGTATTTCTTCATTTTACTATTTTTTTACTAATTTCTCCCCCTTATTTGTCCTAATGTTGAAGCTCTTCCCTCAGTCTGTGCTATCTTTATGAGTGCTTTAGTAGATTTCATGTTGGAGTCTATCACCCCCTCTTCCTCTTCTCTCCTCTTCCAAACGTTTTCTTTCTGTCTAACATTTGCTGTCGTCATTGGGCTTCCCTTGGGACATTGTGGGAACGATGCACACTACTGCTGACTAACACAAGGGTATTAATGGACAGTGTGGTTCTGGACAAATACTTCTGGTAGCCTAAGTTCAGCTCTGGATGACTTGGTTAACATCGGCATTGTCATGGGAAACTTTAACTGTCCTTATTATCACGATCTCATCAAAATGTATTAGCATTTTAAAAAATGAGCTGACTGACTGTTGTTGTGATTTTGTATATATATTCAGCATATGGAAAACATATTTTGATAAAAGGAAGAATCTTAATAATAATAACTGATGTTACTTATTATGATTTTTGCTTTTTACATAAACATTGGGGGAATAGTTCATATTTGCTTTGTTAGTTAGGTGAAATGAGTTAGACAACAATTGATATCACTTTCATTTCATTTAGTGTGGTTTTGCGGTGGAAACAGCGAGTCTGGCTCTGTCCAAAGGTAACAAAATTTGCCTCGCAGCAGCTCTAAAGGTCACTAATTATCACAATATATCTTGTTTGTTTAATCCGGACAGAAACATATAAAATCGTTAGGCGTCAGACCATTTGTTGGCTGGGAGTGGGGAGTCTTTTTTCAGTTTTTTGTTGGGATTCAATGTTAATTAGTGAGCTTTAGAGGTGCTGATTTTGTTACCTTTAGAGAGAGAAAGGCAAGCTGTTTTGTCCCCTGTGTGAAGTCTTTATGTCCAGCTAAATAAACAATTTCATATTAAATTAATGATATGAGAGTGGTATCAATCTCCTCATATGAATTTTTGCACGAAAGAAAACAGGCATATTTCCAAAAATGTTGACCTATTCCTTTAAAATACAAAGAAGCAGACTAAGATTTTGTCTATCTTCTTAAAATGCTGTTCACACTGAGCTCTCACTCCGTCAGGGTCACAAGTTGACTTATAGATACATGAACAATCACAAACACCACACACAGGATTGCGGGCAGTGAGTAGGGTGAGAGGTCAGTACAGAGCTGAGTCTCTGCAGAGGAATCGTATAGAGGGTTGGTACAGTTCAGACCACAGAGGTCATCCCCAGACCCTGCTGAGCTGGTGCACTGTGGGCCACGACTTACCGACTTCTGCTTCTGCTTAGCTGTGGTGAGACGGAAGAGGAGAAAGAGAGAGATTAAGAACAGGCATGCAAGCTAACGGACGGGCGCACGCCGAGGGACAAGGACAGTGGTGTAGACAAACAGAACGGGCGCTGAGTGAGGCTATGCAGCCACAGGCATTTAGTCTGAGCCGTGCAGACGGATAGAGCAGAAGAGAGGGTGGGGTAGTCCAGAGTTTACCTTCTTAAAGAAGGGCATTCGTTTCTCTTTTGCTAGGGGTGACATGACAGTGTTTGGACTGGCTTTAGGGGAGCGCAGGTTGACTGGAAGCTCATTGTCCTCGGGGTCTAAGTCTGTGGCGTCTATGTCAATGGCTACGCACACAGACAGACAAGAGCACCATCACACAGAGGTGAAAACAGGAGGTCACAGGTATCAGGACACATTTCACATTGACAGTAGCACAGGAAGTATGCCACTACAAAGAGACAGAAAATGAAACATGTAAAAGTACAATTATGGCCATTAAAACAAATAACTAACAGGTAAATATCAACTTTAATGCCGGTAGAAATTAAAAATATTTAGAATCTACGAGGCGTGTCTTACCTTCATCTCAAATTTAATTGGAAAAAGCTGTTTTAAAAGAAAGAATATATTAAGTATAAAGTTGGAGTCTAAAGTTTTCTGCCATCCTACTCACCAGACGAAGGAGGAGTAGATTTTCGTGAGTTAGGAACCACTTCACCTAAACTTGAGGATGAGTTTGCTCCCAATTTACTGAAAAAAGAAAATGTGTTTGAGATCAACAACGACTCTGAAGAAGTCTATATTAATTTTAGACAAACTCCCAGCCAAGACAGAGACTTCGTATGAGGATTTTTACCTGGAGTGGAACTTGCCCTGTTTGGCTCTCTGCTCCTGGAGGATGCGAGTGTTTTCAATCTTCACTGGACTGGGAATGAAACCGATTTCACAGCCTTCCTTCACCAGGCGTCCTATCCACCAGTCGTTGTTGAATTTCTGCACAGAATAATTAAAGGCACTTATCTAGCACATCCTCCATCCTCTCCTGATCATCATCCTTATCGCCCTCAGCATCACTGTCTTGAATATCAGCTCTAATGAACTCACCTCTTTGACATGGAGGAAGTCTTTAGCCTCAAAGGAGATAGCCATGCCTGGCACGGGGACATCATCATCGTGACTTGGGCTGTAGTTGACATTTGTGCGAACAGCAAATGCAACTGGTTTTGTCTTTCAGAAGGAACAAAAGAGGGAGAAAAATGAAAATGTCAGATTGTGCAAAAGATATAAATGACAAAAATGTCAAAATGTCAAATAGCCACTGTATCCTAATTGGGGGAAAAAACAGACATATAACCTCAGAATAACAACCAGAGAGTAGAGAGCTGTTTAAATTTCAGTCTTTTTGCGCACTGTTGGTAAGCTGTATTTGTGCGAGGTGTAAAAATAACCCTGGGTGAGGGCTACGAGCAGACTCTGACTCATCCAGACTTATAGTTTAGCTATCACTCTATGAATGATTTGGCTGCTGCACTGTCTCTCTGCTGCAGGCTAAAACACTTACACTTTACAATTCAGAGTGATGCAACATGTAAGTGTCTGTAGCAATCGCCACTTCAGCACAAAAGAAGACACTTGTCTTGCACTTACTTATGAGTAGCACAAACAGCACTCATGTAAATGGTTCATAAATCAATCCCACAATCTTTACAACATCTTAATCGATACTTTCTATCAAATCACTGCTGATCTTCCTCTGAAGGACAAAGAGTAAATAGAGATAATGCATACAGCTAATGAAATGTTTCCTGCACGTGATATAGCCACCTAATGCGCTGACTGTCCACATACAGTATGAGAGAACAACTTCCTTTCTTTCCACACACATTTTTGCAGCCAGCAAATCTCCTCTGCCCATAATGACGCATTATGTTTTTTTACAAAAGGGATTTGAATAAGATTTAATAAGGTCACGTCATGAAAAAATGCGAAGTGGGAACCATATGCTCACAGACAAACCGTCTAAATCTAGATCTCTGCAAGGCTAGAATGTACCCATAAAAGACACACATCCCTTTCAGAATTACATAAAATGCATTTGGACATAATCTTGGAACCAGCCTGGCGGTGATGGCAGCAACAGTTGGCAACACAGTCATGCCCTCAACCAGATTACATTTGCTCTGCCTTTGACCGCATGACAAGCAAGACGTCAGCTGAAAAGCCAAAACGAATGCACAGGAATGTATCTCAGAATAATCTCCCAGCATTGGCTCACAAGCTTAATATTTACCTGCAGATGAAACAAGGCAAGATGAGTGGAAGGAGTGTGTGATATTCAGCTCTGAGCCAAATTGAACCCACCAAATCAGAGCTTTGATGATGTAATGGCACTTGGACTTTGAACAGATTCTGAAAAATGCACTCAAACAGCTGGTTTCATCATAGCGGTCCTACAATCTGACTTTTACTAAGCAAGCTAAAAATAAAATGCACCAACAGGTTGAGTTAATTTTCAGTACAGTGTTAGTTCAATGCACATTATGTTTAGAGTCAAGTTGATTTGGAATAGAAGCAAGTGGAAACGACCTTCCTTTATCGTTAAAGCTGCAATCATTCACGGCCAGCACTTTTAAAAGTTGTCATGGCACATGTTAGCCTACAATTTATTATTACATATCCACAGTGGGCTTGTGCCAATTGGCAATGAGATTGGCTGGTGATGACTAAGGAGATATTCACTGATCACCCCACTGACATTAGGGAGATGAATTGGTATAGAAAATACAATGTAAAATCTTTGCCCTACTGTGCATTTCTAAGAGATATTTGTTGTGCATTTTAGCATCTTTAAGGCCATTGCTTCAGTTTTCCAGCCAATAATCGTACCTACCAAGCAGCAAATGGCAGACGGATAAAGTTAGCAACTAGCTGGTGAACACAGTGGAACATTTAGCTGCTATTTCCCTCAGGATTTGGTCCAGAGCAAAACTCAATTCATCCCATGGAAGACAAACACAATTACGTCAATGTTGTGTTAGCAATATGTTTCTGCTGTCCTCAAGTAGTAAAAAAAGCTTTAATACTCAATATGGGATAAAATGACTTGATGGTTATTTTTCATGCAGCTCTTTCCCCTTCGCCTCCAACTAAAAAGTGAACTGATTGGATTTGCTTGGATCTAAACGCTACTCGAAATCTTTCAAACAGGCAGCAGCGCTCAGCACTATGGGAGTTAATTCAACAGCAGCGCCGGGAGGAGCTGACGGGCGTTATTTGTCATCGTGGCTTTCGCTGTCCCCTAATGCCTCATTGAAATACAACAGGTGTGAAGTGACTATGATGAACTACGAGGGATTATGGAAATAATACATTAGTGAAATCCTCCAGGAATAATTTTCCTCACGTGGAAAGCAATGTAACTATTCCACGGAGTGATGGTTGTAAGCTGTGTGTGTGTGTGTGTGTGTGTGTGTGTGTGTGTGTGTGTGTGTGTGTGTGTCTCTCCACTGAGGAGATCGTTCAGTCCAATGTGTGTAGTGCTAGGACTCGTACAGGACAGAGTGTCCTTGGCGTTTGCATGCATTGAGTCACATGGCTGCATGAAGGTATAAGGTCCATTAGGACACGTATGTATGTGTGCTCTCTTGGTTGTCTCATGGACCGCTGCCTCTTTCCTCCCTCCCAGCTGCTCTGCTCGCCTTTATCCATCATGGCTGGCTGTCAGATGAAGCTTTCTATTGGCTTAATGACATTTTACAGACCTGTAGGCAATCACGCACACATAAATGTCCTACATGCCACCTTGTACCAAAGGTGACAGCAGGATTTGTACATAATGGCACCTTTAACACTTCTGTACAATATCTCTCCATCTCCTGACCGAGCCCATAAGGCTCTGTTGCCTCTTACGTAACACCTGCCTTCATTATGGATGCCATATTGACTGCAGTGAGGAAGGGAGAAGGACAGAGGCGGGGGGTTAGAGACTGGGTTAGAAGCATGGGAGGATGGGGAAATGGAGGGGGTGAAGAAAAGAAAGGTTAAGGAAATGGACGAAAGGATAAATGACAAGATAAAGGAAGCAGAGCACAGGAAGAGAGAGGAGACACACTCATGGATATAAGAGGGAGAGCAAATGTAAGACAGAGGTAACCAGTTCAAGAGAAGCCGTATCTTTAACTGGGAACCTTGGGAGGCAGTGCTATGGACCACAGCCAATTAACACCACACAATGCTTGTCACAACATCTCATCACACCATGTGTATTTCAGCTGATGATACCTCCTACTCCTCTCTGAGCTGTACTTGAACTGACTGAGTGAACACTTGCCCTTGCTGTTGGAGATTTGCCATGTAACATGCCATAGCCTCTCCATTTGCAGCACACACAGGATCTCGTGCTATAAATCAAGATTCCCACATTGTTTCACCTTGAATGTTGTCGATCGATCTGAAAGGATTTCTCTTTAGCTGTGTGCACTGGTCTTAGGCTGTACTGAGAGCCTGTAAAATGTAATATTATGTGGTTTGAAGGGAACCATAACCTCCATTAATTTAGTCTGGGAAGATTTCTGTAATTATCCAAGGTTGCTCCAGCATATTATAGGTATGCACATTAAGTAGTGATAAATGAAGGCTGTTAATAACAATGGTGTTGCAGCGATCAGTTATTTGCCTTTTTTGGCTGGACTGCATTGTTGGAGTGAGGTTGTGTTTGTATTCTATCATACATCAACTTTTATCTTAATTAATTGCTTGTTTTGTAATGTGTGTGTGTGCACAAATTCCTGTCAGTTCCATATTGTATTCACTGTCACTGGTTAGATAAGGCTTCTCAACAGACAAAGTGAGATTAAAGAACTCTGACTCAGATCTACACTTATTACATAATCTGTAACAGTGTACAACAAAACTAGGGGAAACACTCATTACTCATAACATTTAAAGCTGCATTAATGGGTTCTTTGGCCGCTCAGAGGCAGTGGAAAAAAAGCACAACATTTGATACATTATCACTCTCCTATTATCTCTGTTTTTGGTCTCTACCAACTCCTGATGGAAATACTTCACTATGTTCACCAGCTAGTCGCTAACTTTGTCTTTTTGCCATTTGTTGCTGGGCAGGTGGTGTACAGAGGCTTTACCAGAGCCTTTTTGACTTTTACATCTGCCTGCTGAGTGGTGAGAGGGAACATAAAAATGTATTGTTACAGATGAGGGGAACTGAGGAGTCGCCGATAATTGTCTTCAGGTTCAATCCTACGTATCACACGTAGGTAGCTGTTTCATCCGCTGCTATTATAAAACTATTAATTATCGTACCTTTAAATACTCAGTAAGCCATTTACCTTGACTGGACTGACTTGAACAGTGCCTTTCAAACCGATTACAGTCTCATGACTCCAGACTACATGTGCCACTAATCAGATAACCTAAGAGACAGTATAGTATATTCATTTCTGTTGTGCGTCATTATATACAGTCCACCATTTTTACCATCAGAAAATATTTGGACTATACATATATATGGATTTTAAAGTACCATATTGCAACTTCAATGCTCCCTCTCTAAATGATCTTAAATTCTAAACTCCACTCACCAAGTTTGTAACATGACTATGATGAACTATGAGGGATTATGGAAACAATACATTCGTGAAATCCTCTGGGAATTATTTACTAAAAGACTTTCAGTGAAAATTTTGAGCCTCCAAACCTGATGACATCATCTGGGGTGATTCTGTCAGACCTGACATTATGCAGATGTTTTCACAGACTGACTATTACTCTCAATATCAAATGGATGTGGATTCTTGTATGCCAAATGAAAGTAATGTGAAGAAATATATTAAGGCAATGGGACATCTTGTACATAACATTACAGGCATCCACTTTATCAAAGCTATTTACAAATATCAATGGTACGATATCAGGGAAGTCATTGTGAATTACTGCCCATAAAGGCTCTCAGTCTGAGAGTCTGCACTTCCTCTGACCCCAGCTCACTCTCTCTGGTGGCCAGACCACTGAGAGGCTATTTTTTACTGGTCATCTGTCATGTAAAATGCCAGCAGGGGCAATCTATGACAGGTTATCTATAAAGCCAACTTATCTTTTTAATTAGTGAGCCAGAGAGGGTGGCTCTGGAAACAACATGCTGTAGATCTGCTGGAATGATCTGTCTTTGCCAGCTACGAGCTACCCTAAGACACAGAGCAGGAGAGAAGTGTCTGCTGGAATGGATAGATCGCCAAAAGCTTACTGCTTACAGCTAATGGGTTATAGACACTGAACACCCAGTGAAAGACAATAAACCAATTTTTCAGACACTTGGTTGAATTAATATGCAAAAATTGAACACTGTGAGATATCCAGTGAGCTGCAAAGAGGGAAGAGAACAGAATGTGACATTAGCCAAATTATTTCAAAGATCAAAGGCATGAATTTTAACAGTGACAGCAGTTTGAGTGATTCTGTGGAAGCGAGCTCTGATTGCAATTCCTGTCCCACAAAGGCAAGCCTGCTCTGCCGTGTGTGTTTGTTTATATGCTACTAATTGTGGCCCAGAGCAGAGCAGAGCAGAGCAGGCGAGGCTTGGCTCTGATAAATACTGACGCTGATTCCTCCGAGGCCCCTAACCTCTCACATCAGCGGACCCAAACAGCCCTTTCTTCAACTTAGAAACCAGTTGAAATCAGCTCCAGTACCCTGCTCTTACAGTCGTCTAGTCAGTCCTGTAGCATTGTCCGCTAATCTTGCCCCAGGATTAATAAAACACCATATAAATTATTTACCATTAATATCTGGGTAAAATGAGCTGTGAAAGTCAGAAATAAGAAAAAAAAAACTTTATAAAGAAACCTTGACCAGACTGGTAAGTGGCCCTGTCCTCGACTCAAATGTGACCGGTGACCCCTCTTCCAGGTTGAGAATACTGTAGCTAATTTTCATGTCCTTAAAAAACATGTAGGTCTAAGAAGTGAGACCAAAAAGGATGCAGATGCAGCTTCTCATTTCCAATAACAAACCAAGCAGCGCAAAGTTTACATTACCATTTGAGTGATGCCTGACATCATTCATTCAAGCATAATAAACCAGTTTGAGCAAACATGCTTCTAAGCTTGTGGGGACCCTCATTGACATAATATATTCTTTTGCCCCATCCCAGACCTAATGTCATAAATTGTAGTCTTGCAGTTTTATTTGTCCAGTTTTAACCCTAAAACAGCCCATTGAAACAATCACACCTCACCACCTGACCCAAAATGTTCCTGACAAACCCTATCTGGGACCCATAGAGCATGTTTCAGTAGGTTAAGAAGTGGACAGAGTGACCTTATTGCAGCTAGGTTTTGGATACCAACCTTGGCCTTGTCAAGCTGTGCCTGAGCCTGTCGCTCTGCCTCTCTGCGCACTGCCTCCTTATCCTCCTCCAGGGACACATCGGAGTCTGATGGACGGCTGGTGTAGGAGTCGGCCGAACCCTGCAGAGACAAACGTACGCTGAAACTCAACTCCATCCATTTGGATTCACACTTGACAGGTGTAAGAGAAATGGTGGGCTTCACACGCGCAACTTAATTTGCTTTGCATTGCCCTTGCTCTTCAAAGACACGCTTAACTTTGGAGTCGAGCATCTGATGTGCAACTTCAGCGTGCAAACACATCCACACAGACTGAAGTGTTCAGCTCTGATCATCAAAGGAGTCTCAGTGGATTTCATGAAATAATGAAAGAGACTGCGCTCAATAAAATGGAATTCTACAATCAATCACATCTCAGCAACAACTTGAGGAAATCACATGAGCTGATTGAATCTGTAGCAAATCATGTAGACTTCCTCTTTTTCTTGGAAAAGACGCCAAAGGACACAAACAGTCATTTTTCATAAAATCACATCACCAGTAGCCCTTCTTCTATCCTTAGCTCTCTCAGCTGCTCGCCTGCAGATTTGTTGTGATCCTTCTATGACAAACACTGGGGGAAACTGTTAAAGAACGCCAGGTCCCAGTATATCTCTATGTGATATGTGATATCATAAACAAGCAGACTCACAAATACCAAAACACACATGATTACTATCTTAGACACATTTTTGAGTGCAGTGCATTAGTGCACACTACCACATGCACACGCTTGCTTGTCATATACTACATGTACACAGATCATGAATAATTACTGAAATAGATAAAGTAATACTTGCATGCTATGGCTGTATAGACCATAGTGTTTACAAAGGTTTCTTAAAGCACTCTGCCTTGCAACAGCAGAGAACAATTACTACACAAGAAGACAAAGAAGATACAAAATGGTTTGAAGCTTTCAGGCTGACTGGCTAGACTGTAACAG
Organism: Chaetodon trifasciatus; assembly: GCA_037975065.1. Taxonomy (NCBI): domain Eukaryota; kingdom Metazoa; phylum Chordata; class Actinopteri; order Chaetodontiformes; family Chaetodontidae; genus Chaetodon; species Chaetodon trifasciatus. The sequence goes on along the minus strand of JBBMOE010000016.1, from coordinate 5,345,978 downwards.
ATAGATAGGATGTAAATCTTCATTCATGTCTTTTTAGACGACAAAACAATAAGTGGGATAGACCACAAATGCAACCGAAAAACTGCACTCCAGCAATGATGAAATAATAATAATAATAATAATGAAATAAAATGAAATACTGAAGAAAAACACAAAAATGTGAGGAAAAGTCTTGCTTTCATTTTGAAATATTTGAATCAATGCCAACATTTGCAGATGTACATAGAGAAAAATTTCCCAGTGCCACATATCAGTTTCTGGGTGTAAGATTAAAAGGGATTTTTAAGTAAGTGAAGGCAGTGTAAGCCTTATCCTTACCTGCACGCTACTATGCCACCCACACAAGGTCTTTCATTCATCTCACTGCACCATTACACTGCTGTCTGAGTTAAAAATAGCCTCCCTCACTCTGTGCTTGATTAGAATTACCCTGCCATCACATACACATACAAAGGAGGATCTCCAACCTCTCCACTTACATTACCTGACTTATGTATAGAGACAACACAAGAGTTGTTACCGTACATACAGTTGCAGTACAGGGTTATTCATATTTATGTCCTCCATCTTATGGTAAACCCTGCTGCTCCTCAATTGCCTCTGTGTCTTTCATCCTCCCTCTTTTGTACCTGATATGAATAACTCATTTGAAAGCAAGCTCATTAACTATCCATAGGCTGCTTTTGCTGGCACCATCTTCATGATCAATGTAATCTCTCAGTGGCTTTCAAAACATCAACAAGCATCTACAGTACATGTCAAATGCCACTGAGTTTAAATATGCATCACTTCCACATTTGGATATAAATATAGTAAACGGGCATCTTATTGCACACTAACCTCTCTTTTACTGTGGAGCTATTTGGCCTTGAAAAATACAGGTGAACATACCTGAGCTGATATGATTATATCATCAGGTCATGTCTAACGATGGGGCGTCATTAAGAACACCATCCCAGTGGATCAGGGGGAGGCGATATGGAGCTCTGCCCAGAATCTGACAGCCATAACGGATAACAACACCCAGCGTCTCATCATCACCAGGCAATTCACAACTGTGCCACACTGACCCCAACGCTATGGACTGATGGATGAACTAGAGACGGCACAACACACACATGCACAAGCACACAAAAACAGACCAGCTTTCACAATGTAAACACACTCAAAATCTGCTTACACAGGCATCAGAGCTCTTGACGCGACCTCCCTTGGCTCGTTTCAGCAAGCGGATCCAGGTGGCCTTCATCAGCCACACTGGTCATTCAGTGTCCTGAGCCACTGCGCCCCCCCACTACTGCTACAACTACACCTAACTGCACTGCTGTGGTCACCTTTACAACAGTACTGCAGTGACCGTCACTGCTCTGGCTACAGGTACATTCAACACTGTGGCAGCATCGACAGCTGGTTCCTGTTACACCTTGGCTGTAAATGCTACCTTCATCTCTGGATAAATAAATAGCTTTGGAGTGAGAGCTCCTTGCTTTGCTGCAGCTCCAGCTAGCTCTGCTGCTATCTCTAGAGCCACAGATCCTGCTGCTCCTGCTGCTGCTGCCGTTGCCAAAGATGGGGAATCCACAGGAGCTCTTTGCCCCGCGCATAATCTCAGCAGCTCTCTCCCTGTCTGCCCCAGTCTCCTTGATAGCTGCTCAGACTGCCGCTGCAGGTGCTGAGGCTGACTCCCAGTATGAGTCAGGTGGCAGCGATGCTTCTCATTCTCTCATTCAAGCTTTGGCTCCAGCCTCGTTCTCCTCCTCCGCTGTAGCCTCCCCGTGCTGCTCCACAAGCGATGGCAGTTTATCTACATGAGTCCTGGTGTGGCTGCCTGTGACTGACTCTCCTCCTGAAGCTAATGAAGCTGCTGCCTCTCAGGTGCTGCAAGCTCCCTCCTTCTCACTCTCTGTGTCTCAGCCTGTTAGTGTTTGTCCTGCACACTCCTTCAGTGATTCTGCCTCTCTGTCTCTGTCTCTACCCACCCCTCCTTCTCCTCCTCCTCCTCCTCCTCCTCCTCCTCCTCCTCTGTCACTCCCCTCATTTTTTTCCTCAGTTACCCCTCACAGTCAGTCCATCTGCTCATTGTGTCTCTGCAGTGATCAGTTCTGGGCAGTGCATGTGCTATGTGGATACTGTTTATGTGTCAACTGTGCATGCTGTTTTGTTCTTTTTACATGTAAACACACTCCATCCACCCTAATATGAGCTGTTTATACTAGAAAAATAGGTGTCCCATCGCCATCTTCTCAGAGGATGTGTACTGCAGATAATCCCAAAATGTGAATCTACATCTGCTCATTTTTTATCATGCATCATGTCAGGGCTGCAACTAATCATTATTCTCATTATTGATTCATGCAGAAGATCTGAAACTTCCTTTCATACCGTCCTTTGGAAGCTGAAAATTCATGCCTCGTCCAACTGCTGCATTTTAACTTTTAGCAGGAACACCAAGCAAAGGTGAAATTTATTTCAACAGCATTATCTACAACATAGACTGCATGCTTCTTTTCATATTTCTAATACATATTTCTAATGCAATACATGAATAAATTTGTATCTGTATTATTTTTCCTGGATTAATTAACTGTCTAGTTTGAGCAGAATGAATGAATTGTTGAAGTAATTTCTTTGGCAAATAGTTTTAGCTTCAACAATGAAAGGATTTTCTTTGTTATGCACAATATTAAACAGAATATCTTCTTTTTGGACTGTTGGTCAGACAATAAAAGACATCTGAATATGTCACTTCAGGGTCTCTGACATTTTTAGACAAAACAATTGATTAATACTAACCAGAAAGCATTTTTGATAGTAAAGACAGTAATCAGCAAATTAATAGATAATAAAAATTGTTTGCTGCAGCCCTAATTCTTAGAAATAAGACTTGAATATACTGTATGTGTTTTTAAATAATCTGTTCTTCACTATGATGTCAGCATTAGGCATTCCTTGGTGAAAGCAGCTCTAAAATCCTCGCCTGTCAGATCAGCGGTGGCTCACTACAACTGAGCGGAGCATCACAAAGCCACGCAGGACAAATGAGAATAATCACATCATTAATTAAAAATTTCCTATCCTCATCAAGAAACAGCCAAAGTTAAACCCTGCAGATAGATTATTTAAAATGTCTTCTTCTTGTTTTTTTTTGGACTGCTGACGCATGACGCTCCTCTGTCTGACCCATCATGAGGCTGTGTGAGGTCAGAGAAGTCATGGGTCGGCCCGTGGGACCAGCAGTTGAAGGAGGCCTTCTAGTTTATGATCAGCAGTCATTCCCCAAGGAGCACTAACTGTACATCAAAGGATGACATGCTAATCAGTGGTGCTTATCATAACCAATCAATGATGGGCCTCCATCTGCTCGGGGTCTTTTCAACATGATGTGCACTTAAAAACGACACATCTTATATGAAAGGAAAGGCTGGGGGAGAATAATGTGATTTAACTCATTAAGACCACTTAGCGTGATGAGGAGGGCGATTACCTGAGATGTTTTTGATGTGAGATTGGTGGGAATGGTGAACAGAAACATTGATCTTATCCATCTTTGCATCAAACCTGTTTCTCTCACCTCACCTACAACAGTAGTTTGGGAAAGAAAACAAAACAGTACTCCTCTGCTTTGCCAAGAAATCATGCAATGGTCACATATGTTTCAATAGGTGGGTTGACACTAGCCTCAAGAGCACACAGGGCACAGATGCTCTGAACATGGAGCTGTGGAGCCTGCAGATGAGAATGGTGACGCTGTGAAGGCTGCACTCCGATCGCAACACTGACAAAGACTCACAGCGACAGAACGAGCCTCCGGCTGCCTGACATGACTGACCTCTAGACCCGCTGCCACACTGATACTGACAGCGCTGTGCCACCCACACAAAGGCCACTAATAATAATCTAACAGCAGTATGATACTGCTTTGATCTGTGAGGAGAGGTTCCCTGACTGAGGATCACAACTCCATTCAAAGTAGGAAGAATCTGTCTTGTTCAAAGACCTTCTGATTACAGGACACTTCTCCCTACTTTACCTCCCATTAATCTGGAAAAAGCAAATCTCATAGCATTTGACAAACAAAGTATCAAACAATTAAGCAAAACCCTGAATTACATTTGATTGCAGTGTTTTTTTGGCCATACAAGCATCATGGCAAGTCAACATCTCCTAAACGGATTGGCGTGGAATTTGGTTGATACCCATGGTCTCAAGATGACGTATGCTAATAATTTTGGTGATTCAGTGACGTTTCCTCTGGCACCACCATAAGGTTGACATTTGTGCTCTGAAATACCTCAACAACCATTAAAAAAACTGGTTTGTTGCCAAATACACACAAGGCACTTTTTGATTCGTGCTAATTGGCAAATAACATGCTAACACAGTCTAAACTAAAAACATACCTGATAAACATCAGCATGTTACAAATGTCACTGTGAGCAGGTTAGCATGCTAACATCAGCATTTAGCTCAGAGCAATACTGTGCCAAAGTACAACCTCACAGAGCACTGGCATGGCTGCAGACTTTTAATCTCATTGAACATTCAACAATGTCCCTTTTCAATCAAACATCAACTAAAAACACTTCAAAATCACACGATAATTCTCTTTGGTTAATTATTTTCTCAAAAACCCAACATTATATGTTGGGCAGAGATGGGACACAATGCAGCAGTACAGTTCCATCCATCACCACGACCTCTACACCCTTTGCCTTGCCACATAAATAACACACTACTTCAAGCATTGCCACACAAAGTTGGCACTGGACCTAAATCGTGTCCTGCAGAACTGTCGAATATTAATTCTACTTGCCAAAGAAACTAGGCTGCAAATCTGCACTAGCACTTGGGAGGCAGAACAGACAAACAGAATTGTGTGTGAGAACTGGCCATCTTCAAGCATTGGTTAGAGCAAGAGAAATGAAGGGGGAATTGAAAGGGCAATTGTCCTGTGATCTCTATACCACACTTATTGATTCATTTGGACAGAGGTCCTTGCTGTAAGACCACCAATGACCTCTACATGCAGCAGTGGCACAGCGATCATTACATTACAACATTACAAATCATTGTGGCTATTACCACAGTCAAACAGGAGGCTGTGAGTCAGCCACTCCTGCCTTCTGCATCTGACAGAATCACTTACAGTGGACGAAGCCGCTACACTAAAGAATCGCTTTGTGATCTGAACACTTTCATTTTCATTTTTGGCCACTATAGGAGTCATTCTCTATATGTATCCACTATGAAAATGGAGAGCTGTCATGCAGAAAATAAAGGCTGTGCATGTCAGCTATAAAGTGCTCTCACGGTCGAGGAATCCTTGCTATGTTTAGCCGTTTTTATCTCAGTTCTTACATATGGTAAGACTCCTGCTTCTTTCCTCCCACTCAGGCCACACTGCCTGGTCTCTCACAGCTTGTTTACTGGTCCCAATTTTATTTTCATTCATGTCTCCTCTCTTTGCAGTTCCCCAGAAGGTCTCTCATTTGTATTTCTCCCATTTGCACTTCTATTCACCTTTTACCATTCCTTCCCATCCCATATGACCCTCTTACTCTGCTGCACTCCTCTCCTGTCTCTCTCTGGATTCCCAAGGGGTTTGGCCTTGTTGTCTCTGTGTTTTGCTCAAGAAGGGATGATTACGTGCATCTTTTGCTTGCTGATTTTTAGTTGATACTTGGCCAACATGGACAAAAAGGTTGAACATCTTCTGTTGAACTGAACAAACTTCATCTCTTGATAAGGACGGTGTGATACCGTCAAAAGCTCCACACCAATTAAGCAGCAGGAGTCTAGATTGTTTTGTCAACAGCTGTTTCCAGGGCTAAGAAAGAACTGTTGACCTCAAGTTGATAACTCACATATGAAGGTGATTTTTGTTGACACATCCATGGTTACAGTTCAAACAGCAACTACAATATGACTCTATGGCACAAATCTACCAAAATGTAAACAACTATAGAAGAAAATAACAAGGCTCAGGTAGCCCACAGCTAACTGAACTGCTCCATGGCATCACACACTTCCTGTTTACATCTCCCAAACCATGATGGAAAATGAAGGCCTCAAAACTCATCAAAGACCAACACAACAATAGGAGTTACAAAATCCATGACAATTACATCTTTGTTGTACACTATGAAGGCCTTGTTTGAGAGTGAAAGCAAATTCTTGACCTTGGGAACAGTAGCTGAGAAAACCGCGTTGTCAACTTCTGTTTCCAAGGTGAAAAATTAAATTTCCATGTCAACTTGGATGACAAGTCCTTAAAATGTTCAGAAAAATAGAAATCTGAATAACTACATTTTCATGACAACTCAGTCTGCAGAGGAAGATCACTGGACACTTTTGAAAGCTCAAGAACAGCTACTAAGAGGACCTTGTGGTGAGAGAGTACTGAGATTCACTGTCCCATCAGAATCCTTTTCAAATGTTTGCTGTGCTGTGAAACATTCATATTCCCCTGAGGATGTATAGTAATGACTTTAGTGATCCCTAACTTTTCAACTAGAGCCACCATGAGACTGACATTCGCAGTGCTGAGTGAAATGTCTAGACAACTACTTTATGGTTTACCTTGGAATTTGGCATAGACATTCAGGCTCTGTTAGGATAAATTATAAAGTATGATTGATGCTTATATAAAACATTATACTTGCTCAACATCAACATGTTACCATTTCATTGTGAGCATGGTAACATTGACTTTAAAGCACCGCTGTGCCTCAGTATAAGCTCAAAACACTGCCAGAGTAGCTGTATATTCTTAGTCTAGTTAGTTTCATAAAATAAGCCCCAGTACACATAAAGTGCCATGTACTTAGCAATAGATGGCATTTATGGGCAGAGTATTAATGTATATGTAGAAAAGTCATGCCAGGATCCTGTAATATAAAAGGGAGTAAAAAACAAGCATGAATGGACTAGGATAGAAGAGGTTAATAAGTTATGAATGACGCAACAGTTTACTCTGCAGTTTGCAAACTTCACCCACCAGTCAAGCCAATCAGAAGGCAAAGATGGCGCAAAGCTCATCTTAAAATCCTGACCTACATGCATCATGATTGAAGAATGAAGATTATTGCTCGTGCCAAGTCATGTTCACTTCTGACTGATGGACGTTAACTAACTGCAGAGGGCTGACAATGGGCTAAGCAAGTGTGCTAGCAGTTTCAGTCTTGGCATGACTCATTCTTGGCTAGAACCAAAGCCTTTTTTCCTAGCCATCTGTCCATCACTGCCACTTCACTCAGTGCAACACAAAGTCAATTAAATCATCGGGCCACAAGCAGCACATCCTTCATAAAACAGAGACAATGAGAGCAGACATGACAGCTAAGAGCGAGAGATGTGAGACTGCTACAAGGGATGATTGCTAATATTTAAAACACAACAGAGGAATGAAAACCAAGTGAGCGAGAAAGTGAAAGAGAAACAGACTGTCGACACATCTGAGAAAGAAAAAGAAAATGTGTGAGAAAGAGAAATGGGGAGAGATAGAAGAGGGGGGAGGAGTAATGATCTCTCTGCTGTGGCAAAAAAGGGATTGGCTACATGGATGTCAAGGTGACACTGACAGGTCTATGAAAAAAGTGTTTACCCAGCATTCCATGTGCCTGTGCATTAGATAAGTGCATCATCCCATCGAGGTGATGAACCCACTGGTTGTCAGTCACATGATCCCAGAGCGCACAGTTGCTGGCTAGAAACAAGCGGACATAAGACTAGATATGCTAGATATGTAAGACTTAAACAAAGATAGAATTCACAGTACTGAAATGAAATGGTAACAAGGAATTCTCAAAAGTAACTAAGTGAAAAATGCTAAACACAAAGTTAAATTCCTTGTTTGGTCTGACTAAAAATACATCTCTTTAGGTTACTGATGTTACGACGACATGGGTAGAGAACAACTGGAGCAAATAGCAGGTATCATTTTTACCATGTTCTCCATCTCAGTTTTGGGTGTTAGCATCATTTAACATTTGTGTTAGCACTAAACACACATACTTTTGCAGGTATTTAGTCATAAACCAATGTATTAATTAATTTAAAATGTTGCCCTGTTGATCTGGCTCAATGAATAGTCAGAGATTCATCCTCTGGGGATAGTTGTTGAAATATCTGGACCAACCAACTGACACTGCCATTGGTAGAGACAAAAAAAAAAAAAAGAATCACAAAACATTGCTGACTTTTGTCTAAAAGTACTGAGACTGATTAAATCATTTCAGGCGCCGTTCTGTGCTCAGCTGTTCTGACTGTGTGACTTACAAATGAACAGGTATTGTTTGGATGCTTGCTCACTGATGCTGTGCCAGAGAACAGTTCAAACTCCTGCAACATAATGTCAAGACAATGCTGGGTGACAGGACCCCTACAACTGCAAATTATGTGCTAATCCTTTCCCTCCAGTAAGTAATACCTGCAACCAGCAGCAGCAGTCCCTTGAGGGGCATTGTTCTCGTTAACAGTGAATCCCCTCACAGTGAGATCTAGTTTATCTAGCAGGTCTCAGGTCCCTCTGTGAATGCGAAGCACCATAATAGGATGATGGCTGATTAAGGGGATACAATAAGAGAGGCCAGCGGCTATTCTGTGCTGCTATTTTATGCTTGCATCATCAATATTCTGGCAGTTTCCTGGTGTATGAAGCAGGCTGTGGATGATTGATGAGAACTGGCTAAGAGCGCAGAACAAGCTGCTAACCATCTTCAGTGGAGCAAAACATGCCATCCTACAAATGGGACTGTGCTCGAGTAAAATGATTTCAGCTTCATTTATTTTATCTCACATAGAAATAAATTATATACTCTGGAACGATTCCTGGGTAAATTTGTGATGGGTGGATGTTGTTGACAAAGAGGCATGGGAATTTTCCATATTTTAGTGCTAAATAAAACAAAAGAACCTCTCTCTAAATATGCCTAAAATATATTCTAATTATATCTGGAGAAGGAAAAGACAATACATGTTTATTTGGTCTTTTTCGTGTTGTTTTAGGAACCTGTTCAATGATTGCTGATTAACTGTTTCAGCTCGATGAATAAGAGAATTCATTCAATTAAGTAAATTATTCATAAAGCTAGTCGTCGTTAGCAATCCTGTAACTAGTGTTTATGGTGACCATCAACTAAATTACACGCTAAATTACAAAACACTCCTTCATTAAGGCCCTGTGGACCCACATAGGTGTTTTCCATCATTCTTGCTAATTTGACTTCTATTTATGTTGATGTTAGAAGGAGTTAAGCAGCAAAGAGTCAACAAAACCCCTGAAACAAAAGGAACAATAAAGGTCTTATTTATCCTACCTTAACCCTGAATGTGTGTTACAAAGCGCCACATGCTCTCATCAAATGTGTTAGTCAATCTGAAATATCACTTGGTGTACATGTTAAACCTCTTCATTATCAGCTTTGTTGACTATTCATAGCCTTCAATGACAGATGAAGATACTCACACAGTGGCAATTAAACACACTCTGAAAAGATACAAGGTGTTGCTTGATGTGGGAACCAAACCAAGTGGATACTTTAAAGTACAACTTCTGAACAGATCCCTTCTGCTTCTGCTTCTGTGTGTGTGTGCATGTGTGGGAGTGAGTAATTGGTTTTCCAAGACCTAAATGAACAGCAACCAGATATTGATTGAGCAGCTAGTCACATAGTTTCTCATATACCCACAACTGGAAATCAACTGCAGGATAGACAACACTATCTGCTGCATGAGCTTCCTCAACACATGGACACACAACAGATACACTGCAGCACTGATATGATTTAATGGCTTGAATTAGTCTGATTCTACTCACTCATATACTGATGTTATACCAGACTGGTTAAACAATTAACATACTGTTTTCCCTATGCGTTTCCCTTTTCTTATTCCACACTGTTGGACAGTAACATACAAAATATATTCTTTGTCATCTGTTTCAATTCTTCATTGAAGTTTTACACTGAGTGACCAAAATGATTCTTATGGCTGAACCATCATATCAAATAGAAATACTCTAGATGTCCTGTATATCATTTTCTGCACATTTACTTCATCAGCCTGACATACCTGGTATCTCAATCTCAACTTTAGAATAAACTTCTGCAGCTTTGAACAGTCTGTTTATAACAGGGTTTTCTGTGTTGATGACTACTTTTCAGACTTGCTTTTGGAGACTGATCAGACATTAATGTGGCTTGTGACGATCACTGATTACTATCACAGAAAAATATTTGGACTTTTACCACTGCATCACACACACACACACACACACACACACACACACACACACACACACACACACACACACACACACACACACACAAATAGAACAGGAAATGTTTGAAATACTAACTAGAAGCTTGAATGGATGTGACATCTTCTCATTTACACTCGTGCTCATATTCTGCTCTGACGTTATACAAAAAGGACTTGAAAAACAAAAAACTACAGACTCTATTTGGCTCATGTGACAAACAGACCAAAGTTTAGCTTTTGCTCCGGGTCACAGCCAAGTTTTGTGCTCTCTACCGGTCTCTGTACATAAAGGACCAAGCTTACCCCAGATGTTTACTTTCTTTCCCTCTCTCTGCTTGTTAACCACTGTCTCAGCTCCCCACTTTAAGCTAGTAGTGGTCACGCAGTGGTGCTCGCAAATTCAGACAAGATGCAGATTTGTCTCAAAACAGTACACTGCAAGAGAGCCACAGTGTGCATCTTGAGCATGACTCTCACTAACTTTCAGGCAAAGCGACAGAGCGAAAGAGAAAAATAGGAAGTGTATGATTACGCCCCTTTAAATCCTGTACTAATAACCTCCATTCTCCTGCAGTCTGAGCCATTCCTCTTTGTTCAGAGCGTAGAGAGAAGAAGAATGAGCGGTACAGCCGACTTTGGTTCAGAAAACTGTGAAAGGACACTGTTTGAGTAGCAGGAAACATGTTTACTCAAACTTACCAGATCTGACTCCTCACTGCCGGAGTGATACATTTCTGCCCTACCCGACTCTGTGCTGTTCAGCCCGGCTGGGAGAAAATCTCCTCAGCTGCTGCCCATCTCCTCTCTGAGCACAGCAACTCCTACCAGCCCGATTGCTTCACTCCTAAAAACCCGCTTGTCCCAGCTCCAGAGAGGAACGGTTTTGCAAAGAAAGTCGGAACCGGAGGAGAGAAGTTAGTTCCTCTCAGCCCTTCTTTGGCCTACTTTAGTCCCTGAGAGGCAAAGAAAAGACAAGCGTCTTTCCCACGCTGGGAGAACACTCCTTCAGAGCGCCGCGACCGTCCTACAGCCCCAAAAACAAGCCCCCCTGCCCCTCTCCCCTCCCACACACACACACATATACACTCTCTCTGTTTCACACACATACACACACACACACACACACACACAGCCAGTTAGGAAGTAAGATCTCTGGCCAACAGGGCCGACCTGAAAATTCCAGAAAGTACCAAAAGCAGCTGCAGAAGCTTTTTATGTCTGTGTGAGAGTGTGTGATCTTGAGGAGTTTACATGTGTTCCGCTTTGCCTTAAAGAGGTTACACTCTGACGAGAGGACGGCTAAAGGATTTGAACTCACTGTATAGTCTCAGCACATGTTGCTGAGACCAAAACGTCAGGAAGTAATTATCTTCACTACATCGACAAAATGCCATATTCGCCTTCATCATCAAGGGGACCAAAGCCATTGAAACTTTCCGTTTGGTCACTTGATGGCCTTATGTTAAAAAATAAGACTACTTTGTAGATTAAGAGCTCATTACACACTACAGTCTATTACATTTATAAAAACAAAGTCATACAAAAGTTGGTTCATTAATCAAGTGACAGATTTCTATTACCAGTCGGAGATCCAGTGTAATGCAGCTGGTAGGTATCTAAGAAACTGTAGTGGTTCCTGTAAAAAAAGCACATTCACTTCAAAGGAACTCCCAGCAGATCCATCTCTTTGTGATCTGACATCAGACACTCTGAAGCTGTGATGTGTGTTTTGTAATCACGCTGCTGTTGCGTCAGAGCTTGTGTAGGCTGAACAAGTTAAAGATTTTATTAAAGTGGTAAAATGTGACTCAAAACATGAGCTGGAAACTGCCACAGCTGAGTCACAAGTTCAAAAAATGAAACCATAACTCATTTACATGTTCATTTTATAAAAACAACAGTGACAGAGGAATGCAGCTATGTCACTGGAAAAACATACCAACTGAACAGCACAGATGAGAGCTGAACAGACAGTTGCATTTAATGTCCAACCTGTAAGATCATACAACTATAAAAGTACAAGCCATGAGCTTTATTTGACATCCCAGTAAAGCCCAGATTTGTATTTTTCAGTGAGGAGAAAATGTTTTCTGGCAGCCCAGCCTAAATCCTGGATTATATTGTGTTTGATCAGGGTTAACCCCTTTTTGGGGATTATCATCCAGGGCGTGTGCTCAGCATGTGACAAACTGCGAGATAGTTATCCTCATCTCACCAGGACAATGGTTTCAAGTCCTGATTCATCAGTTTGACATAAAATTCTTCTGTTGTTGTTGTTTGAGATAACAAAGTCAGGTTGAAAATTCAGTTGTTTTGTAACATAACCTGTATCTTATATTGTGTCTTTTTTAATGAATGTGCTATATTAGGTTTATTAATATGTAGCAATATGTTTTAAAAACAAAACAAAGTGCAAAACTGTTTCTTAACCAGGTAACCTTATGGTTACAAGACAAGACAAGACACCAAGAAGTCACTGGGCCAGGCCAAGGAATAGTTTGTTTTTTGTACAGATAAGACAAAATATAATGTGTCATGTTAGTGAGCTTAAGAGTCGCTGGTAGGCAGATTTTACTACCTTTGGTTTCCTTGCTCTTTGTGCTGCAGCTTCATAGTGTCATAGCTTCCTGTAGCTTGTACAGAAGATTTAAAAAACAGCAAATATTCACATTTGAGAGCCTAGAACCATTGAATTTGGGGAGTTATTGCTTTTTAGCCCTGAAACATATTACAGTTGATAGTCTGATCCAAACCCTACAGTGGCAACATGAGGTCAAGGTAAATGAAGGTGAAAGCAGACTCTAATTAAGTTCAGTCCTGGAGGCAAAAACCCGCACATGCTGAGCGTGATGACAGTTGATCAGAAGTGTGACCTGGTGTCACTGAAAGATCACTAAAAATGACTTTCTCATGTGAAGTCTGCAGTAAAATACAAATATATTAATTAATAAATCTAAAAAGTGACATTATGATCAGGGAACACGTTGTATGATGATTTTAAAATACCACTTAATTAAAATAATACTACGACAACGACGAATATAAGAACGACTGTATGTTTATTGATCCTGTGTCCCTACCAGGATCTTTATGCTGAGGACACCCATAGTAAAGTTTACTGTGTTTAAATGTGTAATGGGTTTTAGCTGAAAGCCTCTACTGTATGCAATTTGCCAAATGAACTAAAGCAAATTAAATTATAGTCCAGATTAGCTGTTTTATTTTGTGCAGTAATTATAATATAATGATATAATAGCATTCTTCACTACCGACAGCAATTATCAGCTCTCTCTGAATGAGCTCTGTGAATGGGATTTGATGGATCAATGCCTTCTAGTTCTGCCAGCGCTGGGAAATGAGTGCCGGCATTGCCTTTGGCTTATCGATCAGTATACATGCACACAGTGACGTCAACAGGCATTCACTTTGACAAGCACACAAAGGCCAACAAGGATACCTTACAAAACCAGCATACAGTAATTGGACCACAAGGGAGGATCAATACAACATCCCAATGTGCTTCACTTAGAAAAAAAATGACATTGCCAACAGTTGTTTCCTTTCATTATGTAGTTACTAAAGAGTCACCTTGTGCAGAATGAAGAGGCTGGTGGTAGATTAAACTATGATTCTGCTGCTCTTACATTTTGTCTGTAATAAATCCGACATTCATGAAGTTTATGTTATTCAGTATAGCCCCACTGAAACCTAAAAACCCCTCAGTACAACAGTGTAATTCAACAGTACCATGAACTACACCCTCAAAAATGAGCTGAATCAACACCTCTCTACGACAGTTTCAAAAAATCTTTCAAATAGATGCTTTGAAGCTGGACTACATGATATCCTCCTCACTGTTTTATAGTCAAAGCAGTGCTGATTATGTTGCCTTCTCATCTAAATTAACAGTTATTTTAAGAAATACAGTTACGTGCTCTACACTGTGGTAAATATTTTTTGTTTATTATATTTAATGTGGGTGATACTCCTAGAAATCATATAGGTGAAAATGGTTGTCTCCTTCCCTTTCAAGGTCAGGGGTCATCATCCCAGACATGGTTTTTGGTCTCTTTTGCAGTTTTATCTCCAGCAGTCAGAATCACTACTGGCATTGTGACTGACACTGAATAACAGAAGTTTGAACAGGGGCCTTATTAGCAGGAAAACACAATGGGACCATAGCATGAAGCCTCATGCAAGGCCAAGTTCAATAAGAATTGAGAACAATCCCACAGAAAACAAATGTTTTATGTATTTTTCAAAGGTATGTCAAGGTATCCTCCAAAAAAAAGGCCATTTACTATACTTATCTAGATAAATATCTATATTTATATTCCGACAATCAATATGTAGGCTGTCTATAATCATATTTTGGATATTTAAATTATATTTAGGCTACATATCTTTATATTGAGGCCATTTACTATATTCATCATTTCTAACCCTGTGTAATATCCCTGTTTGCACCGAATTCCTTGATTTGGCTGTAAATTCCTAGTTAACCATTTGTTTTTACAAGGCCTGTAAAGTCAGATCAGTCACAAGTACTGTATTACGCTGGTTACATCTGTGTACTTTTAGTTACAGGACACTCTCATGCCACCAAACCCTTCTACCACCATCTACCTCCATATCAGGAGCGAACACAAGTATCCAACAAGCATGCTCCACAGTGGCCACCACTCACTATTACAGTAAACAGTCCAAAACAAAACCTCAATTGTTAGTGTTAAAGCACTCAGAGTCATGAGTTAATCTGTGTTACATCAGTACAAGATCACAACACTGAAGACATCATTACACAAGACCAAACAATGACAGATACTGAAGATAATTGATTGATTCTGACCCTGAGATTCTTGAAGACGGAAACAATATCCAACCACAGCAACAGTGTTTTGTTACTGTCAAATGTGCTAATAAGTCAGGGCATGATTCACACAAATTATGTTATGGATGTTTAGTAAATTAAAAAGATCACTAGTGCACTAAAATACACCACAATTAGATCACTGAAGATCTGCCAGAAAGGTCCCTGTGACGGTGGTCTGCCTTGCCAAGAATGCTATTACAGAAATTAAACTCTCCAAGCAGACTTCAAGTGCTGGTGGATAAATCTTTCAATTTCCCTGAAAGAAAAAAAAATCCCCTCCAGAAATTCCCTATTCACTATAGGGTTACTTCTTCATTTAAAAAAAAAAAAAAAAAAAAAACATGCAGTAAATTCACTGTATTTAGTTGATCCTGTTAATGAGCCTTTATGACCATGGATTTTAAGACAAAACATCATCCATGCTCACTGCTATAGTGGTCATATAGTCATATAGTAATAGTACTTCAAATGACACTATATTCCTGAATTGTAAAGCAAATACTTTTTGTGGACTGACTGACGTGTCTGTAACACTGAGTATCAAAGACTGCTGAGTGCGGAAAGTTGGCACTGAATACTTGGTTAGCTTCTTAGTCTTGTTTATGTATTCTTTGATCAGATATTTTCGCATAAATCATAATTTTGTAAGTTTAGACTCTGACCCCGTTTGAAGGGAAAGTTCTTTCCCAGCTGTTTTATGTTAAGACAAAATTAAAGGGATAATTTGACATTATGGAAAAGGGGCCTTATACAATTACTGAGTTTAGCTTATTTTGTTACACAGGGAAAAATCGAATTTCATGTTTATATTCCAAAACAGAAAGTATTAAAAACAAAAAATCAAATGATACCCTACTGAACAACTCTACTGAAATGAAGGTAGGCATGAATTTACAGCAGTACTAAACTGATCCTGATGCATAACAGCCAGATCAGACTGGTGAATCCATGCTGGGCCTGATGTGGCTGTGATTCACATCTAATAAAACCCCCAGGGCCAGCAGCCAGCATCTGATTGAGGTTACCTAGCTACAACACAAGCCAGGCCACTTGAGCCCTAGACCATCTCTAATTACAGACAATGAGAGAAAGGAAAGCAGGGAAAATGAGGGGGAGAGACTGAGAGACAGAGGGAATAAGAACAAGAGATGGAGATAGAGGTCCCAGCTGTTCTGTTTCCTGCTGCCTCTCTGAGTGACTCGAGAGTTTGACTGCTGTTTCCTCCTCTCCACCAACGGGCATCCTGCTAGCATGTGTGCTAAACCCGAGAATAGCACTGAACCTGTGCACACATCACACAAATGAGGCTAAGGCTCTTCTGTACAACTGATAGTAAAGGAGTAAAGTCTAAAGTTAAAAGCCTCAGCCTATTAATGCGGTATAAGAGCAGCACATGTCCAGTTGAGACCAAAGACTGAAGTTAAAAGTTGAGTAAAGCCTACCCTTCCCAAGATGTGTTTAGTCAGTGGAGGCAAAGGAAGCTTGTCAAGCATGCCCAAGGGAATGAAGATCATCTCAGTTTCTGGACAGCGAGTGGAAGCAAAGACTTGATGACTTCTGAAGCGCTGACATGTACAACAGTGTACAACGTTTGGCGGCTGCAGTGCAGTGTGTGGTGCTGAGTCACTTCACGCTCGCTGAACACATCAACACATCGGCTGTCCCACGTGGACTCATAGGAAAAACTCTTCAGCCGACAAATTGGGGCCGTTGTGACCAATACAGTCACGCACGGGTCAGGCAAACACAGGCAGAGGGCGAAACACTTGCACACTGTATGCAAACACACTTTCCCACTCACAGAATGCAACCTCTGCCCTCTGGTGACACACAGATATGATGGATAGAAGAGTAAATGAGAGACCCAGACCCACACATGATTGCACACAAGTTGTTTTGTCAGACAGCTCTGGCTCAATCATTTTCAATCAGCTAAACGGATGGCCTGACAACTGGTAATTTAGTGATTAGGGTTTGGGTGCACATTTGTTTTCAACAACTTGTTTTTTGCACTAATGATGTGTTTTTTTGAAGGCTTACCCCAACTTTAAAGGAACTGTTCGACTTTTTAGGAAATATGCATATTTGCTGTTTGCTTAGAGCTAGATGAAAACATCAATATCACAAATATGAAGCTAGAGCTGGCAGCCAGTTAGCATAGCTTAGCATAAAGACTGGAAACAAGGTAAAATAGCTTGTCTGACAGACACTACCTGTTAAAAGGATTGGTTCATTGCTGGTTTTGGTACTTCTAATGGGATTTGTCGACAATGAGAAAAATATAGTACATCACCAGACTTCTAGCTTAAAGATTATCTTATTTCCATTTACATATATCCAATAAAAATATCTTAATTTTTCAATGGGAACCAATTTCCACCCAGATTTTATGTCCCTACACATGCAAAAATTGTTGGGTTTTGTTGCTTTCTTTGCCCACTGCAGTTTACAGTTAAGTCGGTCCTCTTAAAATGTTGACAGCTCAGGAACTGCTTCCAGTAATAGAAAATTAGGATAGCAATGGGACGGAAGCTCAAGTGAGCGGCTGATAATGCCCCATTAAGTCATACTAATTAAGTAAATAACAATAAACAGTTAATGGTTTTAGCCTGAATTTCCTCAAAATGATTATTATTCTTTTATCAACTGATCACGTTCTATTTCCAGACATAAACACTAAGGAATTTCCTGATTCTTTTTTACTAGACTAGCTACTGTAAACTTGCAGTCAGATTTAAAAAGCAAAAGTTCACACCACGATACACTTATTTTTCTGTTATACAACAGAAACCATACAGTATACTCCCCCCACACTTCTCTATCTTTTGGACTAACAAAGCCACTTTTGTCTGCTGCTCTGACATCACTAATGGGCCTCTAATTTGAACACAGTCCAACAGTTTGAGCAGTTCAGCAACAGACGATCATCTGCTGTGTAGTCACATGGTCCTCCATGCACTGTACATCTCTACAGGAGGAAGAGAACGATCCATGCAGCACACAATAACACCCGCAGGGGTGATTGCTTGTGTCCACTTGATCCCCTGACTCACTTTGTAATGATTGCTTCTCTCAGTAAGGAGATTTGAATCTGCTCCAGCCTTTCAACCAATCCAGGATTTAGCATAGAAGAAATGACTGACATGAAACAAGGCTGGAAACAGTTAAAGTCTCTCCTTTATACCTTGGAGGATGTCATAGTACAAAGGTAATATGAACAGGAGACTGCACTTAGCTGCAATGGTTCCAAACCTGGGGCTTTATTTATGCACTTTCCTCTAATCTCTGGTTTGTACCTTGTGAATTACTGGATTATCTGACCTCTTAAATTGCCATGTGGAGTTTTTGACTACTAATAGCGGAATGGAATAATGTTTTTACAAGTGGGTCCCCATTTGGATTATATTATGCATCCACATGAGGACACACATGCAATATATGTTCTTGCTACCCATAACTTTGTCTGTCGACAGTTGCCATTAAGGAACAAATAAAAGTGGTAATGCCAACCCAATCAAAGTTGGCATGATACATTTCTGCAAACTAGACATAGACATAGACATAGACATGCTGAAAAATTGTTTCTTTCTGTTCAAACTTTCTTTATATTTCAACTTTCAATTGTATGTTGTGACAACACTGGGTTTAAGGTCTGGTTAGGTTTAAGCACAAAAACCACTTGGTTAGGGTTAAGAAAAGATT
This sequence comes from Chaetodon trifasciatus, assembly GCA_037975065.1. Classification (NCBI taxonomy): domain Eukaryota; kingdom Metazoa; phylum Chordata; class Actinopteri; order Chaetodontiformes; family Chaetodontidae; genus Chaetodon; species Chaetodon trifasciatus. The sequence continues at coordinate 5,327,143 of JBBMOE010000016.1, read as the reverse complement.
ATGTTTTGGCTTAAAATACCTGGCATAGTTGCCACAAACACATCTGTTAAATGTCCCGACATCTTGTTAAAAATGGCCGTCGTAGTCGCCACAAACAAGCTGGAAAATATCCCAGTGTCTCATTAAAAATGCCCGGCATAGTTACCACAAATACAGCTGGGAAAATGTCCCAACATCTTGTGAAAATACCCATTTTTTATTTATTTATTGTTTTCCACAAACATGACTCCAACAATATTCTGCTGTTTTGCGGTCGTCTCACCTAGCTGTCACACCACCGTAAGAAAAATTCAGCCAGTCAAGTCAGTCAAGACAAATGAACCAGTATTCTAAACTACATCACTTTAACATCTATTGTAGAACTGATACATATGAAATGTACAAATTTAATGTATCCATGGTTTGAAGAAACATTCAATGCCAACATTTTATTCTAGCGACTGGGCTATGTAATGCACCAACAAAGCTAGCTAACAAACATGGATGTAAACAATGCACAATTTAAAATATTTAAAAAATGCTTCTTTTTTTTTTTTTTTGATAAGGAAACACACTCAACGAATTTGTCAGGCTTAACATGCACACACAACACATTTCAGCAAGTGACAGTCAAAGTAAACACAGCTTTGCGTAACCTTTAAGGCTTCTAAAAATTCTTTAAATATAGATATTGCTTAATTTCAAGGAATCACCAGTCAAAAGGTTCAAAAACACCACCCTACAACGTGTACAATGACAAAAGGTTAAATCATTCTGCTCCAAATACTCTAAATCAGTATTCAAAGAAGGGATTTAGCCGCATGAACAGACTCTTTCATTGCACCTGTTGGACGTATCTACACATGGAAAGAGAAAGATGACTCTGCAGATTGTCTTTCACCTACAGAAAAGCTCTGTGAGCATCAATGCCTCTTTGCAGGACTACAAGGCAGACACAGTCCCACATGAATCCGTGATTAAAAACTAAGCCCTACTTATACTAGGTGCATTTCCGACAGTATAGGCCTATGCAGACAGACCTCACAGACAGGATATACACTGTGACACTCTTGATGTCATCACAAACACAAGTGCACACAGCAAAGAATCCATGGAATCCAAACACGGAAAAAGCACTCAGAAACAAGCCAGCGCTACAACTAATAGTACAAGCTCTGGATAGAGAGGTAAGCTGCTGATTTACACAAAAACAAAAACAGGTTGTATGTTGTTGTTTTTTTGTTTTTTTACCTTTGCCTTCTTAGACATGCTCGTTCTCCCACAATGCCCGGGACACCTGTGTCGCCTCTCCGTTCCACAGCGACTGTAATGAATTATGCAAATCCCCTGGTTTTTGTTCAGAGTACCATGACCCAGGGGTACTAGCAGCTGACGCCTGGCATAAAAAAAGCCAACCTCTCTGCCTCAGTCAAAAAGGGATAATACTGACTGCTGTGCTACCTGGTAAGTTGCAGCCGTCACAATCAGTGACACTGCTGGGGTGATATCTAGAGGAGAGGAAATGAAATGTGGTCATCCAAAAGAGCCCTTCCAACAGCAAGTGTCATGCCTCATGTGGAGTAAAGAGTATCTCATGCAGATCGCACACACACTGACATGCACGAATGAACACACACACACAGTTGAGCATTTAAGCTCTGCGGTGTCATGGTTAGCTCTGAAGTGTTTTTCTTCAGCTGGCCAGGCATTAAGCTTTAATTTGATAGTGTGACATCTGTTGCATGGTCAACTGCACTACATGACGCTATAAGAAGCACACAGAAACACACACCAGATACACAAACATACCTTAAAAGTCCAGAAACACTACTGAAGAGTCTATGTGATACTGAGCTGCAGTGTCAGAGCTGACCGCTGTAGTAAAACATGTGACCTCTTGCAGCTGTACATCCGTGGCCAGACAGACAGTCAGGCAGTAACAGCACCATCTGGAGTCCTAATCCGCCTGGCACTGCCCACCCCTGTCATTATGAATGTGGCCCTCAAAGTCATTAGGCTTATTGGACAGACAAATAGATACCTGGGATCAGTGCACTGCAGAGGCGCTGCAACTCCATCGCATAAATCTGCATTTTCTGCAGCCTGATTTCTGCCAGATACCAGTAGGAACTAATGTAAACGTACATGTAAAGTTTGGTGAGCATGCTGACACTTAGAAGAGATGTCTGGATGACACATTGCTCTATCAATGTGCACACGCTTGCACAAGCCACACTCTCCTCTTTGAGGGAGTTGCTATTGCTCACCGACACTATAGTGGGATCTGTGGACAAATCAGCACACATGAAGGAAAATTGCATTTGATCTTTCATTGTTAAAACTTTCACAGAGAATGCATATCTCCATTGCCGATAGCCAAGTTGGGGTACTACAGACCAACAACGAGAAACTGCTCACAATCAATGCAGCTATAGGCCAGAATGACTTGAGAACAGTGCAGTTGGCCCAACTCTACCACTGAAAAAAATTCTCTTAACCATTACTTAATGACTCCCAGTGTTTCTGATGACCCACTGACACTACCACTAACACCACCATCAAACTGAATTACCACTTGCACACAAGATATATTAAAATCCAATGCTAGGCCTGCAATGAAATATACCACCATCATCACTATCAGTATCAGGAGTAGTTATTCCCTAAATTAAATAGCATTCACCAAAAAATGTAATTAAACGAAAATGAATCTTACATAAATTAAAAACTGGCAAAACTGCTTAATGACTGGAAGACTCTTGAATCTAGTAAGCTGCATTAATTAAGTCTGCAAGGCATCACTGTGACATCATTTCACCAGGTACCAAGGTATTTAAGGTACTCAACTTTCCAGCTGTGTGTGTGCAGTAATGATCAGGTTCATTATGAGGACATAGAGCTGCGCTGCAGAAAGCAGCAGTGTGACATATGCGCCATATGGGTGGGTTGAGCAAAAGTGGAGCAGTGTTTCCCTCCGGAGGAAAAAAACATAAGTACGTCTATATTTACGCACATGTGCACATGTACAATATACCGGACAAAAACACGAAGTAATCGCAGTGTCAAACAGGAATGCCTGTTTAGGAGTGCACAACATATGGTGTATATGGAAGAGGGTTTAGCCTCAGGTTCATCACACCATGACTGTGTCACTTGCACCTGACGTACAGTAACTCGAGCTAATAGATTACATAATAAAGAGGCTGAGCAGAGCAACTGCAGAGTCAGAGAGAGAAAATGTTTTAAAGTCCACAGACAGAAAGTAGATTCTGTAGTCAACCATAACTCCATCATATCCTCTCCTCCCTGCCCCTCCCCCCTTTTCCCCCAAGTAGCTGATTTCATCCTCGCAAACCCACTCTCACTCTAATCTCCGCTGATCCATCTGCACTGGCAAAGAATCAGATATCAAACACACACACACTGAAAAACCTGGGACAACATGATAGAAAATACTAGTTCACCTACTGTTATTATTATGATTATAATCAAATCGCTATTTTCTGGAGATTCAGCCGTGACTTGACCTTGTCTATAATTTCAACTCATCAACATCCTTTACATTCCTTGTAATGCAGGCAGAGCTGGCAGACTGATAACCAGATTTCATAAAGTGGGCATGTAGTAGCTTGTAGTTATATAATACCTAAATCTCTAAGCCTCTCTTTGGAATTGCCACTGGGCACAGGAGCATCAAAAACCAATGGGAATATACTGTAATAGTCTCTACATAATCTGTTAAACCATAACATCTTATCAATAGCGATGCAAAAATGTTACATGGCTTCTGGTTTGTTAGCTAACAACACAGATACTAAAAGCCACATATGAAGGAGTAAGTAGTTCAAGTATAGAGGAGGAAACTCCACCAACACACCTCACTTACCCATGAGACATTTTTATTCTTGGTTTGTTTGATCATGGCAACGAGAGCAGGCAGGTAAAGTGGAGAGAGAAGCCCCCTCCTCAGCAGATTTCAGCCCCACAGCCTGTCGTGTGGGCAGGTCTGAGCGGGATCAGGGGTGATGGCCAGGGGTCATCATCTGCCCTGCAAACCTGCGAGCCCAGATTGCCTACTCTGACTGAATCCAGCATCTGTCAGCAGCATCAGACCACACTTCAGGTAGAAGAGGACGATGACAAAGTTTCCTTCACGTGGCAAAAAAAGTCAAGATCACGTAAGATTTATCCTGCAAAGTCAGAGTCTCTTCCTCCTGACAGCACACAGTGACCTGATGGACTGATTATGTATTCACGCTGAGTATGAATATGAAACATCACAGCAGGTTTAACCCCGCCCTGCTGAGCCTCAGCGCACGCCCAATCGCAGAGTAGATCCTTGTGACCAGCTCCCGAGGGTGAGCTTATAGAAGCATTAGGATGAACATAGTGATTCTCTGGAGAGGAGGAGAGGATGTGGCTCTCCGCTGACTGATAGGTCACTGAAACCTCCAGAAACTAAAAAAAAAACTGGGAGAAACAGGGGGAAACTTAAAGAAACTGACCTTGTCTTCATCTACTGGAGGTGTCTCCCCTGCTCATTACCCCCCTCTCTTTTCTGTTTCATCTATTTCTATCTGCCTCTATTCTCTTTCCTGCCTCCTTCTCTCCCTCCATGCCCCTCTCAGGGGTGTGCCTCCTTTGCCCAGCTGGTACCTGTTGTCATGGTACCTCTTTGCTAAGAGACAAACTTAAATCTACTCTCTCTGGCAACAATTTAGCCTATTGATGTCCTGAATCATCATCTCACCTCTTACTCTCTTACTCAACTTCTACAAGCTAACTCACTTTTGTCTTATCTTCCTTTCTCTGACACCAACAATGCCTGTCTGTTTGTCAATCCGGATTACTTGTGAAAGATCAGTTACGGATTTTTCAGCTATTCTTGCAGATTTGAGTTGCTGCACTTAGGTGGAACTGAACAAAATAACTTTATTAGGGCTGCAACAAAAAAGATGCCACACTAATGTCTTCAATTTGCTTATTTTGTCTGACTAACTGTCAAAACCTTAACATATTCATCTTAATGTCATATGTAAAAGAATAATAGCAATCTGTCACGTTTGAGATGCTTTGAGATCCAGAGAATATTTGGTATTCTCCCTTGAGAAATAACTGAAACCATTCATCGGTTATTAAAGCAGTTGATTAATTTTCTGTCGATCGACCATTCATTCCAGCTCCAGACTCAAATCACCAAATAACAAATAGCAAACACATAATTAAAACCCAATCTGTGGAGTGCAGGGACTTAAAGCAAGACCTTATACAGCTCCTGATCCATTTTTAACGTCTGTCGCTCTAATTAATTGTCTCTAGTATCCATATGGGCCGGCAGCCCTCCTCTGGTGCACAAGGTTGTCTACATCTCTCCACTGTTAATTGGCCTCAAAAAACATCTGCTCCTGTTTTAAGTGATGCTCGGTTTGGCCTGCCTGCCTGCCCTCGCTGTCTGAGGTGCCAGTTTAATGGCCGTGAGCTGAGCCCACAGCTCCTTCATCCCTCTCATGATAGCATGATTGTCCATTTTTCTGCGGATTCTATACCTTTTGTTGGTCCTTATTGGAAGGAAGTGACACAAAGTACAGTCAGCACAAGGTGTATTCAAGACAGTGGAAAGTAAAGATAAATGACTGTATTATACAGGGAGTTATATGAGAATTTATGGTGTCAAATTGAACTAAAGCAAGCTTTAAACTAACCCCTATGTCTCACATATAGCAAATGAATACATCAGCTCCATCAACAGCAGAGACTCTACTACAGACATGTTTCTTCCAAAAGCCATGTGTTGTAGTGAAACGCTAATAAATGGAATTACTGGATAGATTGTGCCAGAAACTGCAAGCCTCACAAAAATGGATGACGGCACTCCAGGCCTCAAAGCAGCTGCTTTCTACCGATAGCAGTGAGGCAGCCGATATGACGAGCTGCAGGAGAGACACTGCTAAAATTAACATTCACCAGAGGGAGCAGATTACTTCATATGTATGGATCTCATGCAGCAGGTTGGAAAACCACAGACTCATATCGATTCTTCAACATATATATTTACTGACATTGGCCACACAGTAGCTGTGCATTCTGTAAGGAAGATAGTCATGAATACATTTATTTCATACATTTACATTGATGTTTTGAAAAGACTTGAATGAATATTTAGGTGATATAGGATACAGATATTACATTATGTGTAGTTTTTATATTTTTCTGTGCGTGGCCAGTTGGTTGGTCCAATTCTTTTTTCCAAACCAAAATAACTGTCAATTGTCATGCAATCTTACACATTCATGGTCACCAGAGGATGAATCCCAGTGTCTGTGGTGAGCCCCTTCTCATCGTGCACCACCAGCAGGATGACACTTGTAGTTTTGGGTGAAATGTCTCAACGCCTATTGGATGGATTGATCTGAAATGTGGTACACAAATTCATGTTCCCCTCCGGATGACTTGTTATAACTTTGGTGATCCCTTTTAACTCCAATAAGGAATTTTAGAATTATTATATTCTATTATTTTTGGTTTCACTTATATTAGTTTCTGATAGTATAGGCACAGCCAGGAGACTGGGTATGTTGTGGTAATGTGGTATGCATCTTTACCACTGGACATACATAACCTTCACCATAATACTGTATATTTTGTAGAGAGTGAGCTGCATCTTCCCCCCATGACTTCACCGTTTCCAGACAAGTGAGGGTTTTAAAACTCAGACTGTCACAGGCCAGCCGTAACCAAACCGGGGTCAGTGCACACAGACACAGCACACAGTGTCACTGACATCAGTGTTTCCAGGCTGGAGTGAAGCTATGCTCTACATAGGCCCTCAAAGATATATATCACACTTTCCAGCCCCATGGTGAGGTGATGGATTATGTAAAAGCAGTAAAAATCCACCTAAATCCGAGACATTCCTGAGGGCCTCCGTGGCCAATTAGCTGCTCCATTTCCGGACATTTCCATATTCTCTGGAAAAGTGAAAGAACGTACAACTGCTGCCAAGGAAACCCTGCTCCAGTCTGCTCTGTGCTGGCCCGACACTCCTCCCTGGGCGTGCATCCCATGGCCTGGAAAACTGGGAATTCCAGGGCACACTTTTCGCCATGGGAAATTAGCTCACCACTAGCACACAAAAGCTCAGTATTGTCTGAGAATAATTACAGTCCTCTGAGTAATACTTCAGTTTCTACCATTTCTCATTCTTTATGTGGTAACTTTAGCGTCCTCAGTAGGTCAGAGTTTTCACTTGTCACGTGAAAAATCTCAGCATGTAAATAATACATGGGTACAAAATTTGGTGCACATAATCATGATCATTAAAGGATCAATCTTACTGATTTTAAGGATCCACTGACTTTTCCTCCAACTGCTACCATGAGGTTGACACTTTTTTGTTTTTTAATAAAATCGATGGACAGCAATGATTTCCAGATGTTCACATCCCCCTCAGGATGAGTCGTCATCACGGTGCCATCATCGGGTCAGAATTTGAATTTATCCAATACTTTGGTTTATATCCAAATACTTGCAAAACTTGCAATATTCACATTATCATCAGTTGCACTTTGTGTTTGGTGCCATTTACCCAATGGTGGGGCACTAAAAACTAAAAATGAGATGTTGAATACAGTAAATATTATACCTGCTAAACAACAGCATATTACCATTATCACTATGCATGCTAAAGTTACCATTTGGCTTTCAGCACAGCTATGCAGCTTCAAAGACCCACTAGCATTACTGTTGACTCACCAAAAATATACCTGGACGTTTGGGCCACAGGCAGGACTACATGCTTTAAATGTAAATGACAATTACGACAATCATGACAACTGACATCTGCAAAATATTACTTATTGTATCATAGCAAATATATCGTACTGCATTGTGTCACCAAACTTTCTGTGCATTTCACTGGCTCTCTGTTCAGTTAACAGGTAGTACTGGCTACCATTGTTGCATCATGGCAAGAAGGAAAGCCTAGAAAACAAAGGGGGGAATGGAGTAGGGCCTGCTGTCTTCAATTAGCTGAGTTTCCGTGAGGAGTGTCTGGGACTGGCCACTCAGTCTGTCAGACGGAGTCCCATCCGGCCGGGTCTCCGTGCTCCACATTCCATCCAGAGCGGAATTGTGTTCCGCCCCATTTCAGACGTAAAACGGCGGTTTGGTGCTCCATATTGGAAACATGTGAGAGGAGTGTCATAGAAAGAATGGCGAGTCACGGCAGCTAAGGTCTCTCAAGGTCAGTACTGGCATTAGATAACTAGACTCTGTTCTGTGAACCAAAAACTCTAGTTTTAACAGTGCTCATTTTATTAATTTGAACATGCTCAGTTTGCGCAGAAATTAAACACAAACACATGTTGCCAGTGATACTCCATCACACTGAATGGTTTGTTTTCATGCAAACACCTTACACATGGGGTTTAGACAGTCCGGTGTAGAGTATCAACAGCTGGTGCTACACTAATCCACTCATCAGTTAAATTAAAGCTTACTCAGTTGTACAGTAAATGTTGATTCAGCCTACTGCAGTGTGTGTCACAAAAAACAGATTGTCTGCAAAAAAAAAAAAAAACAGCAGTCTGCACTGGACCACTAGCATTTTTGTTTTTTGAAAGTTGCTGTCCCAGTTCAGAAGCTGGGTGCTCCCAGTGGGGGTGGGGGGTAAAACTAATATTTGGGGGGGCATTTGAAATCCACATTTCTAGACAGGATATGTCATAATGGTCCCTTTTCAAAGGCTCCTCCAAAGAAAAGCAGCCTTCTTTTGGCTGAATTTGGAGGACAACTGGTGTATCGCTTGCAGGCGTGAGTAACACATGATCCATTGGGCACCTGTCGGTCATTTTCAGGTGATTCTTGTTGACTCATAAAGTCAGGAAACTTTACATGAGCACGTTGTTCTGAGCTGGTGTTTGTGTCAAGGTGCTTGTATTTTAGGGCTGAAACAATTAAAAATGCCAAACATCCCATGTTCTAGCTTCTAAATTGTTTGGATTTGCTGTTATTTGATGGCAACTGAATATTTTCAAGTTTTGGACTGTGAGTCAAACAAAACAAGCAATTTGATGACGTCTTCTTGGCCTTTGGGATTTTATAGACCACATTTGTGACATATTACAGGCCACACTATTAATCGATAAAGAAATTATTCAGCATTATTATCTGCAAGTTGTCTACTCTGTGTTAGTTAACACAATTATAAACTCACACATTGTAAATTAGCCAAGTAATGAATTTGGACATTTCTGACAAATTGAAGGCAGCTGCTTTGAAACATCATTATCTTTAATCTGTATGAGGCCAGAGAGTCTCATTTAGGCTGGTGGCACAGGCTCAGCCTAACCTTCAGGTCGACTGATGTCCGATGCAGTTTCTCTTTTTGCATTGGCAGGGATCCAGGTTAATAGTCCATGCCTTTTGGAAAATCCAACTCCTCATGAGCACTCTGCTGATTATCCTTTCATTTGATCTTTTTTTTTTTTTTTTAAATAAGAAAATAGTGAAAAATTCCCATTGCAATTACCTAAATCCCAAAATGGCTTTTGCAAACGTCTTGCTTTGTCAGAACAACAGTCTAAAGATATGCAGTTTATTATCACGTATGATAAAACAAAGCAGCAAATCCTTGCAATTGAGGGGCAAATGTTTAGCACTTTTTCCTTGAAAAATGCCTGAAATGATTAATGAACTATCAAAACAGTCACTGTTTAATCCTCTGATCATCCAATTGATTCATCTGTGCCTGCATTTCTGACAAAGTCTGTACAGTGGTGTCTACAAATGCACTATGAAACATTCGAGCCATAAGACGATGTAATTACGGTCACATTAGATGGGTATGTCCTCACACTACTTGAACACACAGACCTTTCTGTGCTGACATTTCACTCTGTTGGTCAATCTAAGGCTGCTGTGCCTCATTGAGTTCAGAACATTTTGTGCAACGAGCTTCTGTCTTTGATTTGGGGATGACATCATAAGTCATTTCAGACAATGAAATAAAAAAAATTACACCCCATGAAAACTTTATTTCTGAGTCTTGAGGGCATTAAAACATTTTCACTCTGCATGGAAATGGTGTGTTTATGAATTTATGTGTGTGTGCACTTGTGTGTGAGAGTAAAAGTGTAATATGGCCATCTGGTGGTAAAACTCAATTAGGAGTATCATCCTTATCTGCAGTACTGGAGGATTGTGTGGATGAGGGAAAAAAAAACATCCTAATTTTTTGCATTGCTCAATTGGTGAACAGAAATCTTCCTTTGAGCTATAAACAAGAGAGTCTGCAGAAAGCAACCACAGCTGAATGACAGAATTACTGATGCAAGGGACAGTATAAAAAAATGCATGCCTCATCAAATTTCCCATCTCAAGCCATACCTGTTAGCACCTACATGTTCCTCTCACTGTCTTTCATTTCACCCACCAGCCATTGTGGCCCTCTTATTCTCAAAATTCACAGCTATTTGTTCCAGAAAGCACAAAGGACACACTAGATTACCCAGCAAAGCCCAATAAAGTGTAGCTGTCAACCTGCAGTGTGAGCCCTCTGTGTTCAAAAACACTACAACCTCAGCTCGCTGTCCAAAAACCCGGAATAAATATGAAATAAAAGATTTATCGTGTCTGGCGGCATGCACGGCAAGAACAGAGCTCTGCAGAAAACTGTCAGGGCAGCGCAAATGAAATATTTCAGCTAAATCCTGCAGCATTCAGGATTGATTCAGGATAGAGATCTAGCTGTTAACAGTGAACAACATCGAGGGAGAAAGCTGGCAGGCGTCCACTGATCATTCAGTCTGCTGCTTTGAAGCAACAATGACATTTTCGGCAAAGTTTTGATGTAACACCTGCACAAATCATCTCTGAATTATTCATAGTCTAAACCATGCAATAATTATAATAAAGCACATTAGTGTGCACATGCTGGTGACCGTCAGCTTCATCACCTTCTCTTAATCTCCCTCCCTCCTCTAGCCCTTGTGATAAATCAGCATCAGAGGCATAAACTCACATATGGAAGCTGTGCTCTCCGACGATGGCCCAGCCCACAGCACGGCATGAAGGGGACCAGGGCGGGGAGGAATGGACAGCCGTCTCACAGACTCCCTGTCAGGCAGCAGCATCCACTCAGCCTTGGTCCATGCCTGCACACTTGGCCCACACGGGTGCGGACCACCAAAAGACGCAGAGGAGATGACAGGGACGGAGGAGATCCTTGACAGAGGAGTGAGCAGAGGACTGACGTTTCCACACCAGCCCCCTACTTCTGTCCACTCATCCCCCACGTGCACGTCAAATCCCCCCTGACTCACAAACTCTCAGGATTCAGAAAGTCAGATTCTGATGCTCCCCCCTCCTCCTCATCTTCTACACATCTCCAGACTGTTGCAGTACAGTGTCCACGAGCTGTCAGTGAGGCGCACGTCTGAGCTGACTGTTTACCCCACCCCGAAATCTGTAACCACTCCGACAGATCCTCTGGGCTGCCAAATCCTCTGCAGTGCTGCTGTGTGCTGTGGCAGAGAGGAACAGTTGCTGGCTGGCACACTGGTTCAGCTGCTGGTGGATTTAGACACACTCATCATCACACACAAGTTCCCTCGCAGCATGGAAAGGAGGTGGAGCTCTGAGTGGAGCTCTGAGTGTCCTTTATTGACCGCTGTCCCTTGCTTCCTAATGGACGACGATGCCTTTATACTCTCCACCTCTTCCCCCTCCTTTCATCCAAGGTTCAATCTGCTTTAAAAGCTTTAACACACACACACACTCAGGCTTTCTTCTTGACTTTTTGCCTCCCCTTCTATCTCAGATTTTATTGCCTCTTCGCTCCTTGCCTTTATTTTTTCCTTGTATTTCGCTCTTCATTTGCATTGCATTACCTTCATGCTTTCTCTGTGTGAGTGGTTAGGACAGAGGCTGAGACAGCTACTGGTTGCTGAAGAGACTGCACTGTGCTTTCATATTACAGAGAGCAAGTGTGTGCGTGTCTCATGCAGAGCATCAGCACAACTCTGCCTGTGGTGTAGAAGGAAGTCACTCGCACAGTTTGGTCATGCCACACTGCTGAGTGTGAACGCAGGGCTGGCGTGATTGTTTCTTCCCCTCACTCACCTCCTCTCCACTCTTGCCCTTCCCCACTGTGTTCAGGTGATTGACTCCAGACCGACAGGCTTCCTCACTGCTGTGTCGTCGTAACTGCTGTGTCAGCCAGAAGGGCACATATTCTCTCGCTCTGTGTCAGTATATTCATATACACAGCATGACTGCGGACGTGTTTTTGAATGTCATCTGGCAACAAGGACAGCACGAGCATAAAGCATGAGTGATGGACTGAATTTGAATGATTTAACAATGTGCTTTGGCTTTGAAATATATTTCTGGCAGTACTTGCAAACACTTCATTAATGTATGTGTGAATGATGTAGGAATATTAAGATAATAACAGACACTCCTTTAAATTACAGGCGTTTGTGATGGAATTAATCAGGTCTCATCACAGTAAACACGTCATGGCTTTCAATCAACGCAAGCTGCATCATTCACTTGGGTAGCTTTCAACATGATGCCTGATTTCACTCAGTTCAATAACATTTGCATTATTTGACTGGGTGTTACAATTTGGTAAAAGAGTTGGTAATGTTTCCACATGCATTCATTATGTATGGTTGGATATGACTGCAGAGTGAAGCTGTGCTCATATTTATTATGCACAAAGTTGTTATTAAAGGATTTACTGAAAATGTTAAGTAGTGCCTTTCGTATGGAATTTGACACAAATGACTGTTGCGATAGATGATTAAGATGGCATGTTAATGTTAAAAGATGCCACTGACTCTGTATATATGCATTTGCTGTGGTCCTTTTCCATAATACCCTAATCGTCACCTCTTTTATAGCAGCCAGTTCTTAATACTGTGAAGAGCTGACTTTGATGCTGACAAGCCCAAAACTTGTCTCATCAAGCAAAGGGCAGCTTGTCTCATCTGAGGCAACGTACTCTATCAGTGTTGTTCCTCTGTATAAAAGGTGCCACACAGTGAAAATAACAACATCATTTCTGCTGTCAGAGAGATAAGGATAAACTCAACTGTCTCTGAAAATCAGAAGTGATATTGATTGTATTCACCAAACAGATACAAATATCCAGTATTACTATATATAACTCCAATTCCAAAAAGTTGGAACGCCATGCAAAATGTTAAGAAAAACAGAATGCGACCATTTGCAAATGAACCGTGTTTATCAAAGCAAACCAGCGGTTTTAGGAAGTGTTCCTGAGCCCATGCAGTAAAATTTTTTATACAATCATGTGTTCACAAAGTGGTGAACCTTGCTCTGTCCTTGTGAACGATTGAGCCTTTCCAGGATGCCCCTCTCATACCCAATCATGATACTATCAGCTCTTACCAATCAACCTGTTTACTTGTGGAATGTTCCAAACAGGTGTTTTTGGAGCATTCCACAACTTTCTCAGTCTTTAGTTGTTCTCCCTGAATCCACATTTCATAATGGATGCCAATTCATTAAGAGGATTCAGTACTGGTATAATGCTACTGAACCCGTCTTACCTTCAATATTAGCAATGCAATCAAATGTAACCCAATATAAACATCAGTATTTAGAGAAATGGGGAACAAACACAGAAAAAATGGTTTGTCTGTCCTACGACTGGATATAGGCAGCATTTCAGGATTCAAGTGGCTCTGTGCAGATGGTGTGTAACTTGTTGTAAAGGTTTGTGCTCATCAGCGATAGTATCAGTATCTATATATCTCCTGCTCAGGCCTGACAGACAATCAGCCAAACGTAAATCTGGCACCGTCTTTCATCAACACCGAGGCTTCTTTAGTTTACTGCCAATAATTCACTTGCTGACACATGTCTGCTGTGATGGAAAGGCATCATTATAAACATAGAGAGGTGCAACTTACAGTGAGAAGGGAATCCAATCCATCAGTTAGTCTGTCAGAGCTTTTCCCCCTTTAAGAAGTAATCATCGCTCAGCTGCTGAGATCTCGTCCACACACTAAAATGCTGCATGTTACATTTCAGTTCATTATGCTTTCTGGACACACCTTCACCTAACAATTAAAGGATTGATGTCAGAATAATAGAAAGAAAATAATCAACAGTTGCAGTCATTTATGAACAAAACAACCGCACAGAATCAACAGCAGCACTCTCCATTTCATGGCTTACAAACTATTACTATTAAAATATGAGTGAGGATAAATCACAAAGTTGTGAATGATAAGTAGCACTTCTCTTCAAATTAGTGAGTTAGAATTGCACTATATCATGTTGCATCCATTGTTTTAACACATGATGTCTGATATAGCATTTTGATGGACATTATTACAATGGAAGACTCTGATCACTCATAATAATAACAGCACAAAGCATTGACCTTGTCAACTAGGGGGGGTAGTGTATCAACACAGTGCCAAATTAATTTAGCCTTCACTGTAACACAGCAGGGTAGGGTTAATGTAACAGCAGAAAAACTTGGATTCAGCTCATTGTGAATGCAAGACATGCACTGCTGATGTGTCTTTTAGCAAAGCCTTTTTTCCTGCATATGTGTTTTTCTCTCTTTTTCACATTTGCAAAGGCAAATGTGACAAGGCAAAAATGTTTATAAAAAAGAAACTTCCTGGCTGGTTTTTGTATCAAATCTCAAATTCGGAGCCCAAATACAGATTTTACCCTTATTTCATTACTCTGGTAGTGATCCTGTGAATTATCACTAAATTAAATATCTATATATTCATTCGTTTTGCCACTAGATGGCAGTCTGGTGCTTCTATGATGGCTGATAGAGCAGCAGTGGTTTTCACATTAGAACATTTCCACATTTACAGTATCTGAACTCACACATCCTTACTGCAGTTTCATGCCAGAAAATACATATGGCTCTCCAGAAATACCTACTATTGGAAAACTATGACATAAGTTGCTCAAAGTTCAGACAGTTTGCAGGGTTAATGTTAGATTTCCAGTGGCAGCGTCTCCACAACACTACAGTATGGCACTGGTATCTGTTACATAAAAAGTAAAGGGTTGCCAGATCTGATAAGTATCACAGTAAATGATAAGCTCTTTGCGTCAACCCTTCTCTCCATTAAGTAGAGAAAAAACAATCTAGAGGATGCTGAAAAGTGAATATGCCCGCAATCAGGGAGAGTGTGAGAAGAGATTTCCTGGCCTCACCACACCCTCTCAGACAGCCTTTCATCACCAAATACATTTCTCCAACCTGAACGTACAGACGGAGAAGACAGAGAGGATCACACCCCAACTATGTGCTGAGGAAAAGCTGCTGCATTGGGAGACACACCGCTGTATAGAGATGGAGGTGAAAGAGACAGAGGGAGGTGGGCGATACAGAGGTTGGTGCAACCATTTACATAAACATAACGAGTGTGGGAAGCAGCAGGAGGTTAATTGTGACATAATGCTCTGCAGGTTATGCAAATCACAGTTTGAACTATTGTCCGTCAGATCTTCATTTTTACTGTATATTGTTTCAAATGCAGCAAAAATCTCATTCAAATTATCCTCCCCCGAGTCCCTAACATCTTTTTTTTGGGCAGCTGCTTTGATATTGAATTGATTGTTCTTATTTCACAGTTGTTTTTTTGGTTTCTTTTGACTTTATGCTTTTCTGTATGTGTTACCTGTCAGTTACAGAGAATATTTCGAGACTTTGGTCAACACTTTTCAAGGCAAACCACTGTAAGCCTTGTATCTTATATCTAATATTTCTACAAGAGCCACAGGGCAAACTGACATCCTCAATTGGAGCTCATCAGACTCAGGCATGAACAGAAGAAAAGGTGATATTCAGATATTCATCATTTCAGATCATACTTTTTAGAATAGCCTGACAGAAGAAATTGCAAAGTCAGTGTCTTTTTTTAAATTCCCCACTTAGGACACACTTTTATAGACTTGCTTTTAAGCATTTCTTCCCTTCGTGTTTAATCCTGCAGTTTGCTCTGAGCTTTGTTTCTCACTCTCTGTAAAGCACTTTGTTAACTCTGTTTTTAGAGAAGTGCTATATAAAGAAAGTTTATTATTATTCAGGGTCATAGGGGGCTGGATCGTTTCCCAGGATGCATTAGGCACAAAGCAGGCTCTCTAAACACATTGCCAGTCGACAGATGGACAGTCACTCACATTTACACCTATTGGCAGTTTGAGTTTCCAAAATGACCAGAAAATAAAGGACTGTAGACTCCATATGGTGTGTTTCACCAAAACACTGCTTGTGCACACTAAAACATATTGTCTTATGAAAACAAAATTTTAAAGAAGTAGTTCAACATTTTGGAAAATGCCCTTTATTTGCTCTCTTGCCAAGAGTTCAGTGAGAAAATCGAAACCACTCATACATTTGTAAGCTGAATATGAAGATAGAGCTAGTAGCTGGTGAGCTTAGCTTAGCATAAAGACTGGAAACAATGGGCTAGCCTGACTCTGTCCAAAGGTAATAAAATCCACCTACCAGCAGCTCTAAAGCTCACTTAACACGTTCTATCTTCTTTGTTTAATCATACCCAAACATATATTTTGGCATATTGGCATATTTTATATTGAGAGACAATCAAGGGAAACTGCGAACATTAAGCCTCAATTGAAGCCAGTTCAATAACCAGAGTTGTATGTTGGATATGGGAAACTACTGCATACTGCAACACAAGCTCAGCAGGTTTTGTTGTTACAGGAAAGCCTCCTCAGGAGTGTGCCCCATCCGTATGTGTGTCTATTGCTGTTGCGTGTAAATGTACTTGATAGACATGCTCTGTGGTACACTGACAATTGTACTTGCATAATTTACTTTGGGTTTCCTGCCAAATAAATGCTGTTGAGATGCCTTATCCTACATGTTGTATAACTCAGAGAATGAATCAAATTACATTTACTAATTAATCTATATTTTGGGGCAGGTTCCTCCTTCCAGAACAAATGTAGGCCTATACCTGATTTTCATTCCTATTGGAGCCAATAAACACATCACTTTTTTGTACTATTTTTTTCTTTAAGATTTGTTCCACTGCTAACAGAGTAAAAAGAGATAGTATCATGTTTTGAGTAGTGTATCCCTTTTATTTAATCACTTTTATTTTTGTAATCCCATGATGGAATACCATCATCTTAAAAAAAATAAATAAATAGTGTGATATAAATTTTAGGTAATATTGCCCACCCTACTTTGGACAGAGGCAGGCTAGCTGTTTCCTTCCAGTTTCCAGTCTTTATGCTAAGCTAAGCTAAACAGTTGCTGGCTCCAACATCTGTTTTTCTACCTCATGCGAAATGGTTTGACATAAATGTCTGGACTGTAAAATGAAATCCATGCAGAGTGCTAAAACAATGATGTAGGGTCAAAACAATGGCAGATGGACGATGCACCACTTATAAAATGTTTGCCATCAGCGAGACAATTTCTTTGCTTACACTGCACAACCAGACCACCACCACATCAATAAAAGTAAACCACCTGATGTTGAAGTTTGCTGACCTTCTTCCTTCTCAATGGAGAGCTGAGCTCCAGATCCAACACTGACCTCGCTACTCCCACGGCTGAGCAGTCTGGTTTGTCCTAGACCTCATCCCTTCCCAGCCTCCACCATACTCCCCCGGGCATCAGGCCACGACCACAGGGAACGTCTCTCATCCTTTTTCTCTCAACCTACTCACTGTCTGCCCTTTGCCCTCTATCTGCAGCAACATGACTAATTCTTTTTTAGGAGTCGTTTATACCCAGTTACTGGGAAGTCATTTTCATGATGCTCAAAGCTGTGGTGGATCGATCACACAGTAACCTTGACTAGTTATTCATAAGACGCCTACGGGCATGCCAAGACTATGAGGCACAAAAACAACAGGTCAGACAGGAGGGAGAGCAAAACAAAATATACAAAAGATTATTTCAAAATCTTAAAATCCAGTCATGCAAACATTCCTCAGTAAACAGTAACTTTGACTGTTGATGGTGAGGAGAGAAATGCTAAAACAAAGAGAAACAAGAACAAGATGAAAGCCAAATGACAGATTGATGAATAGGCAGTGAGATGACCACACAAAAGATTAGTTGAAACTAATCTACTTTCCCTGGGATGGTGTTAGTTTAGTGATTTCAATACGACATGCTCATTCTTCTGTGAAAAGGGAAAATAATCACAGGCAGCATGATTGAGCACGGGGGTGAAGAAAATAAGGCCAGATTAAAACTGATGTTATGATAACACAAATGAAAAACAGTATTTACATTATTATCCAAACAGAGGAGAAGTTACTGGAAGGTCTGCTATTTCTGGGGCCCTCTTGCGGCAAATATCTCAAAGAGGATATTTCTGCTCGGCAGGCGAGGGCCTCACTGACCTTGAAACACATTACTCCTCCACCCTCCCCACATCCCTCCACTGTCTCTTACTTTAATGGCCGCTCATTTCTGTAGGATGTGGTGTTATGCTGCAGATAGATGGTAAGTCTCAGCCTAATTGAGTTTATCTGTGATGACTCATACTGGAGGGAAACTCTTCATTTCGGGACAGGACTGTGGGAATGGGCATGAGCTCCCAAGGGTGGTGGTAAAAATCAGGAAATTTCTCAATAAGCAGCTCCTGTTGAGCTGTAACACTGATGATAGCGGCTCATTCAGAAGTTTTCTATGGCCTTGAGATGAAGCAGACAGCAGGCCTGGAGATGCCGTCTTGCTCTGATTTCTTCCAGCTTCCCGTCACTCTACCGATGCTGTGCCAAAGATGAGACGTTGTGTGCCTCCTCCAAAAAAGGCAAAAACATTTAGGCAGGGGTGAGCATCCTTAACCCGGCCCATCCTGTCCCTTGCAGGTCTGTTCAACAAAGACCAGACACGTTGAGTTTGTACCTTGCAGGGTCTGCTTTATAACAGGCCAGCTACACTCACAGCACTGAGGATGCAGCTTAGAAGAAAGGCCTCCACTTAACATACTGTACCCAGCAGTGTTTACAGAGGCCTTTCACTGCAATGCACATCTCATCCCTGATGGATGATGATGACTGAGGCTGGGCTCTTGTGCCAGTTTGCATTACACACACACACACACACACACACACACACACACACACACACACACANCACACACACACACACACACACACACACACACACACACACACACACACACACACACACGTGTTACATTCCTTAATGAAGCAACTGTTGCCAGAAAGTTTCAGAACACTTTATGATGTTCTTATATGGAGCATAAAATGATCAGGTACATCTTCCCTGCACCATGTCAGAAACACAACTATGTCCTTAGGCAGTAGAAACCTCCTTCTCTCTGTACTTCAGCATATGGCTCACAGACCGTGGCACCATTTGCCTTTGCAAGGTGTTATATATATATATATATATATATATTTTATGGGGGGCACACTTGAAGCTCACCTGGTAACGCGTACCATGTATTTAGACTGAGTCCTTATTACAGTGGCCTGGGTTTAATTTCAATCTGGGCCCTTTGCTCCCCTCTCTTTCCCCTGTCTTTTCGGTCTCTCTCCAACTGTCATTACCCAATAGATATGCTGAAGAAAATAATCTTTTCAAAAATAAAAGCTGAAATTTCAAAGTTGAAATCTTTTTTTCTTTTTGTTGATCAGGCAGCTGACTAGCGGGTTAACCACCAACCCTCCAGCGAGCCCCAAAGTTTAACTATTGAAAAGTGAACTGCGATCCTTACCTGGCGAACTAGGCTGTTGGTTGTGGTGTCGGAGGAGGTGCTGCCATCTGAACCTTTAAATCGACCTTTTCTTCGAGCCCCTTTGCCATGAGACTACATAAAGCCAAAAAGGAAAGAACGAACTTGTTAAAGAAGAGGTTTCCGTCTTTTACAGCCTGTTTTAATACAATACATACATGCCTATAGGTTTATTTAGGAGACAATGGACAAAATTTACAGTCGTCCTTCAGTCCAAAAATGCATTAAAGTCTAGCAGGAACTCATCTGAGGCTTCACCAATACAATGTCAAAAAAGAGTATAAAGAGCTCATTGCAGTCCCAAACACAAGTACATTCAGTTTACAAGGATATAAAACAGTAGCCACAATTACTCACGGCAGAGAAGCTGAAACCAGAGAATATTTTTGCGTGAAAAATGATGTGAACAAGTTGCAACAATTAGTCAATGAATTGATTGATCGAGCAACAACACTCACAATCGCACAAGCCCAAAGAAATCTCTGGTTGCAGTGTCCAGAATTTGAGGTCATCTCTGAAAATTGAGTATCTTTGAGTTGTGGACTGTTGATTGGACAAAAACTGATATTTGATGATCGACAATGGCTGATGATCAGAAAGGATACTGGGAAAATTTGAGGGGCATTTTTACTATTTCCTGACATCCTGTAGACCAAACAATTAATGCATTAAATGAGAACATCAATCGAGACGATTAATCATTATCAGTACTCAAATAGGGATTATTTTTCTGTCAGGGCACAAATAATGGACTCAGTGTTTCAGCTCTACTGCCTACATTAGTCATTTTTATTACACACCTCCCTCTTGTGTGTCCGCAGACAATGTTTCCTTGTTGAGCTATAGTGGAGGGATATCAATGCAGCGATTTCATACTAAAACACTAAAAACTTGGAAAGACACCCATGCAATTTGTTGAAGCCTAATATGAGCTTCAGCTAAGCTTTTAAAATGCATTTTTTCTTTCAAGGAAGCACGATTTGAACCTCATCTCTTACATTTTAATCGCATCAATTGCAGCAAACTAGACTGTTTCACTTTACAAATGAGCATGTGAGAGTGTGTTTTAACAGAGATATGAAAAAATGTGAACCTATCCTTTTAGTGTAGACACAGAGCCTGTCTGTTAATTCAATTAGTTACCATACAGCGTTCAGTGTTTTATTTGAAGTGTAATATTATGACAGGTGTAATAAAAACGATGGTAATTATGTGGGTGGTCTCGAACATGCAAGCTGATATGGTGAAGGGCTGGAAAAGTAATGCACTCACTTCGAGTGCTCATACAGCATGTGTTGCCAGTAGCAACTGAAAAACAGAAATTCATTTCAAATCCGCCTTTTATTCCAGCCCGATCCCCCGGGACATGTTAATCATGCATATAAAAAGAGGGAGAGACAGCTATTCTGACTGTTTCTTAGGGAGCCGGTCATGTAGAACAGTTTGAGCTGCCCAGAGAGCGTCTGGAGGAACAGGATGAGGTTTAATTAACCCCACTAAGCCAAACAGAAATATGTTGAACAAATACACTTTGCTGCATGAGAAAGATAATGAATAATCCACCTGTAATATTTTACCTGAGGCTCTCTGAACATCCTGTTCTGGCAGTGGCACAGTGGTGGAAGTAACTTAGTACATCAATACTCAAGTACGGTTTGAAGCAATTCAGAGGGAAATATTGTACTTTTTACTCCATTACATTTATCTGACAGCTAGTTGCTTTGCAGATATGGATTTTATCTGATCAGTTACTGAAATTGGACGTATTGTCTTATTATAGACTACCCAATAACGTATAAAATTGTTCGAATTAGCTTTACTTAAGCCAGACAATATGTAATAGCAATCTTCAAGGGTGTACTTTTACTTTTGATACCTAAAGTACATTTTGCTCAAATGAAAGTACAGTTTTGAATGAAGGACTTTTACTTGTAATGGTGTATTTCTACACGGTGCCATCACTACTTTTACTTAAATACAGGATTTAAATACTTCCACCGCTGGACTAAAACAGTTTCGTGTGAAAATGTAAAGAAGTCAAGAGAAAAATGTCACCAGCAACGAGTCAAATGTTCAAACTTATCTGATATTGTAAGTTTGTAAATGTAGATTAAAACATTAAACTCTGGCTAACAAGACAAAAAAAATGCTGAGACACCGACCTCACCGGCACCACCTTAAGAGACACTTAAACGTATCACCGCCGACGACATTTTTGTTTTAAATCAACCGTTACAATTTAAAAAAAAACTATCTCGCACGAGCTGGTGTCCTCGCGGTTTACGTAATCAAAACTCGATTTAAGCTAGCAGCCACCAATCGGCGCGAGGAAGCAGCAGGTTCAGGGCAGGTGAGTTAAAGTTGAAGTCTTTAGCATGCTAACTTTCCTGAACTGTAACGGGGCCGTTACATGAAAAATGTCGGTGTTATTTAAATTTAATTAACTTACTAGTAATCTCGGATGTTCCAGCGAGTCCATGTGTTTCTCCAGAGGTGTTTCGGCTCTTGTTTTAGGGGCGGTATTGATGACCATTACACCATTTGATAAGAGCAAATACTCAACAAAACCTCTCGGCTCGGACTGACGCCCCAGCTGCGTCCAAGATGAAAGCTGAAGCGCATTTTAGCCAGTCGCCGGTCCGCGTTTGGAGAAGCGAAGCGGGGCTGCGGCTAAACTGGCACCGCCAATCTTCAAGTTTGAGGCAGGGTAGTGAAAGGAGGAGCTTGAGCGGAAGAGCTTTGTGAAGCAGTTTACCTCTAGTTCAGATGGTGATGATGATTTGAATTCTCGGATATTATAGCCTTAAGCATCACAGATCCTCCTCATCAGTGCCCTCCTACCTGCAGCGGCTGAGAGCTCTCCAGCTCCACGTGCCCCCATCCAACGCCAACACTTCTGCCTCCCCACAGTGCACAAGGATGGAGATGAATAACTGCGTTCAAGGTGGAAATCTGTCTGAAAATAAAGTGTTTTACAGCCTTTTTGCCTTCGAGTGACAACACATTTGCAGTGGTTGAATGTAACTAAGTACATTTACAAAAGTACTGTTCTTAAAATGTGAGGTACTTGTACTTCAGTCTGTTCACTTCATGTCACTTTCTACTTCTACTGCACTACATGTCAGGGGGAACTATTGTAGTTTTTACAGACTGACAGAAAAATATTTTGATGATCGTTGAAGTCATTTTTTCAGCAAAAACATTTCATGTCTCCAGCTTCACATAATATGTGGGGATTTGCTGAATTTCCTTTTAAGGATTTTGATCATTTAAGGTTTCTTTGTGGGGATTTTGTACTGCTCGTTGGCTCCACCTTAACAAACAACATCAGCTACAGACTACACCTGCTTTTACATTAATCTAATCATATAATATATACTGTAATAATCTAACAGTCCCAGGGCACATCAGTGCAGGACTTTTACTCGTAACAGAGTATTTTTACAGTGTGATATTAGTACTTGTACTTAAGTAAAGCATCTGGATACTTCCTCCACCACTGCAAATATGTTTCAAGGATTTTCTGGAATCCATTAATTTGGATGAACTGACTGAACTGTATTCATTTACAAATTGAGAGTGGGTGGAGAACTGATTTGTGAAATGAACCTAATTCATTTTTTTGCCATTTAAGGAAGATTTTAAGACTCAAAAGGAGGCTGTTGCCAAATTATTATTATTTGTGACTGATTGCAGACCATTGGCTACAAGGCAGAAGAATATGACGCTGGAGGGGGGCAATTAGATGGTCACTTCTGTATATACTGGCCATGGTCGTTTATTTATTTATTTATTTTTTGACATTTCACAGTAGGAAAAACATATTTTTACTGAGAAACTCACAAACAAAACCACTGTTTACACCAGTAGCACCTCTGCTTTTCTGACTAAATCAAGACAAAAGCAGCAAATCTTCACATGTGAGGACCTGGAACCAAGAAATATTTGCCATTTTCTGACAATCAACTAACTGATTATTCAGCTCATTGTTTCACCTCTAGATTTAAGGGAGGGATTTGCTCAGGTGGAGTATTTTCCTTGTAGCAGTTTGCACTCATTCAGGTGAGTTCTCTACAGAGGGGATGGAAAGGTACTTCATTTATTTGCCATTTCATTCATTTAAAAAGTTCTATACAGCTAGGAATGGGCACTTAGATATTTGCAAGCTCTACACAGTAGAATATCCACTGAATTTAGGCCGTTCAAGCCCTATACAGTGCACCCTTCCTCAGACCAGTTGTAACTTCAGTGAGCTCTAAAGTTTTGTTATTCATTATTGCCCTCTAGTGGGTTTGTGTGTATTAGCATTTTAAAGGGCCACTCCACTGATTTCACTCATCAAAGTCAGTTTACTACTCAGTACCACTCTGAAAACAGTTGTTTAATGGCCTCTGTGGCTCTGGAGGGAACTCTCTAAAGTCTGAAAAAAAATCAACCCAGATGATGTCATAGTGATGCCATTAGGGTTATCTTAGCTTGGAGGAAATCTTTAATAGAAAGCCAGTCTTACAGACTGCATAGAGTTTGAAAATAGGGGCATTTGGTTGGTATGGAGGGTCTTGTGTTGCAGTATGTGAAATGTAGGATCCAGTGTAACTAAACTGAGGGATTACCCCTTTAAACTAGAGACTTAATGACTCAAGAATTCCCTGCTGAGCTGCAGTTTTTAGTACAGATAATAAACTCACCTTAAGTTGTTTTTCATAAATTTTTACACTTTTACATATAGAAAATACAAAACACCTAAAAGTGGTTCCTAGTATCTGTGATTTGATCCCATGTGGTTTTGTAATAACAGGTGCAAAGGATTATTTTCAGTCAGACGGCCTTTCAGTCCTTTCAAATCAAAAGAAAAACACTTTTATATTTCCTGCTTTGTCTCTTAGCTTATGCCATTGTTTCCGTGTGTTCTGCTGCCCTGATGGCCCCAGAGCTGAACTCTTCTTCTGGCAGGTCTCTGATGAGCAAGCGAGGATACTCAGTGTTCACACCAGCGTGGTCCAGATAAAGAGCCCTTCCTTCCTCCATCCTGGCAGCAGTTGCCTTGAAAAGATGCACACATGCCAAAAAAATGCCTCTTTGGTGCAAAAGAGCAGATTTACACACACAAACCAGTAGGCCTGAGGCTTTCCTGGAAATGCCAAAGGGGTTGGCATTTCTAAAAAAACAGCAGAAACGCTCGAACAAGAGAAAATGCGATGGACTTCCTGCTATTGTTGGAACATTACTCGGAAAGCCACAATAAATGGTGTCAGCTTTTTTTTTTCTTTTTTCTTTTTTTGACGTGATAGCCAAATAATCTCATGACACTGTCAATATAACTGACTTTGCACTTTGATAGTGAGCTCAGAATGGCAAATTAACATAATCGCCATGCAGCTAATCCCCAGCATAAATAAGGCAAGTGCTTGACAGCTGTTTGTTCAGATTTTACAGAAGCACGTTGATGCTGAGAGCACCAGAATTGAATCACAGCAAGCTGATTAAAAAGAAGGAAAAAAAATCTTCCCTTAAACCCACTCATTCTTTCAATATCACAAATCCAATTTTATGTACAAATAAGTTGATTTACTGTGTTTCCTTTATCTCATTGTAATGAAGAATTCATCACATTCTCCTCTTCCTCCACCTCTTTCTACAGGCCCACTCTGGCCAGTAAAGAGCGTGTGTGCTGTGTGGGCCGGAACGCTCCGGAGTTTCTGTCTTGTACAGCGAGCGTTAGTCATCCAGGTTGGTGGATGAAGAGAACAAGTAGCCCAGGTGGGTGGAAGTGCCCTCATATTGGATCACAGAGAGGCCTCAAAAACAAAGAACAATGCCTCTGAGATGAGATGCTGAAGGAGAGCAGTGTTTCTCCAAACAAGGCTTCAAAAATAAATGTATTTTAGAGCAGCTTATGCCTTACAAAGAGGTATTAGTCCTCTCTTTTGCACTCATTAAGCCAATCAGGTTTTGTATATTTTTAGGTTCAATTCAAGATAATGCTCTATTTTAAAGATCTGTAATTTCTAACAATTTCCGAGGACGTTTCCTGGAAAGCACATTGTGATTTGTTGCACAGGGGGTCTAATGAAAGACAGTGTAAAGAGGGACAATTAATAAGCACATGTTTTTAAAATGTCTCAGTCCTCTCAATTTGTGTAAATACTGAATCACAAGAATGCTTTTAATTGGAGTTCACTAACTGTGAGAATATTAAATAAACACTGTCTCTAGTGTCCTTGTAATTGGTCCAAATTTCACAGTTTTTTCAGGGAACTTCTTGGAAATTACAATGCTGTAAAAGACATTGTGACCCAATTCAGAGTATAAAACCATATGGACTATAAGATGACTTTTTAAATTACACAGACCCCTCTTTGTTTAAAGACACTGACTTAAGTACATATAAACCAAAACAAGTAGATCTACAAGGCTTTATATTTTGATGGTGAGAAATGACTTCAAAATCAAATCATTTGAGTGTTTGAGTCAACACAAATATTTCACGGAAATACAGAAAAACAGAAATCCGTAATTGTACCTGATGCTTCCAAATACAGTCATTGGAGTTTTAACTATTTAGTGTCCAGATACAGTCACCCAGCCATACCTAACATACAAAAATAAATCACAAAGTATAAAAAAGAAAGGATTCATATCGCTAATGAACATTGCTTATCCAGTGCAGAGACTACAACATCATAAATACTCACTCGTTGGCCGATAACGACTTGTTAAAACATCCTGATCTCATTTGTATACAGAGCAGAAGAAAATTTGAAAGTAGCACTAGAAAACAAGTCAACCTTTGTTTCAGCTGGACCCCGCATGAAGAGGTACGTCACGTACGCTGCATTCAGAATTTCAGTTCATGTTCAAAGAGTGCGAGGAGCAGGAGACAGGCCCAACCCATCAGCAGACCGAGGTTCTGCAGGAGGAACATGAGGCACGGCCGGTCGGTCTTCACTCGATTCATCTCAGGAAGCTGAGGAAAGGGAAGAAATGAAGAGCAACACTAAATTACTAACAGTTTTGCTGGAAATATTGGTAAGAAAGTTTTAGTATTTTACAAATTTGTATTTCTACTGCCAAAATATGGAGTGGCAGTAAGCAGACATTTCAACCATTTACCTCTTGACCTTTTTGTGGGCTTTTTTGGGGTGCTCTCAGTTGCAATATATACTATCAAATCATAATTTATGTATTTTCAGAGTTCCACAATCTATCCATGTACCTCCTGAAACTGTAGAAGTAACTCCTGCAGTACAAGTACACCTGGTCAGGAATCACTGCTGGCATGAGTTTTCACGTCAGCTGGATGCTGGATGTGGGATGGTTTTATGTTCCCATGGTCAATGACAGAATGTGGGTCCCAGTTCAACGGCATGCCTCACTGGTGTGTTTTTAATAGTTTTTGTCAAAAAAGATCTCATGGGATTCACTGACAATAAGAGACTTTACTAAGGCTCTCTTACCATTTCTACCAGTGACAAATAGAGGAAAATCCCAGCTGTAACAGCAAAGATCCACTGCTGCACTTCCATCTCCGAGGAGACAAACAGCCCGATGTAGAGGCCCATGAAGGCTGTCAGAGCACTGAGGAAGTTCATTAGCACAGCAGTCTTCACTGAGAGTCCGGAGCTGAGTAACACTGCAAAGTCCCCTTTGAGACAGAAAGCAGAAGAAAGATAAGCTGTCAGTCACGCAGAGTGTTTCCGGGCCAAAAACAAAATCGTTCCCAAAGTAAGCACCGTGACCTCTCACCCATCTCGTGCGGAATCTCGTGGCACAGGATGGCCACGGTGGTCGCCATGCCAGTCTCGGCTGAAGAGGAGAAGGCCGCCCCGACAACAAGGCCATCGGCGAAGTTATGAAGGCTGTCTCCCACAATTACCATCACAGCCAGCAGGGGAACCCCTTGTCCTGGGAACACAAAGGGAGCCTGTGTCGCTACAGCTCATCCTCAGACCGTGACAATTAATCTGTCATGCCAGGCAACTAATTACAAAGTACATCACATTCAGCTGCGCTGTGCAGCTCATAGTGACAGAGCTCACTCTGATGTGAAGGCCTCCTTGTGTCTGCATGTTCAGGAGATACTTCTGTACACTCCAAATCATCCACTGGTCCCTGCAGGATACAGATAATTATTCACAGCACAGTTTTATGAACTTTCTTAACCTTTCTAATCTGAGAAATTAAGAATGGTCAAATGAGAGGAGCTAAGACAAATTCACCAAAGCAGGATATTTTTATGTAACATGAGTGGTTGGAAAATTGGTCCCACTCTGTAGTTTTACAAAAAAAGAGGCTTTCCACGTGACTGGCCTGTCTCTGTGTCCGAAATGTCCTCGTTTTGATGTATTCATCTGTACATGATTCAACAGAAGCATGAAGTGCATTCTGAATGATTCAATACTTCTCATTCTCCAACATCCTACATGCTCTGTTCCTTCACTCCCTCCTACACCACTCTTCATCGCCTGTTATATAAGAGCAGCACAGGAAAATTGATTTAAGTGAATTTCAGTCAGTTCTTTAAAATGTGAATATGGATTCAATGGATTCATACTTTCTTTGATCTACAGTATGTGTGCTAAGAGATTCTTAGACAGATGGGTTGATTAATTTTTGCCATTGTCACAGCTGCTTTATGCTGTTGTGCATGTGTGCGAATAAAGAAACTGTCCAAAATTGTGCTGTAATTGACCGGTTGCTCTCCTGTCAACAGTCCCCTCCAGCAGAACTCCACTGTTTATAACAAGTGCATGAGTGCTTTCTTGACGCGTGGGCGGAGGAGCTGTGAGGGAGTGAAGCATCAGCGGGGAGACTAAACCATATTGACTTTAATAACTCCATAGTGGAACAGCACATAAACAATATTTACCCAGTGTGTTGACTTAGCTGCTACCACAGCTGCTTCTCATGTTATGAGATTATTAAAAAAAAACAAAAAACACACATACTTGTCTTTAAAAGAAAAATAAACACAAATAGAATTACAAATTAATGTGATGCTGAACTCTGCCAAGCTATTTATTGTCGTAATTAATTACTAGTTACGTTAAACCAACTTCGACTCCGACCAGTCTAAATTACTGTAATATGTGGCTAAATGCAATGGATAAATGGTTGAATTCAGTAGTGTTGTGTCAATTCAACTTGACCAAACACTGCTACTAAACTACAGTTCCAGGATTTCTACATCTTGTATGCAAAATACCTATAAGAATATCTACTTTTAGATAATTAGGAGTATTAAAACTCTTTGGAAAGTAACGGGCGGCGTCGATTAGGGTTACTTGGGTGAGGTCTGTAGGGGTAAATCATACCAAAAAGGTTGGAAACCACTACTGTAGAAGCATGATGCCTTAAATCTTTTAAATCTTCATATGTAGCACTGTTTTAATATATTGCTGTTTAAGTTCCAGGAACTGCCTTGTCATGGTCCCTGTGTCTCCACTATCAAGTAAATAACAGGGGTGATGACTGGAATAAGGTTTTCCTGCCAAGAACACTAATAAAAAACACAATAGTTCAGTCCGGGGCGTTGTGAGACTCACCAGCTGTATGGTGGAGATGGACTTTCCCCTCTGTGACTGACCATTGCAGTTGAGCTCCAGAGGAAGGTCACTAGAATGACCCTGCAGACAAAAGAAAGTCATGAGACCAGCTTTGCAAAAGCTCAGACTTGGCACAAACTTGCTTGTCCATGGAAAACTGTAAAAGTTCAGCCTCTGGCTAGATAAAGAAAATCAGCTCCAGCTTCAGCACCTTCCCCTTGACACGCTATGGAGTATTTTGCTTCTGTATCTGTCTCATTAAATTGATAAGGGCTACAAAAAAGTACACTCTCACATGGCCATGAGAAGGAACCAGGAAGGAGAAGATTCTTTCAATGAGGAAAAAGCCGTAGATCCCTGCGATCATGCCCAGAATCCTCCACAGATAGTCCTTTTCTTCTATATAGTGTTTGTCATCGTGACTGTGTGTGTCATCATGGAGGCCAAGGATCTCCAAAGGAGACAAAGAGAGAGACAATTAGACATTCACTCCACAGTCAAAACAGAGTTTTATACATGTGTGGCGCTTGACTCACTGTTACAGAGGATGGTGCAGTGGCTCTGTGTCCTATACCTGTGGTATGAGGTGCAGGAGTGCATCCCCTGAGAGGGTTCCCACTGCCAGGCCCACAAACAGCTGCAGGATGAGTGAGTACGTTTCCTGGCAGGAGTTGAAGAAGATCAGGCAGATACCGAGCATGGAGCCCACCGTGATGAGCAGGACAGCAGCCGTGCTGTAGCCATACTCTGCAGGGAGGAGAGCATTTTATTTTCTGCCCAGATATTAAGATCATTGATTCAAAAAAGCCACTTGTAGCTCTCATTAGGCATCACCTGCACTTGTCCATTTATGTATTTTATAATGTTTGAAAATTACACCTACTAAAAGAAAAAGAACTTGACTTCATAACCAATTTGATTGTTTAGTAAAACAAAGTCACAAATCAAGAACAGTTGTACAATGTGTTTATCGGTGACTGTGAAATGTCTTACTCTCGAGAGCGGTGGGCAGAGATCCTTTTCTTTTTTGCTCTGCAGACTCGCATGCATTGCCTAGCAACTGCTGAATGATGGCTGGGCAAATTTGTCTGAAGTGCTCCTTGGAAATTGGCAAATGAGGATTCAGAGCAAAAATATCCACCAGCTGATTGGCTGAAAAACATACCTGAATAGATTCAAAGGGAAACACAAATTTGTGGATGAGTTGGAGGCTCTTCACATCAAGCCTCACAGCACCTGCACGCATGTTTTCGTGCTTCTTAAATCAAAGGTTTGCCTCAGCCTCACCTGTGCCCAGTCTCGGCTTATTCCTCCAGTTTCATGGTTGCATCCATCCAGCGGACGCCCGGTCCCTTCCTGTGAACTTCCTGTGACGCTCCGTCTCTTCCTGTCGTGAGTGTGTGCTGCTCCGTCCTGTCCTACTCCCAGCTGATGAAGCAGCTCCTCCAAGTCTGAATGATATGCATCATTATACTGCACAGCAGGTCAGATTCAACCAAATGAATCCGTCTGATTGGCGGAAATACAACTTCATGCAGAAAAGAAATGCAGTCGAAACAAATAACAGCTAAGATGGCTGATCGTTAATGGTTGTAACCAGCATGAACGTTCTGTACCGCACTGAGATTTTGGACTGAACCTGCAGGGGGCTCGTATTCAATAATGAATTTGACCATTTTCATATAAAAGATGACTGTATTTTATTTTGAGGGGCATGGAAAAGCAGCTGAAACAGTATTTAGACCATCTCTCTTTTAAAAACCCAGACTAATGAAAATCTTTCAGGAGGGTAAGTGGCTCTTTCATGCATGATGACTCATTCCTCTTATTCAGTGGCAGCGAGAGGAAACCCTTGAAATGAGAATTAACTTAAAGCTGCAGCAGGCAGCTCGAACATATTCAACGCAAAACCTTCCGCCTCTCTCTCAGCTGCCTCTTGTCACTCTGCTGAACCCCTCCCACCAAACCCACAAGTTTGAACAGCAGGAGAAGGAGTCTTTCCACGCTCTCCACAGTGTGAGCCTTGCCATGACCCATCTTCTCAAAGACGTCCCTCCAATGCATCACAGCCTGAGGGCAGGGCGCCCCAGGCTTCAGAGGCAGGAACGTGTTATCTTATCTTATTTTATCTTCAGCACTGAAGGGCGAGAAATAGCGGAGGGCACACCAACTTTTAATAACACGCAAAAGGAAAATGAAAGCCATTGCCCCCCCCCCACAAGTGACCATTTGTCATCATGCCTCTTTGCCAATCATCAATATGAGCGTCATGACATTGGACATAATGAGCCCGAAGTTCTGTGTGGAGCTGAGACGCGTTCATATGTTTTATACTGTACGACATGCATGCACATTTGCGTTTGTGGAACAGCCAATAAAAATGGCCTCTCTGAATTGACCTGTGACTGGCCAGAGTTTCCTGTCATGGGCTGCATTTTCTAAAGCCTGAAAACAGAGCCAAGAAGAGCTGCAGAAGTCCCCATCATCAATACTTTAAATAAAAGCAAATGTCAGTCTGTTTAAATGTGCTTAACAAACCAACTGTGCTCATGGACTTACCCATTATCTGCAGGTTACTTGTGCGATTTAGGGATTGGAAGATAAAGTCTGTAAAGAAAGCAGGAGACGGGAGGTTCCGCTGTCTGAAACAGTGGCCCTGCAGGATATGGCTGATGATGGCTGCAGCCAGTTTGGGCACAGAAGGCTTGCCAGCACCTGGATTTTCTTGCTCGTTAACATCCTTAAGGAGACCGATGGCATCAATACACTGTGGGATCAAAGATGAAATGATTATATCTGGATGTGCAACTATGTATACAGGATAGATGTCTCAGATAAAAATGTCATACCTGCAAATCTGATGAGCTATCTTGATTGGAGGAGTGGTAGTGCTGGTTGATGAGCTGCAGAATACTTTCTGTTTCACTGGATGATAAGAAGCGGCTGTCCTCAGCTGGGTGTAGATTGGTGAGGGCCAAAAGGTAGAACTGAAAGTTCCCAAATGCGGAGGAGGAAAGGGAGGAAGGAGAGGCAGCATTTGATACACACAGGTCTTGCAAGTTAATTATGTAGTACAGCAGAACAGTAGAGATCCGCTGGTAGTCCTCCTCAGTGAGGTTAGCCTTCCCATCGTCCTCGAGCACAGAGAGAGCTACATCTGGTGTCAAGCACTGCAACGAGAACAGGAATATATAAGAAAAAAGAGGCAGATTTTAAGGACAGAAAGTCACAAAATATCAGGTCATGTGAGTGTTGACTGTAGGTTTACATGTCAGCATGTGACGAAAGAGAGCCTGTTTTCTCTCTGAATATACTGTACTACGATTCTCAGAAAAGCTTTGTGCTGCTGTTTGTGCCTTGCCGGGGGGAATACAAGCCCAATTAGATCCACTCAGAAATATACAGAAGCTTAGGAGAGTGAGCGAGGCACCATTCCTTGTGAGAGAGAGCAGACTTTTCAGCAGTAGAAAGTTGCTCTTAATTTTTGAATCTCACTTTCGAGGCTCGACACACACATAATCCTATTGTCAGCCCGCCCGCACAAACATGTGAAGTACCTCTAACTCCACTCTATAGAGTTTATGATGTCAAACTGAAGGATGTCTAAAGCCACTCAGCATGAATGCCCCATGGAGGTCAAGGACTTAAGCCCCCACATTCACTCACATTCCAGCCATAACAAGTACATTTGTTGGAATAGGCAGGCAGGAATGGGATGAATACATAAAATGTAATTTGCATATAGATGTAAAAGTACCTCAGTTTATCATGTAGGGATACTTACATGGTAACATTAAGACAGGTATCGTCCTTACCTTGTCACAGGCGTCCTGAGAGGTGCCAGTCCGCTCTGCACAGTGCACCGCCTGGAGGAGCTTGGTGATTAGGATACCTGTGTGGTTCTTTTGTAGCTGTGGCTTGCCGTTGGTACTCAGAGGCAGATCCAAGGCCCTGAGAGCCTCCTGCAGGTACCCCGGTTCCTGTCCTTTCACCTCCAGCACCCTCCCCAGCAGACAAAGACACAGCAGCAGCAGCAAAGTGGGAGCACTGCTCCTGAAGTACATGTTCCTACCAAGGCTGTCCAACTCCCTCAAGCTCCCAGGACTGGCTTAGGGCTTGAGACAACAAGGGGGTGATGGATAGAAAACACAAACAAGCCAATTCAGAGAGAAGTTTGTTTCAAGGTGAATGAGAAGAGAGAATGAAGAGCTTTTAGAAAAGAAGAGCTGTGGGAGGTATGAATACTAGGTACGTCTGATCTGGTGGAAGACAGGAGGGCTTGGTGGGTACCCCTCAGCTAAACCAGTCCTCACAGTGCCAAACGGTCAGCCAAAGCCTGGGCCCCTCAGTCCACAACAAAAGGATTAGTGCAGGCAAGTGAGAGAGCACAGGGGCAGGGAGAAGGGGGCATGAAGGGGGAGACGGTACAGAAAATAATTAGTATTGAGGAAAACTAGGGAGAAGCTATAATTAACACAACGTGGAGGCTCACACAGACAGATCCACATCTAAAAGAAAGGAGTGTTTATAAAGTGCTGGTCAAATCGCACAGAGGTCACTGGAAATGCTGAATCTCTTCTGTTTGTAGCTCAATTTAAGAAAGTCTGAATGTGTTCAAAACTGTCAGTTTTCATAATGGTATAAATATCGAACCAGCTGCCTTATTTAGCAGCATCAATTGTTCAGGAACAAGACAGGCGCTGGTATGAGTGAGTGCATGCAGTGTGCTGACTACGAGCCCCAGAGCCGCCCCATACATAAAGCACCGGGGACGTTCAAATCAAAGGGTTTCTCATGCTGAATGATCTCTGACTCATCGCAGATCAAACATACAATGCAAAACACGCCAAGCTTTTTCGCAACACTTTCCAGCATCCTCCCACACTGTGCACCCTGCAGGTCAAACCGAGCGAGCAATAAGAGGACAAAAGCTGCAGTAATACCTCAGATAGAACAGAAGAAGAAGCTTAGCGGTTGAACCGGGCCTACCGTTCTCCCCTCTGCTCCTCTCAGCCGCTGTAACTAGGTTTGTTTTCCTCCTCCAGTTGAATAAACAGGGGATCCGGTGTTTGTTTGGGGAGAATTCTTGGGCATTGGTGCTGCTGGTAAAACCCTCTTATGAGAAGTAAGAGTTGAGTAAGCTCCTGAGGATTAGCTGCGACTGCCTTAAAGGGCTGTGGTTGCCATGGAGAATGCTGCCTCATTTTCAATATTAGGTGATGGGGGTGGCCAGCTACTAGTAGGGGTGATTGCATGCCTGGTGCCTGACAGAGTAATATTTTTAAAGGTTAAAAATCTGTGGTAATTATTACACGCCAGTGTATCAAATGACAGTTTATAAGTCATGCTGTTATTCCAATCAAAGCTGGTCTGCACCCGTATATCCATAGCAATGCAGAAGACTTGCAGGAGGTACAGCAAAATACAAACAAAGAAACATCAGTCGTGTACAGTTTGTAATCAAAAGTGAATTAAAGGTTTCCACAGAGCTGTTGGCAGAAGAAGGCAGGAATCGAGCGTCCCAGTCTCTCTTTTACTTAAGAGCCTGACAGGCAGTGATGACAGCTGTGAGAAAAGTCATTAAAGTTTAATTTCTCCTGGTATGGCAAAATTATATTTTCTATAATAAATCAAATGTGCTTTGTCCAGGAATTTATGAAAGTGTTTAATTTTTAGACTCTTTTGGAGGTTGTTTTTTAGGTTTGAAACATTTCAAGCGAAAGACGTTTGTAACATCTGCGTCAGCGTCTTAGCTTTGTGATTGTCAGCACGTTAGCATGCTGATGTTAGCACTTAGCCTGGCTTAATTAATAGTGTCCATTGAACATTTTGCGATCACCATCAAAGCCCCTCTGATTCTTTCTGCTCTCGTGAAAACAGTTTGAGTCATTCTTATATTGGTCTTGATGAATCACATCACTGTTCTCCACAAATGACGGTAAATCGCTCAGTTTTTGGTCAATTAAAAGAAACAACAAAGAGAAAAAATCAGTTTAATTTGTTTCAGATTCTTTTATTGAGCATCTATTTACAACGCAAGCCAGGAATACACTGATGAACAGCCCAAAGAGCCCCCAGTGATAACAAGCAACCCAGAGAAAAAAAAAAAAAAATCTGGCTAATTGCAATAATAAAACATCTTCACCTTTCTTGATTTTAACTGGTGTTTGGTCTACAAATGCTCTTAGTTATGTTGATTGGTTGATTGGAAGTAAAAAATAATCTGTACACATTTCACAGCTCACATAATCATGAAAATTTTGTTAAAGATTGTTCACTTACATTACCTCGTCCCAAATTCACTTAGTGCAGTGCCAGTGCTCGTATGAATTATTAAAAATACTTATGAATCAATCAGGAATCATTATCTTTGATCCAGTCTTCTTTATATGGAAAAACACTACAGGGTTTGGTTGACCCAAAATAAAGATTGAAACAGATGAAAACCTCTGATCATATCATTGTCATAGTGCTGATCACCGCTGATCTCAGGTCTTTCTATGCTTGTTCATTCTGCTCTATGTTGGCCACCAGGCCTTTGGTGTCTACAGTGGCTCGGAGAGGATTGGTGAAGTATAACTTGTTGTCAAAGGTGCTTTCTCCCAAGACGGGCGTGGGTATCCGTTTACGGAAGAGGAAGAAGACACCAAGTCCAGCTACGGCGATTACAACTAGCACTACAGCCACAGTCATGCCAGCAGACCCTTTAGAAGGCTCTGTAACGACGTGGGCTGCGGAGGAAAAACGTAAGAGAAGTGACATAACTTGAGTTTGAAAGATCATATTTAATATATATCTTAGATTAAAACACTTACCAACAGATGGTGGCTTTTCTGTCGGTGTAATAACTGAAAAAGAGAACAATTACTCATTGTAGGTGACAGATGGCTCATTTA
This sequence comes from Chaetodon trifasciatus, assembly GCA_037975065.1. Lineage (NCBI taxonomy): Eukaryota > Metazoa > Chordata > Actinopteri > Chaetodontiformes > Chaetodontidae > Chaetodon > Chaetodon trifasciatus. Next base: position 5,290,963 of record JBBMOE010000016.1, on the reverse strand, counting down.
AAAACTCCATAACAGCTCATTAAACTTACCTTTAGCGGTTTTGCAGATGTAGGACCTATATCTGCCACAGCTGTTTGTACTCCACTGTCCAGTTTCAGAACTGATGTCCACACATGACTCTGACTTTGGCATCCCTTTTTTCCAGTTGGTGTAGTCCACAGCGCTGTTATCGAGCCACATCCACTCACCTGAAACAGGGAAGCTCGTTACTTTAACTTCTACCTTTAGCTCCAGTCTGTGCCTCTCTTGCACTGTCATTACATGACACCTGAATGATCTTTGAAACACTCAGAAGGCTGCTAAACAGTCTTCAAGACTCTTCTAAGCATCTGGACAAAATAGTACTCAGTCTACTGTGAAATGGAAAAGATTTTTAACCTCTTTCTCTGGTTGCTATGTTATCCTATTGAAGTCCTTCCTATGTTCTCCAGATTTATATGCCACGTAATGGGAACGAGGCATAGGGTACTGTGTTTCCAGGGTCAGGGTTTTGACCTGAACACAGTGGGAGGGTTAATGTGTGCTAACAATATTGGACTGGGGAACACTGGACCCTGGGAACATACATGTAGCAGTCAGTTATTTTATACAGGTTGTAGTTGACAGTGAGGTTCATACTGCATTCCTCTTGCAGCTGTTATACAAGAAATCAGCGAGCTTGATTGTTTTATTTTGACAAGAAACAAAACTTACGTCAAAATGTGACACATTTTGATGCTCTAATATTAATTCAGTGTTCTTGAAGACTGATGACTGATTACTCATCCACACTCCCCAGTTGCTGTTGCCTGTCAAGCTTCAGACACTTCAGTACGCCACGCTCACCTTCGTGAGTCTTGTAGAGGCCGATCCAGAAGGACTTGGCTCCGTCCTGCAGAAGCTCCAGGTTCTGTTGTATGAAGAGAGCCTCCTGAGGGTCCTCAATGCTCAACAGAGAACCACCTGGAAAACACAGCCACAACAACACGCTGTCAAGATTTTACACTCACACAATTTTGAATTTATTAGTGGAGAGTCTTCATAACATACCCATTTTCAGACATTCAACCGAGGCATGCGCCCAGTTGTCCACCATCGAGCTGAGGAAGGCGTAACAATGGCCTCTGAAAGGTATCCAGGCTTTTCGCTTCTTTGGGCAGTTTCCAGGGAGCTGTGGGGGCTCAGTGGGAGCTACATCTGGAATAGTCATATTACATAGCATGAGAAAACATACTAACTGTTTGGTTATGTACAGTATATATTTTGCATTAGAACTAATGGAGGGATTGTCTGACCTGGTGACTTCTTGCAAAGGGAGTAGTACGTATTGGTACAAGGTGCAGTCTTCCATCTTTTGTCTATATCCATATACACACAGCCATAGTTGTGTTTTGGCTCATCTACGCCCCATTTGGTGTAAGACAACAGCCAGTTATCGACCCACTTGAACCGCCCACCAGTCTGCAACAAAGAAAAATAGTACTTGCATTAATTTTATGTCGAGCCAAAAGGTCTTTGCCTCCATTGGGTTAGTGGCATGCAATAACAGGTAGACTCTTTACCACATTGTTGTTGAGGCCAATCCACACAGGCTCGTTGTGCTTGGAAATCTGCAAGGTGATATACGCCTGGCTTACAGGATTCAGGATACTGGCCAGCTCTGCGTCGTCTGCTTGGCACTGCCTCCTCGCCTCATCCCATCTCATCTTCTGGGTCACCAGTTTGTAGGAGTCATTGCCAAGTTTGTAGAAAACCTTGGGTGATATGGTTGTGGGTGGGACTACAATCTGAGAATCTTTGTAAACAAGAAATAACATAAATCATTCAGCTGGAAAAGCTCTCCAACATAAAATTTAACATCGACGTTATCTCCGGTTAGCGTGGACGATTAATTCATTCAGTGCAACTCGTGATAATGCGGCGTCGCTCATATTTTACTCACCAATGCTTCTTTTACAGATGAAGCCATGTTTTGAGTGGCAGTCTTCCACCTTCCAGGATCCTGTTATTTTGGAAACGCTGCCCACCATAATCACACAGTCATACGTCTGTCAGGCAGAAAAGGTGCATTGTTTGCCTGTGGTTGTACAGTTTCGAGAGGTTTTCCTTACAGTTGCTTTCCTTTTTGCATGTTGATTGTTTTTACTGATTGTAGGAATCATAAGTGAAAAATGTTAAAAACTGATTTGATCTATAGAAATGCACTGTACAAGCTTTTCATACGTTGTTCTTTCAAGTACGATGTTAACTTTTATAGGATTAAAGTTATCAAATAAATGTAGTGGAGTAAAAGTACCTATGGTATTTTACTTTAGTAAAGTACTTGTTGCTACATTGTACTTCCTGTGGTGACTTAATGTTCAGCTTTCACTGATGATACTTTGTTTCTTCCTGTCACCAGCAACTATTTAACGAGCTAGTTTATTAACAAGGCTCCACTTTTTTACAGAACTAATTAATCTTTACATTACCTTTGGTCTTACTGTTGTTTATGGTCGAGTACAGCTCTTGTACCATACACTGCATGTACCATTTGAACATACATGTGCGCACATAATTTGTTTATTATACACTGTCATTATTGTAATTTCAATGTCTGAGGTTAAGATAAACAAGGTTCTTTGGTAGAAGTGACAGGATGTCCAGTGATAGATAGTTGTTTTGTGCTCATGTCACACTTCTTCGCAACTACTCTGGCAGCATGTGGCCATCACATTGTCAGCATGAACTACAGGACAGAGAGAGAAGGACAGAAAAATCTTTGGATATAGAAGCTGAAATAACCTCATCCATAAACGGATAACGTCCTTCAGGCACTGTTGTCGGATGCCCTTTGGCCCAGTTGGTGTATGATATCCCTTTGCCGTCCGTCCACACAAAGTGCATCTCCCAGTTGACATCATTCATGCCGATCCAGAAATCGCTGTTGTATTTCAGCATCTGTGTTGTTAGGAATGCTAGAAAGGAAGACACAACTGTTATCTAACTCCCTAAAATTGTGGTTTATTTTCATACTTCATGACCGCGCAGTGAAAAGTAACTTTTACAGACAAAAACAAAGTGCTTGGTGAACAACATTAGCGACATGTTTCTGGTATTGCTCACCTTGCTCTCTCTCGTTGAGGACAGAAATCAGATTTCCTCCCTGGTTTATGCAGTACTTCCTGGCATCCTGCCAGCTCCTATTGTCATCCGCCACGATTTTGTAGCACTGTGTTAAATGAGGAATTTGCACTGTGTGTTAGAATAACAAGCAAAGGGACAGTAGGCAACCAGTGTGAAAAAATGGGACCACATATTTTACCAGAACAGACATAAAAGCATCTGAGAGTTTAAACCTGCAGTGCAGAACCTTTGTCTCCCCCTTCTGGCAGTGAGAGTAATTGCACAAACACTAATGATGCCTTATGAAACGGAAATACATCACTACCGGCAAAAACTCACCACAGACGCCAGATTTAAAAACTTTGCTATGCTGCGAAATACAGAGAGATTTATCTGGTGGTTATAGGTTTAACCAGCATTGTGTGAACTCATTTGGCAAGAGCTTGAATGTAACAGACGTTCATTTATATGTAAAAGTCCCGCACTCCAGCTTTAAATCCCTTCCCGAAAGCAGGAGGAAACCTCTGTCTTGATTGACGTGAATATTATGCAGAGTTTTAGAAATGTATTGGAGTAGTCTGTTATGTGCGGTTATAGATCATTACCTTTCCATGGAAAGCTAGCCACTCTGGTGCACATCCTCCTGTGGGAACATCAGTTGGGGCCATAGTTGTGTTGACAAAATTACTGCTTCTTTTGCAAACAGACGGTAGCTCCATGCCACAGTTAATGTCATTCCAGTATCCTGAATGTGCAGAGTTAGAACAAGGAATGAATAATAACAAGAAATTAATGATTAGGTTAAGTAAGGTTAGCTAATACTCATGAACCCAACACAGTATGTATACTCACCCATGCTCCTGTATATAGTCACACAGTTTTCATCATTATTAGCAAAGTTGGGCTCATTCTGTTCCCATGCAGTGTATGTTACAGGGGTTCCATCCACCCAGCTGAAAATGGAAATAACATAATGAGCAATAAAATAAAAAAAAACCTCTGTTCAACATCTGTATTTGTGTTCCAGGTTTCAGACTTGGATGGATGGCTAATGGAAAGCATCCAGTCTGCGCAGTATTACACTTAAACAATGTAGTTTGATTTACCTAAATGATTTATCCAGATTCACTGTCATGCCAATGTAGTACTGCGCTTGTGAGCCTTTTGATACCTGTTGTCATGGTAAGAGGGACATTACGTTAAGGTTCAACAGAAAAAACTGTTACGCACATGCTTTTCAGTACTTTTGCCAACAGATCAGATTTTTGAGAACATCCAACGTGTTGTCATTTTGAACACTGTTGTTCTCGTGGAAAGAATATTCAACATTTCTTGCCTGTTTCCAAATGAACTTCCTCTCACTCTCCCCTGTGATGATCGCAAGGTCGCCAAAGCCCTTCTTGCAGACGGCTCTAGCAGCTTCCATGTCTAGGTTTTCAGTGTTGATCAAATACTGTGTGTCATTGTATATGAGCCAGCCATCTTCTGTGGTGTTATACACTGTGAAGGGAACAAAACTGTTACCACATGTCGCACAGACACAGTATTAGAGACTGATGAAAAACAAGGCAATGTACTTGCAGCTCTGTGAGGCAGCACTTACTGCTTTGAGCCAAATGCGAATATCAGCATGCTAACATGTATGAAACTTACCTTGTGCAACTATGGCAGGCTCAGGTTTTGGAGTCACACCTGAAGGTACAAGAACCATGAAGAAAGAGTCTTTACAGCAGGGCAGCGCTCTAATTTCAGCTCACATAACTACTCTGGACAAATGACTCTATGTAAACTGGAGCTCCTTGATGAGGCCGGTCGGCTTTACCTTTACGTATCTGACAGATCCAGTTATTGTAGGCCTCACAGTGCCGATCATTCCAGTGTCGTCCGTAGTAAAAGTGGACCTCAGCACAGTGTTCATCGTCATTGTGGTTGTTTGGTTCACCAAAGCCCCAGTTCTCAAAGTCGGACTAGGTCATAATTTTTGGAAACACACATGATTAAACCAGTGTTGAGAATGACAGTGACTAATATTTTTGTGACAGCTATAAAGTGCTACATACAGCTGACCCGTCACTCCAGACAAAACCTTTATTGGTACCCAGGCTGAAGCCAATCCAGGCTGGATCAGAGGAATGAAACCTTTACGACAGCAGAAAACATCTGGTTACTTGAATGGTTAAGTAGTATAATGTAAATTTTGATGTATACAAGCTGTAAAGCTAACATACGGAGCATTGTTCAGGTCCTGCATACTGTGTATGCTCATCAGATCCCCACCAATGGCCTTGCAGAAGTCCTGCGCTTCATGCCAAGTTCTCTTGAGGTTCCTTGGTTTTTTGTAAAACTTTTTAATGAGTGAAAAAGAAAAAAACATGCAAGTATGAGTGATGTGTACTCAAAATTGCATAGATGTCACAAATTAGTTCAGTTTGTCCTCCTACTTTGTAGCAGACGTTCCTTCTGCCTGCAGCGGTCCACCCAGGCTCACAGCTCAGGGCTGGGGTGGTGGGTGGAACTGTTGTCACCTGTATACCCTCTGCTGGTTTCTTGCAGATATACTTCTCCTTGTTGCTGCAGCTCACAACATCCCATAATCCAGCAAAAACCCCTGTTGTCATGGCAACGCATCCTTGTTTTCTGTCTTTTGTGAAACACACCAAAAGATTTGGAGAAAATATAGATAAACTGAGCTCAAATATGTCAAGATTACGATAAAAAGATAACAAAAGAAAAGATAGACGAGTAGACTGCCAATGTCCTCTGAGGCTGGACGACTTTGAACTAAAAGCTCAGTGTGCTAACATGCTTACAATGACAATGCTAGCATGCTAACATTTGCTAGTTAGGGCTGAACACAAACTACAGCTGAGGCTGATGGGAACTGGTCATAAACCAAAGTATTGGAGAGATGTTCACCTCACGATGATGGAAAATTAAGAAAAATATCAAAGTTATTACAATTCATCCCAAGAGAAACATGAATCCAGTGGTTGTTTCAGTCTTGATCAAAATGGTGGACCAACCAACAGACTGTCATTAGTCTCCAGAGACCAGAAGTAAGGCCTCATGACTCTTCCCCTCCAATCAAAAGGCAACTCATACTCACACAGTTCATATAACATCAGACAACATGAAAGAGAGCGCAGATGCAGAGCTGAGGAGAAGTGTGCTGTACCTGGCATGCCCACATTGAAATTAGTGAATGTGACTTTTCTTCTGGTGCTCCACTTGAAAGTGCTTCTGTCGTCTGTGTTGGACAAACCTGTCCAGAAATACTTCTCTGGTCTCAAACCCACCAAACTGACTAAGAGGGCATTCTCATACCTGCATGAAAACATAGGAAAGCAAAACAATGAGCCTTAATGAGCATTAAAAACACAAACTGTTCCCAGCTAACTAAACTTATTACAATGCTCAGCTCTTGTTTTAATCAAAGTGATTGAAAAACTTTGACGATGGGTGTCAAAACTTGTCAGATCATTTTTCAGACTGAATATGGGAATACATATAAACATAAATAAATCGGAAAATATACCTATCAGCCACATCCACCAGGTGACCACCAGCGTCTGAGCACGCCCGCTTTGCATCATCAAAGGTTTTTGTCTCAGATCCGATGTTGTAACAGTAAGAGCCAAACCTGACCGAGCCCTTGAGATGAATAAAAAACACTGTGAGACCAAATCTGATAAAGGCTTTGTTGTATAATTACACCCATTATTTAAAGGAAGCTACATCACTCACAAGCTTGCATCCTGGGTTGGCTTCCTCATGGGCGCCTTCGTCTTGTGTAGTGGAGGCCTTCTTCTTACAGATGTATCCATACGTCTTCTCACACATGTGGTCAGCCCACTTCCCGTCCTGTGTCGGCCATATACAGAAGACAGGAGCAGCACCACATGTATCAACATTGCATTCACAAACATTTTGCGAGTCCCTTTTGCATCTGGACAGTAATGAGCGTTACCTTTCCTCTGATGAGGACACAGTCTTCCTGGAGGTTGGTGGCATGAGATGGCTCACCAGTTTGCCACTGGGTGAAGGTAACGTGGGAGTGATCAGACCATTCAAACAGCATCTGGTTCCTCTGATCATTCAAGCCGATCCAGAGTAGATCTGTTGGCACTGTGTGTTTTAAACGCATGTCAGTCATAAAGCACAGCTTCTCTTACATTTTGGGGCATATTTGTTTTCTTGCTGCGAGTTAGATACAAGGATTGATTGTACTCTCATTTCTGTACGGTAAGTATGAAGGTACAGGCAGCAGCTGATTAGCTTAGCTTAGCACAAAGACTGGAAACAGAGGGAAACGGTTAGCATGGTTCTGTCTAAAGGTAACAGAAAACATCTCCCAGCACCTCTGAAGCTTACTAGTTAGTGAGCTAGTGAGCAAGGAAGCAAAAGAGCATATTCCCCAAAAATGTCGAACTGGTCCTTTAAAATGACAATGATAACTTCTTTCTGCACATTTGTATCAAATTATTTATTTATTTAGTTACTCTTCACCATTTTATATCACATGATTTCATATTCAAATGATTAGCATTGACGGTTGTTGTAAGAACCAACAGATTGCTGGAGAAAAAGACACTTACAGTATCCAGATTGAGATATTATGAAGCTCTGCTCCTCTATGTTGTGTATGCTGGCCAGATCTCCACCATCTTTGCGGCATGCAGCCAAAGCGTCCCTCCACATCTTTTTGCTCCTCTCCAGGTAGTAACAGCTACCTGAGTATGGAACCCAGTGACTGGGGCAGAAGGAGGGCTGGGCTTTGTCTGTGGATAGAGACCGAAAGAGGTGAGAATGAAGATTCACTCTTATAATATACCAACTTATGCTCATTGGAAATGGTGATATTATTTTACTTGATGGTGTGGGCAGATTGGTTGAGTTCCCTTTGCGACAAATGTAACCAAGTTTCTTGTTGCAGGCGCTGCTCTCCCATTTAGAGGCTTTTCCAGCGTTTAGAGTTGCACAGGTAAGGCCTGGCTCTGATGAGGGATGACCTATTGGAAACATCAATCCATGTATTATGTGTTTCTAAAGTAAAAATTAATTGATGTAAATGTGTAGTTGCAAGTTAATTTGATAATTTAAGAATCTTATTGTTGGTATCAAGCAGCCAGTGACATTAAGTGAAACCACAACAGACAACAATATCGAGCCTCCATCACAGTGTATCGCATGTCTTCACTAACCTGGGGCCCAGTTTAAATATCTGAATGGGTTTCCGTTGCTCCACTGCCATCCACTCTCAAAATCCAAGCTGTTCAGTCCAATCCACAGAGATGTTCCCAAGGAATTTGTCAACCCTGTGTCAACCCATACATGACAATGCTGTCACTGTTCAGTAATGTTCATTGTGCTGCATGGATAACTGATGCCAGCCTGGATTTGTACCTGAGATGTATGACTGTTCGTGTAGCTCTACAATGCTGAGGAGGTCGGCTCCCTGCTGCTGGCAGCTCTTCCTGGCCTGATGCCAGGTCAACGCTGACTGTGTGTTCCTCTGATACTGAACCCCTGTGACCGGGTCAGTGTCCCAGCCTGGGGATGCTGCATTTTGGTAGAGGCGCAAAGTACCAAACATTAGAAAACATGAAGTAAAAGTAGTGTAATACCTGTTGAGCTGAATGGATTTTAAGTGTCTCCATCTTCATAATGAATCTACTGCCTATTTGTTTAAGCTTTGACAAACATCCTCTAGATTCTTATATAGGACTGTGTTTTGCGTCATAGAAAAGTACAGTAAAAGTGAGCTGGCTTTCTTTTTCTGTCCCTTTTCTGCCACAGTTTTAGAGCAGCGTCAGAGGAAAGACAGGCCTGAGAGAAGAGGAAAACAAGAACAGTGCTGTGTTGACAACTCATGAGAGGAAGTGATAGTGTTCTGCTGGGGGGGGTCAGAAACCAGACCTGTCAGTGCTGACCTCTTCAGTGATCACGCTTAGAGGAATTACAGACAAACAAGTAGATTCTGCACAGTCCCTTTAGGAATGCTAATTATTACAGATATGAAATGGTTGGAATATGTTTCTCACACTCACCTTTGGTGGGACAAAAGCCCCATTTTTTGTCTTTATCATAATCTCTCTCCGTTGCACACCACAGCTGTTCATCTGAGCGACCGTCCTTCGTGCATTCAGCATACCACTTCTCCATAAACCTAAATGGGAACTGACAGGGACCTCCGAAGGCATTGCCCCCTATTGTGAAAATCTCTGAGGAGACACAGAGGATGGATTTAAAGATCACCAAAGTTCTTTTCAGTAAAATAAAACAAGCACGGCTTCTGCTGATGTCGGGCCTGAAGGCCTAGCTTGCAGTATCCAGGTCATCCCAAAGGTGTTAGATGGGAGTCATGTGGTCGGAGCTCTGGGCGGGCCAGTCAAGTTCTTCCACATCAAACCTCCAGAACAGTTCCTTTATGGAAGAGGGTGATGTTGCAAAGGGTTCTTTCAACAAATGAATTTGGAAGCATATCATCTACCTTTGTACACAAAGAACAAGAGTACACAGAAGTATGTGGACAGGGTAGCTGATGGCTAGTGTACCATTTACGATATATTTCTGATGAGTAGCATAAAGTATTCATTGGCTGCCCATCTGCCCACACTGAAGCTTTTTATCAAGCTTCTCAAGCTCTGCTAACAGTCATGCTCTTATTTTGCCCTCATTTACATTCAGGACTAGTTTAATTGAGTTGCAGACGGGTTCAAGTCCAACAGTCTGGCTACGTATTTCCCAGGATCTTGTTGCTGCCCTGAGAAGATCAGTGACCGACTGACTCCCCTTGTATCAAGCATGCTTGATATTTGCGATGCGCTGCAGATTGTGGCATTTTGGACAGAAACATTTCAGCAACCTAAAGATATTCTAACAGAATGCTTTTGGTACAGGTATTTGGCCTCACGCACTCACTCCTCACTAAACACCACCATGTTTAGTGGTGTAAGGATGCGTTCCTGAATCCAAACTGAATCTTAGCAATTACAATTTGTCAAATATGTATTTTGCCTTTGCTTGAAAAATGAAATGCCTGATAACAATCTTCAGCATGGGAAGATTTTGCACAAAAAACATCATTGAGGAAGCTCAGAAAATGCCCCTTCAACCTTTTTAAAAGAACTGCAGCACAGTTTAGACTCTACAGTATAAATCAGGGCTTCATCCTTACTAAAATCAATCATGTACCCACACTTCCTACCTTGAAACCCCTTTGAACAAAGGTCACCCCGGGTGCCAAATATCCTCCAGCGACTCCAGAGCCCCGAGCCTTTGTAGATCATTATGTTCCTCTCATTGCGGTTGCCCCAGTTTAAGTGCAGGTCCTGGTCTTTTAGGCCAAAGAGGGTTTCATTCTTGCACTGCCAATGTTGGAGCTCATTACTCTCATCACATTCAAAGAGGACCACCTTCACCCAGTCTTTAATCTCTGTAGCCGCCAGACAGAGCTTGAGGGACAGACTGAGGACGCGCGATTCGGACGCCCAACGAAACTGCTGCTCTTTGGCGTGAGGATTACAAACAGCCACCGTCACAGAGGTGGCACTCTCCACCTTTATGCACTTGTTGTGGTTCTCATTGAAGATCAGGAAGGAGCCGCTGTCTGGAGCAGAACAGAACAGCTTCAGCAGCACATCTCTTATGACAGTTTCAAACAAATGTACTATCCAAGTACTCCCACAGCTTTACTCACAGCCAAATTGAATAGACAAAAAATGAGTCAGGGGTACGTACCTATGTCAGCAGTGATGAGGAGGACTTGCAGGAGACAGAGGACCACAGCAAGGTTTGAACAGGGTAACATTATCCTCAGTGTGTAGTTTGCATTCAGTGGTGGATGAGGTGGTTGGAGAGTTTTCCAGTCATGAGAGACGGGGTCTGGTGTGTGCTAAGGTGTGTGACATAGAGCAACAATGACACAGAGACATGGTGTTTTCCCCCCTTAATCACACTGATGGATATCCTGTCACATGGGTAACTACGGTTGGTCAAACGACAGCAATTTCCCTGAGCTTCCACAGATTTTTTGGCAGAGGATAGGAAGACAGGAAGTGTGAAGCAAGCAATCTCATGTCACTATTAAACAAGAAAAACTGAAAGTCACCGGTGATAACTTCAAGGAAACACAGTGTGTCAGGATAGGACAATATTTCTATTTTTAATAAATCAAAGGCTAAAGAGGAGCTGGATGTTTTTTTTTTTTGTGAATTCACTCATCAAAACAGGCTTTAATATATTACCTTTATCTGAGGTTTTTGATCTATTGTGAATAATGTTATTATTTATGATTATAAATAGCCCCTAAGTCTGTGCTAAATCTGTGCCTGGTTAATAATCCAGAGAACACGTGTCATTCAGCAAGACTACCTTTGAAGAAGTGTCAGGTGTCAAGATTCAAGAGAATCACATCTGATCAGGAATGTGCCAGCTTCATAGTTACTGTGCCAGGGTAAATGAAGATTGGGTTTACTCTGAAGCACTTTGCTGATGTGGGGGTTTTCGTGGGATAATAACCCCCAGGAGGTCTGGAGGCTTCGGGTGAGCAGTGCAATGATGATACAAGTCAGTAGAAAGAGATGACAGGAGGAAATCCTGCTTCCTATCGGGGGAAGTGAGTGGACATCTGACCACTTTGGCCTCACACTGCAGGGATGCCCAGCAGTGGTGCTCAGACAAATGGGGTACAGACAAACAGGCCACGTACCTGTGAAATTTCTGCTTTGCATGGACAATGCTGAACAAAACACAAAGAATTTGGAAAATCTGTCACTACAAGTTGTGCAGTGTAGTCTCATGAAAATACAGTGACTACATGAGACTTCTCTGGGACTGTGAGTCATGAGTCATAATATAGGATGATGATGATGTATGTATATAAATATTTGTTTTTTTTCTCCCTTCCAGCGCTGTTGTGTTGAACTGCATCAGACTGCACATGTGCAATGAATGACATGCTGTCTTCCAGGTGTCAGTGGTCTTGTGCTGTGGACCACGTCGGATTGCGGGAAGGAATGTGATGAGAATGTTTTGCGGAATAAAGACAGGAAACTTGTTCTCTGGGGGAGTGACTGGAAAGAAGGAGGACAAATTCCAGTGTAAAAGGTTTGAATGGAGGTCAAAAACATACTGAATGAACCCTCAGTTCATGTTGCTACATGTGTGATAAATCAAAACTTAAAACTGAAAACATATATTTGAATGACTTTCTTTATTAATCTTACCAAAATATATGTATCAATGATACAAACTCACACTTTGTTCTTCTTCTGTGAATATAACTTAGCAAAGAGAAACCTAATATAAACAACATGGATTTATGCTTTTACATGTTCACTGCACTTTATGATGGTAGAAAAAAATTTGCCAAAAAATCTCAAGTGACATTACAGGTACATTCCCAAAGTGCCATGCTTGGTGAGGGGGAGGGGTTTTGAGGGGTAAAAAAAGTAGGCTGTGTTTGAACATAAAGGTAGATAATACATAACACAACAGTCATTTGACACATAATGTCCTGCATGGGAAAACATTGCCTAAGAGCTCCCTTTTGGCCTGTGAAAAGTACCATCATGCATTTTAATAAAATATATCTTCTCGTGTTTCATACACAAATTCATACTTTGGTTTGGTTGCACCAGCTTTTCTTAAATCCATTACACAGTTCACGCCTAAAGTTCTTCCTGTGTTCATGGCTAGTGAGTGATGTCCTAAACCTGGTTGGACCATTAGCACTTATGAAATGTTTTAGCTTGTAATACATTAATCAACTTTGTAAACAGGAAGTAACTGTAGCACCACAAGCTGACTTTAAGAAATTAAATATAATGGGACCAAACATGATATTAATCTTATCTACCTATCCTTTGTAAATTTGTTTTAAAATGTGTGTTTCAGTGTAAAGTAGTTCATGTATGTTTGCAATGAAATGTAGCCCATTATAATTTAGTGATGTGTAAATCTCCAATAAACATTATAAGTAGTGCGCCAAATCACAAATAAGTTTGTGCTTAAGGTTCCTAGTTACTAGTAACTCTGGCAGTTACTGGGTTTGATATCTGATAACAAATCTCTGTGTAAAAAGTAGTTTGTGAGGTTCAGTAAACACTGTTGTCATAACGGGGCTAAGTTTGAACTTGTGAAGAGCTGGTGCGAGCGCCTCCTGAATCCTAGCATCCTACACTTCCTGATTGTGCCAGCCAAAGACTCCTACTATATGTTTTAATGTTTCGCTGTCTTTGCTTGAAGTGTTGGTCTCAAAAGAACATCCTCTCTGTGTTGAAGACCCTCAGCTTGGTCATAAAGTTGAAATAGACAAAGGCCAGGCAGATCAACAGGTTCTTCATCAGATACAGCAGGGGTGTGACGAAGCCAAAGAAGGCAATGAGGCCAACACGCACAAAGAAGAAGGGTAAGTCCTGCACGGCCACTCCTAGTGAGGACAGCAGGGGGCTGTGGGGCATGACCACCACACGCAGGCAAGACAGGTAGCTGAAGATATAGATGGGGAACACCCAGCCGGAGTAGTAGACCAGGGGATGTCCTGCCACCCTCACCATCTCCACTGTATCCATCCAGAACATAAAGCTGTCCACAAACACATCTGCTCGGGCGTCGCTGGCACACAGGAACCTCAGCGGACCCGTGTAGGCGTACGGAGGTATGCGGTACGCCGTGGTGCTCGCTGATCGTGAGCTCAGTCCAGAGATACTAAACGGCCTCCCAGCATTACCTGGTATCCCTGGGACTGTCCCGTTGGTCTCCGGCCGAGCCCCTGCTCCGTTCTGGTTCCTGTCATTGAGCTGGCTTGCTCCCGGTGGCATGGGAGTTGGCACGGCTTGCCCGGGCACAGCTGGCCCCGGCACAGCTGGAGTGATAGGTGTTACTGGTGTTACCTGTTCCACATGTGTGAGGACAGTGGAGGGGATGTCGGCGTCTCTCTCCATGTCATTAGCTGGGGAGAGAAGAGGACAGGCAAGCAAAATAATATCTGACAGCACATTTGCTCATGTTGCCTAAGTGTTGTTTGTGTTCATACGGCTGTTTTTTGGAGAACATGACAAGAATCCCAATGATCAGCATGATTTTATTTTGAATACTGTCAGACATGGTGATAAATGAATATAATAAATACACAACATGCCAACACTACATACTGTGATCATTAAAATCCAACCATTAAACTGCTGTGTAGTTAGAGCCAAAGCTTCATGAGACAGCTGACATTAAAAATTCTCAGAAGGACCGAGGTTTTCAAGGGAATACCACATGAACAGCATTATACTCACACCACACCTTGCCTCCCTTTTGAAAAACTGCTGAAATTGTGTCAATTCAGCACTGTCCTACAAGAGGTGGCAAAGATATTTCCTGCTCATTTCCTCCGTCGCACCAATATTTTTCAACTGCAGGCACAGAGCCAAAGAGTAAGAAGTTAAAATTGGTTCTCTAAACTGTTCCGGATAAATGATATAAAGACCTGTGAGCTTTATTTGTTGCCTCCTGCAATGTAAAGCTGGGCTGGTATCACTATAGAAGTTGGCAGAGGAAAGTTCAGGATCTATAGCCCTCAGTGAGTGTGTTCAGAGAGCTGTGCTCACCCTGGCCGGTCAGTCTGCAGTGGCGTATCCTCTCCACAACGTCAATACAGATGAGCGAGAAGAGGACTAGCGATACAGGGAGCTCCGTGAATGTATCATCTTTCATATTGTTATTTATCTGAACCTGTGCAAACAGCCAGAAAGTCGTTAGTTTTGACCAGAACAATCGCTTCCAATCAACACAGAGCCCATCAAAGACCTTTGCACCGAGCATTTACTTCTACATTTCTGAGCTCCTCTAGTGGTTTGTGGGCCACTTGCAGCTCAGATATTTGCCTGAGTCAGGACTTAACGGCAACAGGACACAGAACAAAGCAGACAAGCTGGTCATCTTAGCAGAATTGATGGCTCTTATGTAAAAGACACCAGATAAGCAAGGGCCAAAAGGTCAGCTTTAGCTCTAGAAAGGGCCACATAAAACAGCAAATAGGAGCTGGGCTGCAGCCAGCGAGGAAGTGAAAATGTGCCTCATGGACAGATGATTTGACAAGGGCAGCTTGGACAGGAAGAGGAACCAAGCTGCTTATCAGTAGCTCCTTATCCATAAGGCTTGATATTCCTCCCCTGAGAACCAAAAGGCTCCTCACAAATCATCACCTTCATTCCACTCACAGATATAATGTTGGTCCCAAATGTAAAGTTGTGCTGAATATTTTTAAGAATTCTTTTAAGCTCCAAGCAGCTTCTTTGGGTGATAAACACAATCATCCAAAATAACCACAAAGGATCTATAATTACAGACTGACAAATATGGCAACAATAAGGGTCAAAGTTCAGGTACAGATTATAGATAAACTGATGAAACAAATGGCAAACAATCCACAGCATGTTGTACCTCTGAGCTGGCGATGAGAAAGGCAAAGCAGGGTAATGTGGACAGGATCACATATACGAGGGCCACAGGCCTCCTGATACAAACACAAAGGAAGGGAAACACAAAAAAGTAAGGAAGGAAGACAAAGGCATTTGCAGGACTTGCTAACTCATGGTATTCACAAGCCAAGTGCAGTCCAAACCAGCTACGGGCCTGTTCAGAGTCAAACCAGCTGGTCAGGTTTCAGGTCAGTGCTGCACTGGGATCCCAGCTGCTGACCATACACAGCTGAGAACAGTGCTGGACCTGCATTTCTGGCTCTCCAGCCCACCGGCGTCAGGACAAACTCACCACTTCTTCCTCCCAATGAGGAACTTCTTCTTCATGAAGACCATATACTTCAGGGGTACCCAGACCAGCAGGGCGGTGGAGGTGACATAGGCGATGGAGGAGGCCACGATCAACCAGTAGGCCGTGCTGCCGTCGCCGGGGGGCTGCGCCGAGGCTTTGACCTTTGCTACGATGATGGCGAACCTCTGCATGACGATGAAAAGTGGCACGCACAGGCCTGCAAACTGCAGCACCTCGCACAGGGCGAACTTCAGCGTCCTCCCCGAGCCCATGCTGTGGTAGCTCAAAAAAAGAAAAAGAAGGGAGGGAGACGGGGGCTGTTGTCGCAGTGAGGCGACCCCTGTCCCTCTGAGGGCTGTCAGGCCTCGGACCAGTGCATTGTCTGCCTCCACTAGCATTTTCCACACACCACAGCTCTGGCTCTCTGCTCGCCCAACTGCTTACACTGCACTAGGCATTGTGTGCCTCGGTGTGACGGTGATGTGACTGGCCCTTTACTCTCTTTATATACAGGATACAAACAAAGTTTGTCTAACTCTGCACCCTGAAGGATACGTGTGTACTGCAGGCATCTCAGCAGGATGGTCTAGTCAATGCTTTTGAAGCTACAATCCCATCTTATCAGTCAGCCACATATAATAGATGACCTACATCATTCTGAGCACCTAAACTGCAGCTTTGCATTTGTTATAAACTGTATTAATCCTGAGCATTCTCCAAAGCCAGCAAACATAAGTGGATTTGTGACATGTGAACCAAAAGACCACAGAAAGCCTGAAGGCGTTTGTGGCTCCTCTCATGTAGATATAGATCGCCATCTAGTGGCCACGTGTGATAACTGTAAAAAAATCTGGAGCTACACAGTAACTCCAAATACCATCCAGTGTCTTTCATGCCATAACACTGTGTGTTCATGCAGCTTCAAGTTGGTCATGAACATTTGCTGCTGACTTGTCTAGATAAACCTGAAACAGCAGACATTGTGCTGTTGCTGGCACCTGAACACCTGATTGAGTATCTGGATCAGGGTCAGGTGGTCTGCACTTTGGTCGGTGCTGTCTTAGGTTTATACACATTTCTACTGGATGAGATTAGAAGAGCATTGATGCAGTTTGTCAGGCAGAGCCTCCATGACAGCCAGACCAGTCCAGATTAATACCTGTAGATATATTAAGCTCAATAATAATAATAATAATATCACAGGCCTCTTCTTCTTCAGTTCCTTATAATGTCTCCTTGCCAAAACAAAGCTCAGGCTCAAGGCTGTGAGGAGTCACACTGTTTTCACAGTTTTCTTTCCAAGAGGAAAAGTCATCTGCAGTTTAAAATAAATAAACCAGATTATATCCAGACTGCCTCTGTGCCTGTTTCCAATGTTTGTCAGTTATGAGAAGATGATGACAAATAAAGTTATTTGCATGTTTTATCTCCACGATTCTTTAAGCTCTTCATGTTTTGCATGTAAAAATCTTACTTTTATAATGCAATCATAATAAACTTTAAGTAACTGAAGCTGTTTCTGAAATGTAGTGGAGCAGAAGCAGAGACTAGCAGAAAATGGAGAAACTAGTTAAGTGCCTCAAATTTGTAAATGTACTCAGTTACATTCCACCACTGCAGTACTGATGCCAGTGGTTAAGTTTTCAGTACACAGACTGCGTAATAACCGCGTGCGGCCCACCGGCAGGCCACGCGCTTGTTGCAGCACTAGTCCCGCGAGAGAGGGGCGCCGTGGGCGGATAGATGGATGGATGACCCTGCTGCTCCCCTCCCCACCAGCCCCCAGCTGTCAGCCCCCTGCCTGACTTCCCCACCCTGCCCCCGGTACCATGGCGTCCAGCGAGGAGGACGGCGCGGTTGAGGAGAAGGAAAACAACAACAAGAAGAGAACGAAAAGCGCCCTCGTCACCGCATGGCTCACTTTCTACAACATCGCCATGACCGCCGGGTACGTGCGTAATTCCGCCCACGTCGCCTATTAATAAGAAAAGCCTTTAAGTTAGCCGCTCCCTAAAAAACTGGAAGCGTGTTGCTGTTTATAGGACTGTGTGAGTTAGTGTCAAGCCGAAAGTGTGCGTCCAGCTGGCTGAAAATCCAGCGGCTCACCGGAGCTGGAGAAAAGTTGAGTGGAGGATTGGAGAGTAAAAAATGAGAAAAAGATCAAAATATGTGTGTGAGTGTTGGAAAATGAATGAATGGCGTTGGGTGAAAGTGACAGGCTGGCGCTGCAGCCGTGTCCAAATAGGGCTGACTGCGCGGCGTCTGCGTCAAGGCCCACCGCGCGTCCCACAGCTCCAGTGATAAGTATAGCCGGAGCGCGCTGACACTGGAGCTCCGGTCCGGGACACTGAAATGCTCAATGGGCACATTTTTCAGTAACAACATAACATTTGTGAATATCAAAGCCGGTCGATTTTCATCGTTTACATGCGTAAAAGTGGCAGTTCAGACTGGTTGGAGTCAGTAGCTGTCTGCTTGTGTCACTTCAGCCATAGCACAGAGCTGTCAGATCAGTGATAGAGGAAGTATTCAGAGCTTTTACTTCAGCAAAAGTAGCAGTACTGCAATGTAGAAATACTTCTTAACAAGTTGGCTAAAAGTCAAAATGTTACACAAGTGAAAGTACACAAGTACTAGCATCAAATATAGCTAAAGTACAAAAATACTCATTATGCAGAATGGCGTAGAATACTGTACATTATATGACTGGACTCTAAATGTTATATATATTATAGGAGGCTTATATTTTGCTTTATATACTGCTGGGTAGCTTGCTAATTTTAACAATGAAGTTTTGTCTTTATCTAAAGTAATACATCATATATTTTGCCTGATCATATTTTGTATTTTAATTTGAATCTGCAAAGTAGCAAAAGCTGTGAAATAAATGAAATAGAGTAAAAGGAAACTAACTCGGAGACGTCTGAGGCATGACCGTGGGGCCGGACTAGACCAGCCACTGGTTTAATCTTTAAAAACTGCCTTTTATAAACCGATCACGGGATTTTATTCACGTGAAATCTTCATTTGTGAAGAAACTGTCCGATAGGATTACAAAGTTAAAGTCAAAGTAGGTCTTGGTAGAGTCCTTGAATAAAAGTACTTAGTTACTTTCCACGTCTGATTACAGCTTCACTCACAGCTAATCTGGGCTCTCTATGAAACATTATGACATTAATGGCTGTGCAGGCAGGCATCAGTACTTTTCCAGTCATACCAACTGACCGTGACACAGATTTGTTGTTGAAGTTTGTATCAGAGCGACGTTTGTCTGTTTGACTCCGGCTGAACACGACGTCTTTGACCTCCCAGTACTGTAACATGCACTCCACTGTCACGATGGCAACAAGTGAACTGACAGTCATTTCTTATACTTAATGGTTGATCCTGTTAGCTGATCTGTGAGATAATCTGTCCGGTCATGAATCAGTTCAGTGTCAGAGGACAGAATGAGGAGTTTGTTTAAAGGAGCTTTGCATGTTTCACCTGGATTATATTTAGGTTGTATACTAAGAGTTCAGGAGCAGTTTGGTCGTCTTTACTCAGAACTTTTGAAGTCTGAGTGAAAGAGCGTACAGATGTTTGCACTGGTTTATGTTGACAGTTGGCTATTATTGTAAGTGCTGTCATAAAACAAATGGAAACTATGATCCTCAGCTAATCATCTGACCATATTCTACAACTATTAGACCATTAACTAAGAGTTTTCCCTCAGTAACCTCAGAATTACTGCTCATTGACAGTAAATATGGAAGTTGTTGTACATGAATTACGATCTTAATAATTAATAACCCAAACATCCAGAATAAGGTGTTAATAAGTGCTTTATAATGACTAATAAAGAGCCAGTATGCTGCTAATATGAATGCGAATAAGGCACTTTTGTGCAGATTGGATGCAAAGTTTAAATACGCTAATATGATGTACGTTAGCTGTAAATGTTCGACTCTTAAAATGCAAACAGAATTTGTGCAAATGTCACTTTGAAGCAGACATGAGAGGAAGATTTAAAGTGCGCAGACTGATGGAGAGTCAGCTGAACTTTTGGTGTGTGCGGCCATGAACTCTTTGTCATGTTGCTCCTGTGGTGGATGTGGATTTTCTCCGTTCTGTATGTTTTATATTCTGTCCTCGGTTGGTGTCTCTCCTGTTCTTCAGTTTCCTAACTGAAGCAATAACATACATATGTGCGGCATCTGATTTGCATTGTTTTATATTGATGTATTGGCTACTTACAGGACGTCTGAAAACGCATGCAGAGCTGGAGAGCACGATTTTCACTGGCCAGATTCTCTTATCAGCACTGGGAGACAGGAAGCCATCCGTCCCATAAGTCCTGACAGTCTCACTGTTCACACTGAGCGGTGCCGTTGTGTAATATTGCGGTTATTTTTCTTCTCCAGGTGGATGGTTTTGGCCATGGCGATGTTGCGCTTCTACATCCAGAAAGGCACACACAAGGGTCTGTACAGAAGTATAGCGAGGACGCTCAAGTTCTTCCAGACCTTCGCACTAGTTGAGGTAAGAATTTGAGTCGAACACTGTTTGATTTTTGATTCTTCGCATCGGATTCTGATTCGCGTGTGTCTTGTCTTACAGGTGGGACATTGTGCCATCGGTATGTGATGATTTTTGTTTATGGCTCATGTTTAAATGTAAAGAAATGCACGCCGGCACCTCTGCAGCTGTAGACTGTTGTTTTCTCTTCTCCTGCTCCGCTGCAGGGATCGTGAGGACTTCTGTGATTGTAACCGGGGTTCAAGTGTGTTCACGCATTTTCATGGTTTGGTTCATCACCAACAGCATCAGACAGGTGACTATGAGAGGAGAGCATGACACGCTGCTGCTGCTGCTGCTGTTGCTGCAGGGTTTCAGTTAGTCACACAAGCTTCTTTTTAAGTGTTTACTGATGCCCCCTCAATGTTTTTCCCTGTTCCTTTGTTTGCTTTTGTGCACATATGTGTGTTGTTTAAAGTAAATGTAGGCGCACAAGCAAATGAAAAATAGCACAATTTTACCGTTGACTGTCTATTACCTCCACACAGAGTGAACATATTGATTATATTCTATATGCAATGATAGATTCTAGTGTTTCCTGTGCACGAGCCCCTGTGAGAGCAGCGCCGTAAATCTGTACATCTGCCATTTTTGTCTGACTCGAATGAAGATCCAGAGTGAAGAAAGCGTAATCCTATTCCTCGTTGTGTGGACGATGACAGAGATTACCAGATATTCCTACTACACATTCAACCTGCTCCACCACCTGCCGTACTTCATCAAATGGGCCAGGTGGAGACGCCGTCGCCCGCGGCCGGGACGAGCTTGAAGTGTCTTTACCGTGTTGGACATTGTGTCTGAGCATGCCGGCACTGATCTGCCGATTTCACCTCTGGCATGTTTCCCTCCCCGGGCCTAGACCGGCTTTACATCAGGAAGTAGTGCAGCCGTTTGTGTATTAAGTATCGCCTGGCTCACACACAGAGGAGAAGCATGTGTGTGTTTATTGATTAGCACCTCATTAGCCATTCTGTGTAAATGGTGGATGTACTAACTGCTAACATTGTGCTGTGATAATACTGATCATGCAGAAGATACACAACACAGGCTGACATTTAGGGTTGTTTTATCAAGTATTGAATCATTTAAAAAACAGATTTAAAAGCAGAATGAAGTCGGGTTTACGATGGTGTGCATTCAGCCTGACAAACTGTTAAAAAATACAACTTCTGATGAGGTTAGCCATCAAAAAAGGGTTGTTTTAAATGCAAAGGCTTAATTATCAGCGCAGAAAAGCATAGAACCGCATTGATTATGAGTGAGTCGTGATGACGATCGCTCTCAGCTGTACAGTGACATAAGCCGACTGTATGAGGAGCGGCTGTGACGCGGCGGTCTGGCCTTGTGTGCCTCTCTGCTACAGTAGCTCAGTTGAAATTGGAGTCGTCTGGAGGGCCGTCAGCTGTACACACTGATAGCTGTCCAACACACAGACTTGGCATCTTACAGCCCAGAGATCTCCCTTCAGAATACTGAAGTTTGCATATTATATCCACTCATTTACAAGGCGACACATTGTTCTGTCTCCACGCTCCCACAAACAGAGGCTCGCCAGCAAAATGCTCATTTTCCTGCTGCTTCCGTTTGCCACGTGATCCTCAGGAGAGGGTTCAGTTTAGTGCCAGTCCTTCTTTTGTGTCGGGGGTTGATTCTTGTGCGTTGAACGCCCCTCTCCTCCCTGCCCCCCACGCTTCACGTCTTTCTTTAAGCACGGAGGAGACGCCAGGCCCTCCGGGAGAGCGGCTCATGTTCAGCTGCTCCTGTTTTTAAGACCATCTGTTTTGGTCATGGAATGTTCGGCCAACATTTCTCTCACATCCGCTGAGACGCTCCCCCGAGCCTTTGCTGTGGTCTTGACTGAATGCAGGGTCTCTGTGCGTCGGACCTCATGGCGGAGATCGCGCTCGAGAGGCCGTGTGTTGTCACAAAGGGAGGCGGGCGAGCTCACACTCATGTGAAGTGATGTTGTAGCAGAAAGCCGAGAAGATGATGAAGAATTTTACAAACAGCAGCTTGAGTCTGAATTTTAGGTGATATATTGAAACACGAGTTTTCATCCAGGTCGAGAGATCGTCTGTGTTTGCATTTAGAGCGCTGTCTCAGTTGTCGGAGGCACAAATTTCAGCCACAAGCAGATCCTGCAGCTTTGGCCATGACAGCGTCTCCCAAATCAAATGCTTTTTCACCAGAGATCCACGTCCAAGGTTTAGTCACCCCCCCCATCGTTGGCACTGAAAGTCTCTTGATTGGCTGGTTTCCTCCAATATGCTATAGAGGCAGATTAAGGATTTCTAGCTCAACTGCACCCACTTTCAAAGTGCAGGGAGAAGGGAAGAAGTCTGACAAGGTCAAAACTCCAGCAGCACTTGTGATATGAAGAATAATTTTATTGTAAGACCGGCACATTTCCAACACGTTACATCAAAGTTTTTTACAAAAAAGGTTGTATTTTAAAAGCAGACATTAAGGAGTTCCTCCAGTTTTTTGTTGACCTCGATGTCGTCTTATCTCAGCCTCTTCTTTCTCTCGGCTCCACAATGATGGCTTTCCGTTTTCCAGTTTTCTGGAACATTGTGGGTATCTCCAGTATCCATGATTGACGGTTGGCGACTGAGCAGCATTCCTGACCAATTCCTGATCAGTTGCTGTTAGGCAGCCAACTGTTAAGTCTCCAATGTCAAAGTTTTCCAAAAACACTCTGCTGCAATGCACCAACTCTGAGAAAACTGCTGCATAGCACTGTCCAATCCCAGATTTTCTTGTCTTATGACAAATATTTTTAAAAAAGATAATACACACATGTTACATCTGCTTACATCAGAGCATCTGACTGTTGCACACATGCATTGATTGTGGTTGCATTTGAGTGTGGATTATGTTTGGACATCTCAGCATGTGTGTGCTCTAACATCCACAAACTGCGGAGTGTTTTTCTGCAGGTGTGTGACTGTGTAAAACTCATCTTTCAGATACAACCTCTTCATCGTCTTGTACCCCCTGGGAGTCATCGGAGAACTGATGACCATTTATGCTGCTCTGCCGTTCGTGCGCAGATCTGGGATGTACTCCATGAGGCTCCCCAACTTGTATAACGTGTCCTTCGACTACTACTACTGCCTCATCATCCTCATGTTGTCCTACATCCCACGTAAGGAGCTTTCTTCGTCCTACGCTGCACTTTATGATGAAACACTGGTCAGGCTATGATGCTAATGGCCTCTTAAAAACTATAAACATGACAAGTGAGCTATTAGCATTAGTTAATACTGACTGTAGCAGTAACTCTACATGATTGAAGGTGCAGTGTGTAGGATTTAGGGGGATGTATTAGCTGTGGAAATCATTGCATGAACAGTGTAATCCAATCCAATACAACATCCACGCAGAAAATGCTAATTTTAAGAGGCTAATCAACAAATGTTTTGAAAGTTGTTTTAGTTTGAAGTGATTTTCACATTTTCATGTTTGATTTTTAAGATGATTTTTGGGGCCTTTAGAGAGAGACAGGAAACATGGTCTCACTGAAGCCTCTGAAGCTATTTTCCTATCAAATAAGTGATTGTAACATACAGAAAACCAGTTAGAAATTTGCTGACTCAGCGATCGATCCTCTTTATCTTCCTTTTTTCCAGTGTTTCCTCAGCTCTACTTCCACATGCTGCGACAGAGGAGAAGGGTGCTTCACGGCGAGGTCATCGTGGAGAAGGACGACTAGATGAGCCACCGCCTCAGTTCGCCTTCGTTTGAGCCAGACCCGCCTCCACCTCACCCGCTCACTTCACCCCCACCATCCTCATCTTTAGCACCATCGGCCGTTACATTCTTCATTGCACGGGACCGGAAGAGCCGCACAGATGACGAGAGCTATTGGCAGTGATAATCAGGAAGAAAGGGGTTCATCAGTACTGAGCAGTAATAACTGATCCTAAGCATCTCTGTACAGGATTAATTCCTATCTGAGTGGTAATATTGGAAACATGTTTACAGTCCCAGTGTTGCTGGAGCTTGAGACAGAAGCCTGACGTTGATCCTGAGTCCTTTATTCACCCGCCAGCCTTATTGCACCTTGTTGCACTGAAAAACATGAGCCACAGCACTGCACCCACCTGTCTGAAGGAGAAGAAGGCAAATGAGAGGCTTTCATGGAAATGGGAAATGAAGCATGGGAGGAAGATTGTAAGTTGTGTCTCCTGAAGTCGTCCCCACTTCATCGCCCAGCCTACCAAATTGGCAGTTTTATAATCTTTGATTCCAGCGCAGTGATTTTACACAGACAGAGCATGGCTGTAACAAACCAAGGTTTCAAAAGAGAGAATATTCATAGTTCTATCATACCTCAACAATAAATCTACATTTAGACAATGTGCTGCTTCTTCTGCGTATGTTTGTTTTATGTGTAAATGATGCGACGTGACATGAGCGGCTCATAAGAAGCATATTTCTTAATGCATTCACATCCTGAGCGAGCACAGCTCACACTTAAGATTTTGCCTGCTCGGCTCTGCTTCTGCATTCTTTTCTGTTGCTTCGATGTTCACTGTGTCAAATTAATTTACAAGAGTGCATCTTAAACAAATCCGAGTCTTCGTAGAGTAGCGGCTTTTCCTAGAGACCGCTGGGACTAGCACTCGCGGTCTTCAGTCGCTGTCGTGTTTGTTTTTTAACATAAAGGATCTCATGTCCGTGTTGATCGAAAGGTAGTTAGATTCCCTCCTACAAAAGGTGCTATTGTGAGATCATTTCAATCTTCTGTGCAGCTGAAGGAGTGACTGTGATTGGATTTGACCTAAAGTAGGAAACCAGGATGTGAAATGATTGAGAGGAAGAAAACCAACAGTTTAGAGAGGAGAAAAGCAGTAAAAGTCAATGTCAAATCACTGGGAAAGTTATTTTTCAAGGAAAAAACAACAGAAATGTGAAAATACCTTTTTGTGGAAAATCAATAAACTAAATTCTAAAATACTGTGGAGACTTTTGTGATGACGCTCACACCAAGTCATATGCAGACAGATCATCTGACTCTGGATCTGCTCATCTGATCTGCATAAAAAAGTAGACACAAGCCAACGAATGCAAACATCTCGCAGGTTTTACAGATTTATTTGTGAGAGTTTCCTTCATCTTTGCTGTTTTAACTCAAGTGTTTTTTAATAACAGGAAACAGTACCTGAGTGCAGAAAATGGCACATTTATATTCGTAGGTAGGATCCACAGATTCATAGTCATAAACATAGATGTACGTCTGTAATAGTGAAAAATAGATCTCCTAATCACAAAATACTGTATCAGACAGAGTACTAAACTGTAAACTTGCAGTCTTGAACTTAAACTGATTGTGACATTTTTCTGTATTTATGCGTAAATACTTCTTGTTTCTACTCGTATAAATGAAAATGCTAAATAGACATTTGTGAGGATAGATAACAGGCCCCTCAAAGATAGCATATCAGCGACATGATGTTTGTTGCGCATCATTTTGCACCTTTTTATTTGAAGACAATTACATGTTATGAAAAGCACTACGGTAAGTCCACTTGGCTTCATAGAATTTATCATTTCCTACAAAACTTGCATAATGAAATATACATTCAGATATTCAGTTGCACATGGAATACAGTTTTATAAAACGTACTTCAAATAACCATAAAAATATTTATATATATAAATCAATTGTTGATTTGGTACTTTAAAAAATAAAAGTCCTCCATCTTTGATTGCCTTGCTGTATTGCACTTGCTGGTAAAGTTGGACTGGGTTCACTCTGGAGGAGAAAGGCATCTCTTCAAGATCGGAGAGACGTTTGCTGCTGCAGCGCTGGGCTCATTTCAAAATTGTCCCTTTGCTCTCTCCGTATGGACTCTCCATGTGCTGCGTCAGTGGACCGGGGCCACATGGGGGAAGTCTAGCTGCTCACCGCAAGCTCCCTTTCAAGACATCGCTACGATCCAGGCGATCTTGCTGCAGGAAAAGATACAGAAAGACATGAGAAGACCTGTGGGGAAATCACCCTAAAGACACTTGTTGAGTAGGAATTAAGAGAGAAAGCGACGTACAGGTCTCCATTTCCTTCTCACAGATGTAGCTTATGAGATCTTCACAGAAGAAATCATTCCATAACCCTTCGTGGATGAGGCCAGCACAGTCTTCTCCCATTTCATGGCCATGGCCCCAGTTGTCAGGCTGACCGGCCTTCCACTTCCTGCAGGCAAACAGCAGGGGGCAGTCACACATTAGATTTACAGCACTTCATCCAAGAGACTGGTGGAAAACCACAGCGGTGGAGGAGGGAATAAAAGAGAATCAACTGCAGCGGGAATTGAAGTTGGATCATCTGATTTCTTTGGCAAGTTTTGAAATTTTAATTGAGACCACCGGTGTGGATCTTTGAGGTTAACAGACTTTTATCCCACATGGCTGTGTTCAGATCGTATCAGATATTATTACCTTATCCGTTTCGTGAGCGTTAATGTTTGTCTAAATGTTGGATTTTTGCTTTTGTTGTCTTTTGTACACATGCAAACCAGAGGGAACTGCTCTGGATGGACTACCCTAAATAAATGAAGCTTTATTGCATGTGAAGCCGTTTGCTTTGTTTGGGCAGCAGGAACAGAGGAGCGGTGAGTTCTGCATGCAGGTCAGAGCAATCAGGAAATATCAGAAAGTTGAGACTTTCAGAAGACTTTGCGTGTTTATTTGGTGTTGTTTTATATAACTGAAAGCCTACCGCGTGTTATTATTATTGGAAAGCAGTATTTTGCACAGCTCTGACACAAATGATCCATCCCAGGAACAGCCCCTACTTTCATACAGGATATGGTGTTCCCTAAGAGAGAGCTATTTTCTGATTTAGTACTGACGTGAAAGCAGGTTCAGTCCCGTCCAGCCAGCGCCAAACGTTCTCCTCCTCCCTGTCGGTCAGACCCATCCAGAAATAACCCTTTCCAAAGGTCTGCTTCTTCAGCCATTTCTGAGGTCACATGAGGACAGAAAAAGCACAACTGAGAAGTTACCTCACACACAACAGAGCAACGACAACCTTTCCTTCCATTACATAATGATTTTGATGGATTTCAGTCTTTAAGTGCAAAAATCCCAAATGTTATGAGTCACCTGTTCCTCCATATCGTTGATGATCAGCAGGGAAGCAGACGCTGATTCACAGGTTGCCTTCGCGTCATCAAAACTGTGCAGGTCTTTGGAGAAGAAGTAGCACTTGTCTCTGTAGTTTAGCCACTCAAAAGGACATCCTGTAAAAGATCACGTCATTTCATTTGATAATTAAAAAATAAATCCTCAAAAATGTAAGTAGAAATGTCATTGTAAAAATAATTGACATTTTTGGGAATATGCTTATTTGCTTTCTTGCCAATCTGAGGTGAGAAACAGCAGCCGGTTAGCTTAGCTTAGCATAAAGGGTGGAAACAGAGAAACAGTTAACCTGGCTGCATCCAAAGATGAGCTGTTGTAAGAATATTTTGTCTTTGTCAGCCAGAAGCTAGCTGTTTTTTCTCCTGTTTGCTGTTTTCATGCTAAGCTAAGCTAACCAGCTGCTAGCTATGACTTCATACTCGCAGATATCGATCTTCTCATCTAACTCTCAGCAAGAAAACAAATAAGTTCAGATGTTCTTTTAATGTGTCATTTAATGTGAGTAATACAGTATTATTTTTCTGGAGTAGTAAATTTGTACAAAAGTGGATCTAGTGATGTACGCTGATGCTATCAGATTCAATCCATTACTTCAGCATCTCATGAGATGATTATAGTAAAGTGTTGAAATGTGAAACTGCGACAGAAACTTAATGAGTGAAGT
Source organism: Chaetodon trifasciatus (assembly GCA_037975065.1). Taxonomy (NCBI): domain Eukaryota; kingdom Metazoa; phylum Chordata; class Actinopteri; order Chaetodontiformes; family Chaetodontidae; genus Chaetodon; species Chaetodon trifasciatus. Next base: position 5,262,744 of record JBBMOE010000016.1, on the reverse strand, counting down.
CGTACCTGGGGCCCATAGTGTCGGGGCTACTGCCTCATCCTGCAGAGACACAGGGCCAAAGGGAATTACTGGACCCCTGATTGGCATTCCTGGTTGTCCCTGTGGTCCTGCTGGCCCTGGAGGCCCAACTGGTCCTGGCAGTCCCCTTGGCCCCTGCTCCCCAGCTGGTCCCATTGAGCCTCTGATACCCGGTGGGCCCTGTGCCCCCTGAGGACCAGGCTGTCCATCTCTTCCAGGCAGACCGGCAGTACCTGGCTCTCCTTTAGCTCCAGGAGGTCCGGCCCTTCCTCCTGACCCTCGGGAACCCTTGGACCCCGGGCTGCCCGGTGCGCCTGGCAGGCCTTTTAACCCTGGCAGACCCGGTGGTCCCGGGATACCCTGCTCTCCTCTAGCTCCTCGTATCCCTGGAGAACCCTTTTCCCCTTTCTCTCCCTTCTGGCCAGGCTGACCAGATGGTCCCTGAGGTCCTTTGTCCCCTCTTGGCCCTCGGGGACCAGGGGGACCTGAAAAATAGGACATACCGTAAGATAATGAAACAAACATTCAACATTTTGGGGAAAGGGCTGAGGATTGATACCACTGTTGCCTCTGTAGGATCAATGTGAAACTACAGCCAGTAGCCGGTTAGCCTAGCTTACTATCTGTCACATAACTCCAAGAAAAAATACAACTTTTGTTTGGTAGACTTTGGTTTTTGTATGGATTAAACACAGAAGACATAGCATGTTAATACTGGTAGATGGATTTTGTTATCTTCAGACAGAGCCAGGCTAGCTGCTCCCCCTTTTCCAGTCTTTGTGCTAAGCTAAGCTAACCAGCTGCTGGTTAGTGCTTCATATTAACTGTGGTATCAATCTTCTTATCTATCTCTTTCTATAATCTATCAATTTCATTAGTACGCACTGTGGCCCTCACCCTTTAAAATAGTGAAGTTGGTTATTAGTTGTGAGTGCTTGGTGTCCACCAGCTTCATCTCCTCCATGACAATAGAGAGGTTGGTGACTTCCTTGTCCAAGCGTGCTGCCAGCTCCTCCTGCTGGGACCTCAGGCTGGTTGCATCTGTCCTCACATCTGTCATGCTGCTGTTGAGGTTTAGCAAGAAGTCTGAGTGGCGGCCGATGGTCTCGGAACAAGTGCGCAGCTCGTTCAGGTTGAGGTTGATGGCACCCAGGAGCTGTGTGGTGAAGCTGATGTTGCCGGTCACGCGGTCCATGCTCTGCTCTGACTCATCCAGACGCACCTCCAGTCGGTCAAACTTGGTGGATGTGAGGTTACTGAAGTCCCTCTGCTGGTCCAAAATCTCCCTCAGGGTCTGGTCGTGAGCGTCAGCCAGGCTGCTGGTGTTCTGGAGCTCGTTTGCTATAAAAGTGAGCTGTGATCCCACCTCTTCCAGGCTGTCATTGTTGGCCTTTGCAAGAACTGAGGCATTACTGGCCATGACTTGCAGGATTTCCACCTTACTGCGAAGCCACTCAGCGTCAGAGCGGGTCTGTCTGGCTGTCTGCTCGAGGCTCTGAAAGTCATTGCGCATTTTCTGGATGGCCTGGCTGGTGTCATCCACTGAGCGCTGCAGAACGGCGATGAGGCCTCTCTGCTGGGCCTGGGTGAAGTTGAGGCTGCTGATGCTGAGCAGCGCCTGGTCCTGAAGTTTCACCTGCTGCTGGAGTTCTCTCTGCAGCCTGGCTGTGTCGTCCTGCAGACCCCCAATGATGCTGCCATAAGACTGCAGGGTGCCGTTTACAGAGTGCAGGGTGGCTGTGTTGCTATCCAGCAGTCCCTGAATGGAGCCCTGGTTGCTCTGGATGTCTGAGCCAATGTTCTCCAGCTGACTCAGCTTAGCTTGATCGCTGTGGATGCGTTCCTCCACCGCAGACAGCTGCCTCTGGAGATTCCAGATGTTGTTCTTAAAAGCCTGGATCTCTGTGGTGGTGTTCTCCGACTTCTCCCCCGCTTGATCATCTGAAGACAGAGATTTGCACAGTAAGTCACAAAAATGTCGCTTTAGCTTTTAGTCCACTTCAAAACCAGATACATGAAACTTACCTAGCTTTTTCAAATCAGTCTCAACAGCTATTATCTTTCCTCCATAGTTTGCAATTCCTTCAGACACACTGTCAACTCTTTGCACCACTGGAAGAAAAACAGGAAAGGTAGGACAAAGGTTAGTGTGTCATAGTCTCATCACAGGCTCCATGTTTTATTAAGATTTAACAGACCTGAATCGCCTGCAACCACAGACATCATATATAAAAGGGATCAGCGCAGAAGCCAATGAAATTCAGTGACAGACACTATAAGAGATGTGTCTACATATCTTGTAGGCATGTAATAATGGTGGACACGATTAATGTAATCTCTTGGGTTAGGCCAGATTCAGAGTGTGACAGGGGCAGGGAGATGTGGAAAAAGCCGAATTTGGAGTTGGAGTGCAATTACATGGAGGGTGAGAGGGAGGAGGGAGGACGAAACATTGATTCAGCAAAGATGGAGTGGGTGGCCAATGACAGAAACCACAGTTGGAGGTGCATGGGAAGACACTGGCGAGGGCCCTTGGGGACAGGAAGTGACCTGGGGGGGGGGCTTCAGTAAACATGCGGATCAAAGAGACAGACGCTATGGCAGGGAGCCTCTTCACGCCCCCACAGGCGACACCGGTGTTCATTTCCTCTGGAATGTGTCTGGGATTCCAGGGAATCAGCCCACTTCTACCACCAGCCTAGCCAGGGGGACGCATCCTCTAACTGGGAACTGCATGGGCTCCTCTGCTGGGAAGCTGCATCCCAGCTGTTTGCTCCAACAGTTAAGACAACAGTTCAGTCACAAGGCTTTCACCTCCAGAGGTCAAATCACCAGAGAGAGAAGATGAGCTGCTTTAAATCCATCCATCCCTCCGAATGGGGACACAGGTAAAGCCTTTTATTTATGGCCTGATTAACTCTAATAGTGGCCTTAATTTTGTGGTGTAATAGTTAACCACCAGTTTATATCCTGTGTATATTAAACTTAGAGCAAAACATTCAAATTTTGGAGAATATGCCTGGTTTCTTGCTGAGAGTTTGATGATATGATATGTCTTATGTCTGTCTGTTAAGTATGAAACTACCACCAGCCTCTGCCTAGCGTAACTTAGCATAAAGCCTGGAAACAGCTAGCCTTGCTCTATAGAAACGTGACAATATTGGCCTGCTAGCACCTCTAAAGCTCACTAAGTGAAAAAATCAAAACGATTTTATGGCTTTCTTGACTATTTTCTGGGAGCAGAGCTGAAACGTGTGTTTATTACCTTCGGACAGAGCCACGCTAGCCGTTCAAAACTATTTCCAGTCTTTGTGCTAAGCTAAGCTAACTGTCTTCTGTTGGGTGAATAGAAAGCTTGAGGCAGATTGATCTCACTGTAAGAAAGCAATTAAGTACAATTCTCAAAATGTCAAACAATTCCTTTGAATGAAAAATAAAATAAAGCTTAATAAAGACTTACACTAAAGAATAAAGACTTCAAAGGCAAAAGAAAATTATTCTTTAGTTTCCAGACTGCGAATAAAGAAGACCTTTTATGCCCGTTATGGAAAAATAGTCTCTGAGTTACCTCTGAGTAATTGACACTGAAATGTTTGGGAAACTTCAAATTGGAAAATGAATGTTTAACCAATATGGTCAAAGCTGTTTCTTGTTTCCTTTCTTCACCCTATTAGCTGTCCTAGAAACGTACCTAATGTTGTCTCATGGAACAAATAAACACATTTGAAACCATATGAACCTATAAAATTATCCAGGGATTACCACATTATTTTTACGTATGGGAGAAAATGGTCATTTGGACAGGACGTGTTCCACACACTAAACTACATGGGTCACATTTCCAGACACAGAACGTGCACTTCAGCATTGCAAAACCCAAAAAAACACTGACTTCAAGTCCACAGGCCTGAACCATATGCTTCACCTACAGCACATTGTTTCTTTCATCAACACTTACACACACACTCGCCTGCAAACTGAAACTAACACAAGCACTCCCACATGCAGACATTTCTGGACCTTTCCCATACATTCTGTCCATGTCCTGGCATCCAGAGAGACTCATTGCATCATACTGGAGCTAAATTAACCATAAAACACACACGCAAAGAAGTTGCAACAGGGCTGCTGAGGAGAGCGTTACTTTGGCAAAGACCTTCTCGGTGCAAATGTTGTAAAAATGAGCTGTTTTGTACCCAAGTTGAACTCTTTCCAGCTCTTGTGTGGGTGGTTCTTAAAACTGTCCGGGTTGTCTTGTAAAATTCAACTTTCTTATACAGTACATTTAAAGTCAGGAATAGTAAAAATAGTTATGAAGTTAGCGCAGAGTAAACTCCATGCTTTGGCTCTTTTATAACTTCTCGGAGCCGCGGGGCAAGAATCTGAAAACTCAGTGTAACGTACAGCTGCTGGGAGAGATATGAAAAACATCTGAGGGCGAACTGATGCTTCAAGTGGAAGTGGATCTAAACATAAACCTAAGGCCTTCATGTGATGTTTTTACAGAAATGTTATATGCTTGATTACTAAAATCATGTTTTACTCACTGAATGTTGTGCTAAATGTCCTCCTGATCAACTGGAAAAAGTCAGTAATTCTATACTCTCAACAACTAATTGACATTAAGGCATTTTCCTTTGCCTCACTTTCTAAATTTCTGTCACTGCCTCCCCCAACTTTTATAGTTAAAAAGTTGATTGGGCCACTTAAATCTCTGTAAAGAGTCCTCTGACTGTCCAGCTGCAAAAATCCAGATGTGAGGAGAGCAGCTGATCAACATGTTGATAAGTTGATTTAGGTTGCTTTTAATTATTACCTGTGCTCACATCCATTACAGTAAGCTTTGCGGGCAGAAGCAGTGAGTGAATAGTGGACTTTGTTGCCCTGGGTTTTGCCTGTCAGACTACAAAAAAGCTGCTGTTGGTGAATGTACCTGCAGCCTGAAAGACAGCCTGCAGGCAGAGCTCAGGACCAGACACCATCTACAAACTGCTCTGCACATTTTTCAGGTATTTTAAGCTCAACCAAAAACAAAATCCTAACTGTCATTAAACAGTGTTACAATACAACATACGACACGCAACAAGTATGTCGCTCAGTGAGATTTGTTTACATCTTGTTTTACTGTAACAGAAGGTTTAACTGTGGCAGTGGCAGTAGCACAAGTAGAGGAGAGTCATAAAGTCAGAATTGACTCAGCAATCCTCTATCTAAAGTTTGCTTACATTGGCTGACATTAACTGCAAAATGCTACTGGTCAAACCAGACAAAGTACGGCTGGAGCAGGGAGTGTGTGAGTGTACTGAACTGAGAAAGGATGCATTTTATTGCTCATGAATCCGACTTTTTACTTTGAGATGAGAACTGTTATTTCGTCTTTCAAATTTTGCACAGCTCACTGTAAATCAACAGTTATATTCAACCTTGATTTTCTATCTAAGATATGAAACTGAATTGAGGCTGTATCTCTTATTTTTCTGAAGCTTTTTAAATGCATGGCTCCATGGATCCAGACACTGATTTGTCAGGCTCCTCTTTGTACTACCGCTGAACTCTGCAGGATGTTCAGCTTCTGTGATACCTTTTGTGCACATTCAAAACCAGTTAGAGGTAAAATGCACAGATTATGTCCTTTTTCAGGCACTTTTCATACCCTCTTTGAGGAAAATTAATGGGATCGAAATCCTCCAGAGTCCAGAGAATTACCTCATATTGCCTTTGGTCATGTCAATCAAGACAACAGGCCGTGGGAGAGATGACAGGAGGCCACTGAAACCCTGCCAAACTTAAACTGCATCAAACAAAGGAGACACATAGAGGACGTTTCTATGGGTCACTGATGGAGGACAGAGAGAAGCACACATGTTAAGTGCATAGAGCACTCTCGGTCTCACTACATAACCATCTGGAGCTGGGAGTGTGTTTAGGCCGAGCTGTGGTTCCCTTGACAGAGCTGCTTTGGTGCCAGTAAAAACCCAATTTCAGTGGGTTCTGCTGGAGTTGCACCGAGTTCACTCACTGATCATCTGGGATCAATTAGACCCGCATGAAAACATGCACCATGGAACAAGTAGGGCCGACTGAGCTCAGCGAGTTAGGGGACATCATTGTTAATGTACACAGATAACCCCTGAACATGTTAACTTCATGCCATTTTCACAGGCTGAAAATAAGGGGGACATACACAGCTGCATATGGAACTGTTTAGCACAATTATGGCAGTAACATTCAAAGTTCAAGTCACTGAAAGACGGCGGGACCATTTCCCGACCTGGAAAAAAATGTGAAAAAGCCAACCAGGAAGTTCAGCTCCACAACGGCTGAAGACCCTCCCCGGAGGTGTGAGCTTTGGGGTGTTGGTAAAATAAACCGAGAGAAGGCTGCGGGGTGGAGACAGAGAGGCTGAAGCACGGAGAGAGGGGTTGAAACTCAAAGGATGTGTTCAGCCAAATGACAAAGAGACATGCTGTATTTTCTGCCTGCAACTGTTGACAGTGAGGTCTATGGAAATTAATGGGGATGTTTTGGAAAGAGAAGATAAATGTACTTTTTCAATGCTCTGCACACTGAAAACATAATTCCATTGGACTGCAGCATTGTATTGAGGCAGCAGGAGAAACCTCAGAGACAGATACCTCAAACATGGACAAATCATGCCAAAACTATACTTCAGTTTGGGCAATACACTTATTCACTTTGTTGCAGAGAGTTATTGATACACTCTCATGTCTGCAGGCTAAATATGAAGCTACAGTCTGCAGACAGTTAGCTTAGCTTAGCACAAAGGCTGGAAACAGGGGGAAGAAGAAGACATGAAGAAGAAGAAGACATACTTTTATTAATCACAACACACACATGCTACAGGGGGAGACTGCACACACGACATAAGTCCTTCCTCCACGGCAGACCAGGAGCGGTGGGCTGCCAGCTGACAGCGGCGCCCGGGGACCCAGTTTCTTTTTGTCACCATTGGTCAGGTGGTGATTTTCTTGCATGTTTTTAGTGGGGGTATTTTATGGAGGATACCCCAGGTGAACACTGGGAGAACATGCAAACTCCACACAGAAAGGCCCTCTCTTAAAGGGCAGCAGGCACAGAAGGCATGGTGGAAGACACGCCCCCAGCGCCCCAGGCGGGTATCAAACCTGGGACCTTCTAGCTGTGAGGCGACAGTGTTACCACTGGTCCACCGTGCCCCCGAAACAGCTGGTCTGGCTTTGTTTGAAGGTAATAAAATCTGCGTACCACCACCTCTAAAGCTCACTAATTAGCATGTTACATATCTTGTTTAATCTGTACAAAAAACTGTGTTAAATGACTAGTTGTGGTTTTGCTGGAGGATTATGATGCACTATTTCCTGGCCGGGCTTGGTCACTTCCTGGAGTCTTGTAACCAGCAGATACTAAACAAACAAGGTGTAATGTGTTAATTGATGAGTTTTAGAGGTGCTGAAAGGTGAAATTTGTTACTCTCAGACAGAGCCACGCTAGCTGATTCCCTCTGCTTTCAGTATTTGTGCTAAGCTAAGCTAACCAGCTGCTGGCTGTAGCTTCTCAGTACATGAGAGTGGCACCTTTTTCATGTAACTCTCAAAACCGACCCTTACTCTGTATGAAACGAGTGACTTCTTAGAGAAAAATTGCTGATTTTTTTTTAGGTGTGGCAGCCCTCTCCTCATATTTTCCATTACCAATCTATTGCCTTTAAATAATGACAAAGAAACACTGCCAAAGAACATTCATGTCATGCTTGGACGTGCAGAAAGCCACTCTGGCGACTAAGAACTCCATGAGGTCTCAGTGTACTCGCACACTCATCAAACAGAAATGCTCGTATTTCTCTGCAGCACTAACAAGAAATCAAATTATATGTTTGGACGCCGGCTCTCTCGGTACAGCGTAAGCAAATCATTTTAACGTTTTAGGAAACAAATTGCATCAGTGAAGTGATGTTTAGAAATGTTTGTCGTCCCGAGCCCCTGTAATTGTAGCCATCAGATCACAGTGAGGGAACAGTGGATCTCACTGGGCTGAAAGGAGCTTCGTCTTACCTTTATATCCGAGCACAGCGACGGCGATGGTGAGGAGAGTACACAGCACATAGAGCAGGGCTATGGAGGTCTTCAGCGCCCATTCATTCTTACACTTGGTGCACTGGGTGCCCTCCTGGATCCCTGTGTCAAAAGAATGAAGAAGACCACGTGATTCAATACATTCTGCTGCCTATTGCACATTTTTCTGGTGCAGCGAGGTCTAAAAAGGACATGTGGGTAGAATTTGGTGTTAGCTGGGGACTCTCCATGTCCAGGAGTCCCACATCTGGACAAACAGCCCTGGAGTCCACATTAAAGAGTCCAGCAGTTCCCTTAGGGCCCGGGTGGTGAAGGGGCAGGGGACACAAAAACAATCCCCCCCACTGACTTGTTTACACTCAGCGACATGCTTATTTTCCTGAACTCAGGCTTCACTCAGCAAACTTCCTCTTTTTCAGTCGCCGCCTCTCTCGTGCGCACAAAGATTCCTTCCCAGAGAGGCACAAACAGAGTTTTACACAAGGGGCGATGAAAGTTAATCACGTGTAACGCACTTTAAACGCTGCCTCCTCCTGAATCTGCACCTTAAACTTCTCTTGGTGCAGAGTCGGTTGACTTTGGAGGCAAACTAAAAAGCTGGTGGGGACACTGGTGGAATATTCCTTTCCGAGGATATCTTTCATGACAGATGAGTGGCGAGATCCACAGTGCTGACGGGAACACAGCTGCGTTTCATTTTCAATTCAGGAAGTGTGTGTCTGCGTGCGTGTGTGTGTGTGTGGAAAGGTTGGGGGGTGCAGTCGTGTGCAGGGCTCTGCTTTTTCATGCACCTGGAATTAAACTTCAGATTCGTGATATGAAGGAACAACATGGCAACACAAAGAGCGCAACACATGACCATCGCCATCTGAAAGCCAGTCGATCACATGACCATTATTAATCAATCTGTGAGGAGCATTTACACCAAAGATTTCACCACACATCTAGTTCAAATGCATTAGATGAGGTAATACTTCGATGAATTTAAAACGCAGCGCCGATTGGCTCGTGGCGGTCTCAATGGGACTTTAGATGCCAAAGTTAACAACTTGACTCTTTCTTATGGGTGTGAAGGGATCGTTAATGACCACCGAGTGTTAAACACCGAGTCCAGCTGGAGGGGAGGCCAGCCTGAGAGAACATGAGATTTACCGTAAAGAGCAAGGGCAAGTGCTGCGAGTTTAAAAGGGTTTTAAATGTAATACTTCCAGAGTTTTGATTCTTTGCCAATGACACCTCACAGGCCAAAATACAGACCTACTTTACTTCATCCGCCTGAAGGTGCACTCTGTGTTTCCAAAAGTGCTGTATACTATCATCAAGCTCCCATTCAGCTCACTGCAGAAACATACACAGCATATGTTGGCTGACGGAGGGGCTCTTTCTCCTCACTGCTCCACAGTGTTCTCCAGCCTGATGCTAACTTTCTCTTTCTTTGCTGAACAGGTAGAGCTTTCTCCTCTGAAAACAGCAGCATGCTGCTGTTAGAAAACACACTCATGAGAGCCATTAGAAAGAATCGACACAGTAAGTTGTGGGTCGTTATAAACTAATCGGGTCCCCAAAAAGATGCTAAGAAGAGTTAAGAGCAACAGATTCCCTGTTGGTTTGTCACTGTGAGTAGCTCCTTTCAAGTCATTTGAGAGTTAATATAAAACATTTATTACAGCAGCTTTAAAGTTACTTGTTTTTTTTAAAGGTTTTAATGTAATGCTTCTTTTGACTGTTTGCCAGCACCGATGACACCACCAGCTCTGCGGCCAAGTCACAGCCCTGCTTTACTTTTTCACTTAAAGCCTCACTGAAAAATCTGTAAATAAATCTTGAACATGTGTTTCAAAGAATGGCAAAAGAAAGGCCGGCATATTTCATCAAACTGTTTCAAAGCATGACATCTTTAAATAAACAAAATCAACTACTCGTGACGCTTGTTGATTTCTTGCCAAAATGTTCATATCTTCAAAGCAAGCGGGACGTTATGTGGGGGAAAAAAATGTTTTAACAAGGGACGAAAGAAAGAAGTGTGATGGGGATTAAGAAAAGGACAAGAAACTGAGGAATCTGGAGGAAAATGGATTGTTGTTTTCTGCTTACATATTGTACCACCCACCTGAAAATGACATCAGCTTTTAGAGCCTGAAACATGGCTGACGCTCAGGCCCAAATCACGTAAAGAGCCTCGAATGGCTCCTTAAAATGTATTAACAAGTGTATATGCCTGAAAGACATTTGTCTTTTAAAAGCACAGCTCCAGCTCTGGGTGTGGAGCGAGTTAGTTCACAAAGTGGCTTCCAAACACAGCTGTGGACGAAACATCAGGAGTTACCAAAGTCTTCCCTCGCCACCGGTTCAACTGTAAGCACAGAAGTGCACTCTGGGAATACGGCCACGATAAATGATTGCATTTCGGAATCATTCAGAACTGCTGACATGTTTGAAGTGTCAGCTCATGCATGCTTCCACAATAAAGCAAACATATCAGTTCATCAGTTCACAGTAATCAAAGTGCTGCTGCCCAAATTTGCTGTTCCAATCCAAACACGCTGACAGTGTTTACAAATCTGCTGTGCTGAAATGATACCAAAACACTTTGTAAGGGTATAAACTATTACACAGGCAGAAGGCTTTTCCATTTCAGCGCTGCTCTGATGAACTTCAGATGCTCAGCGGATAAGTGGAGAATTTTAGGTTGGCTGTCAAATATGGAGGACACCTGGCATAACACAAGACACATGGCTGACAACACAACAGCAAAGGCGAGATTTCAGTTTCGCAGCTCCTCTGTGAGCTCTCAGAGAGAGCAGACGTGAGCTGGAGCAGCTGTAATCTTTTCAACCCCCAAGTGTGGACACACCAGTGGGCTGTCTAAGGCTCCATCAGGGGCTGTGACCTGCTTGCTGTTCATTTCCCAGTGGGTCACTTCCTGGATGAGTGGGACAAATAAGAAGACAGATGCCGGACTGGACTGCTGACTGAGGCTTTAGGAAAACATTTGTGTTTTCTTCATTTGCACCAATCAGTGGTGTACTGGAGAAGTGGACATACCCTTAATTTGTAAGTCTGAAAAGATCAAGATCAAGTAGTTTGCTTCATCTTTCCTATTAACTTCATTAAGTACATATCCCAAAGGCCATTTATTATGTTGTTATTTGAGGGACACCAATGGGGGAGGTAGGCCACACATGGAATTTTTTTTTTCTAGGATGGTCAAGGCCTCTGATTGCTACTTTTGATTGATACTCTGCCTCTGATTTGCTTAACCTTGTACTCTATCATAATCGTAACCAATCACTACTCCTCATGCTTTACCAACTCAAACACTGAAGTCAGCGAGTACTAGCCAGCCAGGAAGAGCAAGGTGAGTTATGCCTTCGCCATACTAGGAAAAAAACACACTACGGAAAGATGCACATCATTGTGGATTTGCTTGTGGGTCTACTCACTGCTGACTGGAAAATAAGTTATATACGCTGCATAGAACATGAATCTGATAAAACATTCAATATCAGCTTTCAATACCAAAAAATTCTGGAAATGGTTTGGTTAATATCAAAAAAGTACTGATGGTCAATAACTAGCCTTAGTTAATCTTGATTCTGCTCACTGTCAGTCACCACATACCTACACAGATAGAGGAGTGAAGGTTTACACTGGGCTAAATTTGGTTGAAAAGTGACTGTTCAGGTTACTTATAACTGTTCTTTTTACAGTATTTAAATGACTACATTTCAAGGTCAAGCAAGTCCTAATTACACCTTAAAAAGGTAATCACTGAAATCGGTTAAAAGGATGGTTATATGTAAATAGAGACACCTATACAGTTCACTTTTGGAGCCACATTTAGCCCAGTTTGAACTTAGACGCCTAGGTGTCTTTCAAACTGCAAATTACCAAAACCATGCTTACATGGGATGTGGCACATGTCACATTCATGTCCTCTGACTCGAGTAGTTTTTGTTAGCAGGAACAGAAAGTAATTTTCAAGATAGATTTGGACAAAGTTTGTATTTGAAAATGATAAACAAAAAATAGGCCGACCTCACCAGAAAGACGATCATCTGTATGAGTAAGGTACTGCGACCCATATTTCCGTTTATTGTCAGGCGGTGACCTCTAGTGGCCATAGTAATTATGAGGGAACCTAACGAGGAAGTCAGGTGACGTACAAAGAACAAGTCCACATATGGAGGAAAGTGGGGTGAATGGACGGGCCAAAGAAACAAACAGAGGACATTCTGCTGTTCATGTCCCGTGTGACACCAGATATTGACCTATTTTCACTTATGTAACGTACTGAAATTACGTAGAAACCCAAACCATGATGTTTCCAGAAACCTAACCAAATAGTTTTGGTGCCTAAACCAAAGCAAATGGCGACCGTTTCACAACGCTAACCACATGACGATGAAGGTCCAGTCGTCAGTGGTACTCTCTAATGGTCAAATATGTCGTTTTGGGAGTCATTGGCCTATCAGCCTATTCAGTCGTTTAGGTATGAGGACATGTTGAAAAATATAAACTACACTGTCGACAAAGACAATCAAATAGGTTTTGACTCTAAACTAAATAAAGTTAGAAAACCAAACATCATCATGAAGCACCGCAGAGACACCAGGAAATGGCGCCGCTCCACATTCCCTGACTGTCTGTTTACATGACAAATGGCCAGATGGACACGAGAGAGTCAGGACAAACGTCTTTCACACAATCTCAAATATCTGTCTCACAAACAGAGCCCAGATGCACAAATCCTAACACATGGATAGAATATCTGGAGATTGTATCGTGAAGTTTGGCTGCATGCAGAGTTATGTTTGCCTGCTGATACAGTGAAAAAGCTTCTGGAGTGACAGAAATCTTAATGAATGTTCAAAATTAGGAAGCAGAAAACGTGAAGCAGGCTGTGGAAAAACATACGTGGACACTGACCTCCTTGTTCACAGTTTCACATCGGGGACTCGGTTTCCTTTAGTTGCTGCTCGTCATTAAATCAGACACTGATTCGTCATCTTTCCCCTTCGCCTCCACAGTCAGACGCAGCCGGATCTGACCGACCACAACCGCAAAAACAACCATCGTCCAGGATGCTCAGACCACAAGCTGACAACAACACTTTTACTGCTCGAAGCAAAACAAAAATGATGCTCTGAAGACAAAGAGCCTTCCCAAAACAAGAACAACCAGTGGGCTTTTAAATGTGAATGGATTCCCTGTCATTGTGTGCTTTGGCTGGATAAAGCCACCCATTGTTCCAGCAAAACATTGAAAAAACATCCGGACAGTGTCCACCTTAGATGCAATTAAGTGTCTCCAAGTCTGTGTCTTTCACCAGCCTCATTTCCTGTAACAGAGGATTACCCAAACATCATCTTTTTCATCTCAACATGGCTTACCCTGACATGTCTTAATAATGTCCACAGCCAAGGACTGCTGATACATGGGCCTCGCTCATTAAAAGACAATGTTTATTTACTGTAAATAGCAGAGGGGACGCTATAGTAACGGATGAGAACACAAAGCTGTGAGCTGAGGTCACACAAACTGTGATTTGGATCCCTGCCTTGCCTAACACACACTCAACCCCTTTCCAGGAACCAGAGTGCAGATTACTCCAAGAGGGCAATCAGTGAATTATACCTGGCACCAAAGACAAAGAGAGGAGTTCAAGACAAACTACAGCGGTGGAAGAAGTCCTCAAAGCCTTGACTGAAAGTGTATCAGCATGGGATGATAAGTCATGCATTTTAAATTAAACAGTACTGTGAAGAAGAGAGGTAACTTTTTGTGTTCACTTTCCACTATTTCAGGGCAGTTAAATGAAAGAGAGACAGAACAAGGAAAGCAACTAGGACATAAGAAAAGATAGAAGGGAAGACAGGACGTTTGAGAGAAAGAAGGAAAAGGATACAAGGAATAAAAAAAAAGCAATGAAGGCAGATAAAATGAGAGAAAAACATTGGAAAAGGAGACAGAAATGCGTACAGAAGGATCAAAGAGGGGCAGAGAGAAGAAACAAAGGAAGAAAAAAGAGACAGAAAGAAGTCATCCAAATGAAATGACAAAATATGTCCATGCCGTCCAGGATGACACATACGAGCGCTTTCTGATATTATGCCACGATCGACATCATCGCTGTTTCAAAATTAAATCCATTTTATGATGTGACAACCCTACAGTTAAGGTTTGGTTACATTCAGGCACAAAACATCATGATTTAGGTTAAAATAAGTGCTCGGTTAAGGTCAGGGAAAGACCTTGCTTTGGGATACAATTACTACTTGGCTTCATCGTCACGCTTACAATAATATGTGGTTATGGTTAGAGAATGACCCGGTCACAATTATAAAAGAAACTAACACTGACTCTCAGCATAGAAACAGGAAATAAACAAGTCTCCTGCGTTAAAATCTGACATTTCATCCAACCACCTCGACCCTTGTGACTTCAGAATTACTGAAGCTGCTGGAGGACTTTGTCCCTTGAACATACAAAAAAAAAAATAAAGTCTTGTTCTATCTTTTAAGTGTTTATATAAATGTTTTCAAAGCTATAAAATCATAAAATGCACATAAGGAGTCATAACATGTACAAAACAAACACAGGTTGACTTAAGAATGGGCGATATGGTAAAAATCTTCATGGTATATGTAATTTTATATCGTGGTAACGATATATATCACGATACATAATACATAATTTCGTTCGGCAAATTCGTTAAAGAAATGGTTGGATCCAACTGTGTTCGATTTTCAAAATCCAGACCACATCCACGACACGGAAGTTCATAACAAGTTCTGTCTCATCTTGGGTCAGCTGAGATGCCTCCTGCTCTGTGTTTACACTTATCGCCACCTACTGTTGCTCTCATGTCAAGTGAGAATGTAGTCAGCTGTCCTGCTGCCCAAATCAAATTACCTTCGCAAGATGATGCGAGACTCCAGCCCTGATTTGCTACGTAGCCGACTCCCAATATACAGCACAGACACCGAGGGATAGCTCTAGCTATGGAAGCAGTTTTTGTTAGCAGGAGCAGAGAGTAATGAGGGGAGCTAACGAGGAAGTCAGGTGACATATGAGGAGCAAGAAAGTTCACATATGGAGGAAAGTGGGATGAATGGACAGGCCAAAGAAACAAACAAGTCAAATCTCTAAGCATTTCTAGTATCGTATCACCAACACTAGGTTGAGTTAATCCTCTTATACCCTCAGTAATGTGTCACAGAGTTAAGGCAAGTCACTTACAGGGTTCCCGAACTCATGGATTTGAGATATGAGATTTTTATGTGACAACAGTTAAATTGATATAATTTGAAATCTAAAATCTGAACATGCAAAGTAACTAGTAGCAACAGATGGCAAATAAAAGGAGTATAAAGTACTTAAAGCTAGTGTTTGCTGCTTTAAAATGTTCCAACGTCGGCACCCCCTAGTGGTGGTTCTTGAAAAGCTCTGTGGGAGACAGCAACACATGTTCACCAGCAGCTTGTGGATTCAACCCAGGAGATCGATGGAAGTGACACAAACTGCTCCAGTTTTCACCAGAACTGTCATGTTTCTGCAAACAAAAGCGACACAACATCCCATAATAATTCCACAAGTAGTCTCTTAAAGCCCAGTTGTTGACTAAACGCATCTTTACCCCCTCTGACAGTCTCATTACATCACAAAGACGGTGAACGGCTGTTATCCAACAACATTATCTCTGCTGATTGTGAAACATGCTTTTTTTCGCTGAATGCCAAAGCTGTCGTTTGTTTCTTATTGTTTTTTTTTTTGTATTTTGACATTGCAGTTGTCTTTCATGCCATCTGTCCTTCATTACTCAAACTGAAATGAGAAGTTTTACAAGATCTCTGATACACTGTAAGCGAAGCCAAGATGTTTTAGAGTCAGGAGGGAGATGATGGCTCAATGAATGAGTCATACGCCGCTCAGCTTTCTCAATGGCATGATGAGGTGGCCTGCACTGAATCATGTGCTGCAACAGTGTGTGTGCACAAGAATGTGTGTGTGTGCGTGAGATCGAGTGAGCTGGTGCATGACTTTCACTGTTGGTAGACATAAATCAGTGACTTTCAGACACTTCTAACCTCTGCTTGATTGTAAAGAAAGAGCCTTTGGGGTATTCTCACACTTAAAATGCGTCGATCTGTGATGTTTGATGCGTTCCAGGTGAAGTTCTGTGATGTTTTCATTTACCTCCTTGGTGTGTCTACTTTTCCCCAGCTTATCTTGGCAACATCTATCTTAGTTCTTACAGCGAAATTTCCTAGAAGGCATCAGAAGTTAACTTTGTAGCTGCAAAGAAAATAGATTTTATCTCTTTACACAAGCCCGATTCCAAAAAAAAGCTGGAAATAAAATGCGATCAGTTGCAAACAAGCTGTGTTTACTGACAGTGGTTTTACAAAGTGTTCCTGAGCTTACGATGACAGTGGTGAACCTCGCTCCATCCACGCTTGTGAATGACTGAGCCTTTCCTTTCATACCCAATAATGACACTATCACCTGTTACCAATGAACCTGTTTACCTGTGGAATGATCCAAACAGGTGTTTTTGGAGCATTCCACATCTTTCCCAGTCTTTAGTTGCTCTTGTCCCAACTTGTGTGAAACATGGTGCTGCATCAGATTCAGAATAAGCAGATATTTACAATAATCAATGAAGCTGGTGAGGTGAAACATGAAATTTATTGTTTTTGTGCTGTTTTCGGTTGACTGTATGTCAAAAAAGATTAGGAAGTTCTCACATTCTGTTATATTTATGTTTTACGCTGCGTCCCAAACGAAAACAGACATGGAAGTGATCATGACATCACTAATCGGCTCTTGTAACAGTACTTTTGGTTGGACAGTCCTCTAAAGGAACATGCAAGGAGAGGTGCTGTGCTGAACATGATCCACAGCCAATGCATGAAGCTCTCTCACAGCGGAGGTCCTGGCTGCATGGTTACCCCATCCAATAACTCTTTAACAGCTTGGAGAATATGCTCCGTCCTACAGCACAACCACCGCGTGCACGTCGAGGCTGTACCTGCCAATGACGCAATCAGAGGAAGTGCAGAACGAGGGCCAAAGGGTTCTGAGTTCATGGGATGGCTCTGGGGCCCTGCAGGAAACCGACACCATCCAGGCTCCGTGTGTGGCCTGATTTAGTCTCTTTTATTACATGCAATGGAAACCATACGCCTCCATCACATGAGACCGGTGGGCACGTTGCTCACGGTTATAAGTGAACGAAGAAGGGTGAGAGGAGACGTGAAGACAGGCAGGACAAGGCCATCGCTCAGCTGCAAAATGGTTGACTTTGGAGAAAAAAACAAAATGTGAGAAAATATGAGGGAGAGTGTGGAAGCAAAATGATTTCAAGATTTGAGAGGTGGAGAGAAAGCAGTGACGGATGGACTTTGAAAGCCAGTAACCCCTGTCACATTGCCCACAGCGAGCCAAGAACCTCTCAGGGACTGTGACATGGGCCAGGTCGTCCACGTTAAAGTGGGAACAAGAGAAGAAAAGTGGTGCTTTCTGACAGGATATCTCTGAGTTTTGTATCCCGGCCAACAAAAGGCATTGTCGAATTGTGAGGCAACCAGCATTGCAGCATCCAGCAGCTCTCCCAGGCTCCAACTGTCTGCCGCCTCGCTGTGGGGGAGCGAGGCAGAACTTTGTTTTCCACATTAAGATTTTCTAATTCATGTGTCAGATCGCCTTTGATCCGGTGACAGGTTTATGGGGCGGCATTAGACACATATTAAAAAGGAAAGAGACAAGAAGTAGAAAATGAGGGTTTCTGTTAAAACACAGTATTTTGTCTCACTGAGTGCTTTAACATGCTGAAAATCTCTTGCTTGTGAGCGGTGCAACACTTATTTTATGCCTCTGGAAAAGTGTCACAGGAAATGTTTAAAGCTGCATTAACTGATTTTTTTGGGACCACTTGGGGCAGCTGAAAAACGCTGACATTATCACATTATGAATCCTTTGCTGTGAATATATAACAGCTGCTCGTTTGCACTTCCAGCAAACATGGAGCATTCATTTAGAGCCATGCTCAATATTTAGCTTTTACCTTTGTGTTTTAGCTCTGTTTTTGGTCTCCACCAACTGCTGAGGCAAATATTTTGCAGCTAAATGCTCAACTATGTTGACCAGCTAGTTGCTAACTTTGTCTGTCTGCTGCTTGGTGCTGGAGATGCAGTGTGTTTGTCAGAGGGTTTTCAGAAAAAACAGCTCACTGCTTTTGCTCCAAGTGCGACTGATAAGAGTGGAGAGGAGGCCATAAAAACCAAAACAACGCTAAAAGACACTAAAGCAGTTTCACAAAAGCATTTTTGTGCTCACTTGTCTTTTCTGAAAAAGGGTTAATGTGCTGAATGTTAGATGGAGAAACCTTTTCCAAACAAGCTCTGCAGATCAGCTGTTTCCGCTCCAGAAGAAGAAGAAGAAGAAGAAGAAAAAGAAGACGAAGACAGGTTAAAACATCTGCATATCGCAGATCTGATGTGACCTTCCTCACATTAATAGTTGGTGCCACCTACTGCTCATCCCAGTGAACCATTGGCTTGGTGGTATGGTGGCACAAGTGGTAACACTGTCGCCTCACAGCTAGAAGGTCCCGCTTCGAATCCCGCTGTGGGCGCTGGTGGCGTGTCCTCCACCATGCCTTCACCATGTCTGCCGCTCTGTGTGGAGTTGGCATGTTCTCCCTGTATACTCCATAAAAATAACCCCACTAAAAACATGCAAGAAGATCACCACCTGACCAATGGTGACGAAGAGAGTTGGGTCACCGGGCGCCGCTGTCAGCTGTCAGGAGGAAGGATGGGTCAAATGCGGAGGAATTAATTTCACGGGAAGCATGACATGACGCATGTAGTGTGCAACATGATGTGTGATGTGATAATGAAAAGTATGATTCTTCTTCTTCTAAATAATCCCATCAGAGTTGTGGATGGATAGATGGATGGATGGATGGATGGATGGATGGAAACAAGCATTTATTCGCAATTTTTTTGATGATTTTCTCAAAATTCTGTGAAAATTTGTTTTCTTGAACAGAAGGAATCTCGAGTCGCCCTCCAGCTTGCAAACCTCTCTGGTCACACACAGAGAGCTGACCAAGCTGCCCACTCCTCAACCCACCATAATAACATCTCACCAACTGATAGTAAAGGTAGAGAAATAAACACTTCTAAGATGGTTTTCAGATGAGCTGCGGTCAGACAGGCAGGCGGGCTGTGGCAGCATCCACGGCCTCTCCCGGCCTGCAGCCCTGCCCCCTCCCACGAGCCCAGAGGCCCCCGCTCGGCTCTGCACAGACTCAGTGCTCGCTGCAGTTACACAAACAGGTCGTCTTTCCACAAAACTACATCAACAATGGAGCAGAGAGCGGGAATGGACTTACTCAGCTCAGGGATTTGGGGCCCACAGAGCGACTTGGGTTTTAGTTACAAACCAAAACATCGGAGTTTAAGCACCCTAAACGTTGCAGCTCTCTCGTCAGTGAGTGTGTTTCTTTTTGTGTGTGTGTGTGTGTGTGTGTGTGTGGCCCACCGGTTAATGACCATCACATTAGCATCCAGAATTTGATAGCCTGCCTACGCTCAACTTTGAAGGAAATACAACACCATCAGCAAAAAGAAGCAGTGAGTTCAAAGAGAGAAGTCAGGAGAGCAGGACAAGAAAAACAAAAGAAACACTTTATCCAATGAAAAACAGGTTCAAAGGCTGTTTGTCTAAAGTCAGGCTGCCATTCAACTGTGAGAAATGATCACAAACTGCAGCACTTCACAATATAACCATACGGTATTTGAATCTTATTCCCTTTCATAATAAAATTGCA
Source organism: Chaetodon trifasciatus (assembly GCA_037975065.1). NCBI lineage: Eukaryota > Metazoa > Chordata > Actinopteri > Chaetodontiformes > Chaetodontidae > Chaetodon > Chaetodon trifasciatus. The sequence continues at coordinate 5,242,812 of JBBMOE010000016.1, read as the reverse complement.
ACACAAGAAAATCTGAGAATCGGTAATTCTCTTCCCGTCAGCATTTTCAGGGATCCAGAACCATCCTGCAGAGCCGATCTGGGCCTGAGCTTCTGTCTCCGAAACCGCATCTGATCGCCGTCTACCCTCCCAGGTCAGGTCTCCAGCTGGTTGCCTCAGGTGCCAGTTAAAACGTGAAAACCACTGTTGAGACCCCCGCTGCCGACGGAGTTCTGGCACGTACTTCAAAGACAAATAAACGTCTAAATGTCACCAGTCGGAGAAAGCCAGAAATAAATAACATCATGTTTTCCCTCTGATGAGCAGCTGAGATAATAAACCACAAAAAAGTATTCGAGGGATTAAAATCCACCTCTTTCTGCCTCGTCTGCACAGCGTCCACAACGTTTATCTGTCTGCTGGTTCACCATAAAGTTTATTTCTCTTAGACAGTATACATCAATAAACGTTACAGTACATATATCAGAATTAGTCTTTGGATCTCCAAAGTAATCTTCAGGATAAGTCGACACAAATGCGTCTGGCCATGTTATCGCTCATCAGATTTGAATTCCCATCAAAATCTGATGAGTAGTGTTGAAATATCGCTTGTCAGATGGATGAATGAACAAAAAGTCTGCAGCAGAACGATCTTATCTTCACAAAGACTTGACGTTCAAACATCTACGGCTAAAAATATCCAGTTGTTGTAATGGCAGGTCGAATTTCAACCTCAGTCGACTGTCGCGCTCCATGTCTGACTAAAACAGCGTCTGAAATGTAAATGTGCTGAACTGCACTTCCTGCTCCGCTGAGGTGCTGCCAGATAAAACCAGGAAGGCTTAGATTTTTGGGATACTTGAAGGAAAGCCGGTTGGGAGAAGTCTCTATGGGACGCTTCTTTTTCAGAGCGCGACGGCACCAGCCAAGCTCGTCACCAGGTCGACCGCGTGCGTCACCGGCCCTGCCAAACGGACGGAGGACACCCGAGCACCTCCGCTTTGAACGTCTTCCACCTCCAGCACATCAGCTCTGGACTGACAGTTTCTCTCCTCCACTCGACCCGGTGGTTTCTGGTCTGGCGTTGCTTGTGGGTAAAGTCGGTATAACATTATGGCCATCGTGGAGGGAGCCGCTCTGTGATTTCAGGATTGCTTGTAATAAGACGCTCTATCATTTGACAGTGGCTTCGAGAGAACATGGAGGGCTGTAAAATGTGAATACGGCTGTGGTCTGTGTGTTGTCAGGTGGTTAGACTGCCTCAAAGGGGCTGAGAATCAGTTGAATTACACATGAAGTGAGCCTTAAGAATACATAAATGGGCAAAAAGTGGATGTCACATGCAGTTTGTGGTTATGTAATCTTGTAGTTGATCAGATTTTGAGCTTTACAGGTGATATTCTTTCATAAAGTGTCAGTGAAGCAGCATTTAATGCTGGAAATGTAAGTAGAGACGGGTGTTTTGAGCAAAATCTGCATTTGCTCAGAAGGTGGAAACTTCGGAATGGAAACAAGAAGTTACGATCACTTGGAGGATTTGCTCAGGACAATAATTCATATTCAAGAGTGAGAGAAAACCACAAATTATTAAATTATACAATTTTCCTCCAAAGTCAGCAAGACAAAATACAAAAAGGAGCAGGTCTGAGGGTCGGTGGGATGCTCTCTGAGGTGGGTATAACAATGGAAATGCCTTCTCTTCTGCGGCATCCATGGTGCTGGAGGTGCTTCTGGGTGGCCCGCCACGTCTGCGGTCGGATGCGGGGGCGTGGTTTGTCAGGCTGAATGACAACGAGCCATCTTCTCCCCGCCGCCGGTCAGGAAGAAGAGGACGTTTTTCTGCCAAGGTATGCTCAGACAGACGCGCTCCAGACATGAGGGTGGCACGCTCTCCTACCTCAGAGCAGCCTGCAGACAAGGCGAAGCGTCAGGATGCAGGAGGAGCTGTCTGACATCTGGGCAGTGAATCGCAGGGAGGCGATACCACTCACTGAAAGCAGTAATCAACACCAGACAATGGCTTTATATTACTCCACTGTTTGTTTAGGGCAATTTAGAAGAAGTGCTGGGAGGAGAAACTCTCTAAATGATGGAAGAACTGAATCTGTGCTGCACTGTGATTACTGTATTACTCCAACAGCAAGATCTGATAACCAGAAACAACTTGTAATTAAACCGCTGTGTATTCGCAACCTTTTCAGCAACGTGTGCAGAGACGAGTAACAGAAATCTGTGAAAGCGCTCGTGCATCACCCTGTATCGACTTACAGGATTACGGGATTTACTTTAACAATTCGACAGTGGAAATGAGAAACAATAGCAGCAGGATTTTACATCTGAGGAAATCTGTCCTTAAAGAAAGTTCCATGCAAACATAAGCTGGTGAATGAGATGAGTTATTCGTCTCCGTAGAGAAATCTTGGCCTGGACTCAAGTGCTGCCATTCCATTCATACCACAAGAAAAAGAGTCCTAATCCTACAGTTTGTACAGCACACATATCTGTGTCTGTCTCAGGCGTCCATCCAGGTCATAGTATATCCACGAATGCTTAGTCAAAGGTGTCTCCACTACTGTAGACAAGTCCAGCTGCCTTTACCTTAGCACTCCTGGATATCACATGTTGTATATCCCACAACATAATAGTGATTTTAACTTTGCCTTTTTATACATCTATATTGTTTGATCCATAATTTGAACAGTGGAAACAGTGAAGATGTAGATTTCGTGGATTTAAGGTCCAGAGGCTTGTCCATTTTCATGTAAGGTTTAGCACCGTTGTTTTTAATCTTTTCACGCTCTGCCTCTTCAGGGACCTAAAACATTTTCTCTACTTGACATTTTTCTTACTGGCAGTAAAACAAACCAAACTACAATAAAACTGCTGTATATTTATGGAGTGATGTGTATAGTTTGCTTATTGCATCTCACGCAGTCTCTTTGCTCTTTCTATGATGTCCTGCTACTGTCTGTCTGCACAAAAAACTTGCTATTTTTGGCAAATCACTGGTTCCTTAACAGCTCCACCGTACATGGGAGGCTGCAGGCAGTGGACATATGGAGTCAGTGAACACAGACTACAGCGAATGTGAACCGCATCAGGACAAACTCTGCATGTTCAGAGCCGCTTAAACTCTGTCAGGTGTGTGATCCTTGGAAGAACAACAGAAATATAGTGCATCTTAGTCCTTTATAATTTGTTAATTACCCATATGCATGCATGACGAGCATTGTGCAGAGCTGTGCGAGGTGCCAGAGAATGACTGCAGTGAACTCCCTCTGTCTGCAGTCTTAGCCACACATGGAAAATGTGATAGTCATTATGCATCTGACAGAGTTTTGGAGCCGAACACTGTTCCTCTCCGCTTCAACTCCCTTTTGCAAACCAGGAAGCTGTAGGTTGATCTTGGCAAGAGTCACAGTCATTTTTTCCCCCCTTTCATTAACATTTTGGGCTGTGAACAACAGATTTAGGGGGTTTTATTACTTGTACTAAAAGAGGAGAAATTAGAATCCCCACGTTCGCTGTTAAAGTGGGCCTGTGTGAGCTGCTGCCGGAGGTGCTGGAGAACTCTCAGTGTTCGTGGACACGAGAGACTCGCAGGCATAAAACTTATCAGTTTGTACTACAACAGTGTGATGTTGTGAGTTATTGTGAGGCTGAACACACACACACACACACACACACACACACACACTGGAGGGAATACAAGTGTAAGAACTAATGCTCGAGCATGTTCCCTGCAGAACAAAGAGCTGCCAAATGGAACACAAGCAAGAACACAAGGAGGCACTGAAGGAACGCAGGTGTCTTGAAGCGGCTTCTCTTCGCCCTGCTATTCTTTATTTAATCACCAAATCAATGACTCACACCCCTTGTCTGAACACCCCCTTAAAGGCACTTAAATAGAGGCCATACTGAGCTCCAGAAACCCTCCCTGACATCTGCATGTGGGTCACGTCAAGGACACCGGGGGTTATTATGGTGTGTGAGAGCTGGGGGGGGGACAGTGATGGGGTTTGCTGCTTTTCTTCACTCTTAAAGGTGAGTCAGAAAACTCACTGACAGTTGGATGATCACAGGCCAGATTGAAAATAGCAGCTAACTACCAGCACATGTGTTGTTCTGGCAAAAACATAGCCGATTGACGCCTGCTCTTCGCATCCAGCGCCCGGAGTCACGTTACTGCTGTTTTATTCAGCCTAATGAAGGCGAGAAAAAGAGGGAGGGGTTTGGAAAGTTTGGACAGAAGTTTACGGGATGTGTCCGAACCGACTTTGATGTTAAAACCATCAATTGTGCCGTTTCTCCACCTGCTGTCCAATGTTGAAAGACGTATTAAGATCATTTACTGAAGGTGTCAGTCCACTGACTTCACGTGTCGCACTGAATTAACAGCCCGTGAGTAAAGCAGTTGGATGAAGTCCTGGAGGAGTTTTCTACAGTCTGAGAAAGTTCCTCCAATTTCATCATTCAGGTATCAACATCGACAGGAGGTGTAATGAAAGATGCTATCAAGATGCATTGTGGGAAGTGTAGGGTCCAAGGGTTTTGGATCTTGACCCATTCTGCTTCCATTTTGCTTCAATTGTTCATCAATGGCCACTCACTCACTTTTTATCCTCTAAAATCCAAATTCTAAGATCTTAAGAGAGTTTATTTTATGCTATAATCCAAAAGCTAATGGAAGAATCCATTGGCTTTTTGTTGAGGGAACCCAGATGCTAACTTCCAGGTTAGCCGACAGCAGCTCTGTAGTTCAACTGACTCATTCGACAAAATTCATTTTAACTTGTAAAACTATTGAGCTGTGTGATTTATAGCAATGCATCAGATTGTATTCACTGATAAATAAAATCAATATTAGTCATATTTATCATATCAGGATGCATCAACGCCACGAAACTTACAAGAACAAACAGAAAACGTGTGGAAAAAATAAATGTAAAATGTCAAAATGCCGTCAGATTCACGCAGTTAAGACATTTTTCCTTTTAGACTTTTGTGTAAAACTGACCCACTTCAGTAAAAGTAGCTTCACACTTGAAGACAGCATGTGTGTAAATGTATTTAGCTTCTTTCCACCACTGCTTCTGTCATCCTGGACCGTACCACTGTAAACTCAAAAATGTGTTCATAAAGCTCCTCTGTGATCTGCTGCCATTATCCTGTTTGGCCTCTCTTCACATTCAGACAGCTCTGTGGGCTTCCAGGTTTGAAAGGGTTGAATTATAACAGAGAAGTGTCTAAATGCCTGACAGCAGGAGTAATTAAGTCTGAAAACTGCAGCGCTAAACTAAGGTTTTTAACGACATGTGTGAGGGTCATAGATGCCCTAAAGGTGTGTGTGTAAACAGTTCCAGCTGGATTTTACACTGTTACCTCATTTTCTTTATCTACCACCATCACACACACTCAAAAACCCTCATCTCCTCACAAAGAGCTCCTCTCATGCTCCTCCACAGCCATCCATCCACTTCCTGCTCTTCTCTTAGAACCAGCTGCATCGCCTCCACCTTCTCCCGCTTCCTTTTCACTCCCCTCCCATCTCCTGGGATAAAATACCCTCTGGCCCAGCGCCCCCTGCTCCTCTAGCTCATTCAGCATCTTGGGTGTTATCTCTCCTCCTGTCCTGTCCGCTGGTGTGAGATTCTCCCAAAACCAGATACCAGGAAATCCCTCATTCCAGGTCTGTACATCATCTTTTTGTTTACACCGCAGAGGCTTCAGTTTTAACAGCCTGCTGCGAAAGTCTATGGGAGAACTTTCCTCCCCTGCACAGAGAAAATACAACTTAAGCCTAACATGACAAACAGAGAGATGGAGCTGGTTTCTATAACCCACTGGCTGACATCCGACTCATTTATAGTCTCTGCCTACATTTTTCTCTCTCATCCACACAGACACCGGCACTTCATTTGTCTCTTTCTCCTCGTGTCACCACATTAAGGTCTCAATTTGTCTTAAATGTGCTTTGGGGTGTTTTCAGGGCTCCCAACTGCTTTTAAAACACTTAAGCGCTTGTGGGTATGAATATCTCTAAGACAAATCACTTACTAAATAAGACATGTGCCCCAGGCTGTGGCACTTGAAATATAAAAAACATTGAAGAGAAAACCTCAAGGAAAACAGACAATTTGACTGTCACATCATCATCAGAGCCAAACAGAGCAGACACACACAGTTGGGTTTATATTGAATGGCATGATTAGTCAATAAGCAACAGGTGTGGGGCAGCAGACCACAAATAATCAAGAACAGGTGTTGAAGAGGCGTGACACCTTCTGATAGAGGGGAAAAAATGTGTCATAAAACTAAAACATGTGTGCTTGAAAATGAATTTATGGCCTTGAAATCAATTTAAATCACTAGAGAACTATCTTTACTTTGCATGTGGAGGAATGGTGGATATTTATGTTGACACAGCACAGCTTTCAAATCAGTGATTTCACCACAAAGGTTATGAGTAAAACACAAAACCTCAGCAGCCAGTTTTCACTTCCTGATTTTTACCAGACAAACCCTGTGTTTTACTGCTGTCTGCACCATTTTAGCAGGTGACTTTAGTAAGTGTTTTCCCATCCCTGTCTGCTCCCGACAACAGGTGTTTAACCCGCTGCATACTCAGGTCAGGTACCTCTGTGCCTGGAGCTTCTACGAAAGCTAATTTCAACAGAGAAAGTCACTGTGAAAAACTGAAATGAAGCTGCAATAGCTGATTTTTTTTGGCCACTTGGGGGCAGCAGAAACAATCTATACACACAACACTGACATACTATCACCCTTTAAGTTGGTGTGGTAACATGTAAGCAAACAGCTGCTGATACAGAGCAACATTCGCATCCATTTAAGTCATGTTTGGGTCCACTTAATGAATCTAAGGGAGTACTCACACCTGCCTTGTTTGGTTCGAACCAAACCAAAAAAATCGCTGGTGTGGACCTTTTGGGCTGGTGTGATTACAAACCATCAAACTCTGGTGTGGACCAAACAGCTGGGCCGAGACCCAGCCAGAGAGGTGGCCTCAGTTTGCTGGTGTGGTTCCTGGTGCGGTTCACTTGATATGTGAAAGCGACCCTGCTCGGTCCGACCCAGTTCTAAAAATTATATGCCTTTTTGGACGCAACAGGCCTCCATTGCTGTGGACATTATGCAGGCATTATGGGGAATATTGTTATGATTAGTGCGGTAACTCCAAAGATTAGCAGCATGTTAAAATGAGTCGTGGCTCAACATGGAGCGAAGAGGAGACGAAATGTCTTTTGGAGATATGGGCTCCTCCCCCTTTTTTTACCACGTTACCCCGCGTAACCCCGCCCCTGACCGTTTTGTCCAATGATTCAACGATCTTTGCACACATGTGGGTTTGTTGACAAATTCTGGGGCTCTTGCGAAAATTGCAATGTGAAAAGGAACCGTAACAAACCAAAAAGGAAACATTGTATTTTGGTCCGAACCAAAGACAGTGGACCAAAGGACTTTCCTGGTCTGAATACGCCCTACGTCCATTATTCGCTCTCTTTCAGCTCTGTTTTGGTCTCCACCACCTCTGGAGGGAAAGTATATGCTGTAGCTCTTTTGCTCCACTATGAACCAAAACCCCTATTTTGGTTTTGGTTCTTTGATTGTATCAGTTCTTATGGGAAAATGCAGTTTAGGTAACTGGAAATAAGACATGCAGACTTGATGAACTATGAGAGAAAATGAAAACATAAGAAGCAAAAAGAGAAGCTCAATCAGATCAAGACAAATACATTTCTGCTCACACAGAAGACGTGCTGACTGTGAAATCTCAAGGCCAAAACAACATTTTTGACAGTGGTAAGGCAGACATTTAAGAAGGCTTTGTACACTTCACAAAACTATTAAGTGATCAAAACCTGCCATGCAATTTTCAGAGAGAACTAAGAGGCAAAATCTGAGAAAACCACAACACAACACTGTAAAGAAAAGGCCAAGAAACCACAGCAAAGTGCACGAAAATCCCCATCAAACGTTCTGACAAACACACTGCAATGTACCACATGACAGCGTGTATTAAATGTGTCACGGTCTGACAAAAGCTGGCCAGCAGTGTCAACATAACCATGTTTGATTCCATGTTAACCAGGATGGATGAGGTGGTGGGTGAAGTGTCATTATGACTACAGCTGAAGGTGGTTGTGAAGACGAGGAATGCTCTTTGCCAGAGAAACCCACCGGACCGAACCGAGCCCCGGCTGTGCTGACACAGCTGGTTCCACGCAGGCACAGACGGCCCAACGCCATGCTCGGCTCCAGGAATGTTCCGGGCCTTGCTGGAGAAACCATAACAAGTGCAGGAAATAGATTAGTGCACTCTGGGCTCCGCACCGGCCGCAAACCTCCTGAGCCCGGCCTCTCCAAACCCACATGTGTGGGAACAGGAGACGCAGCAGCGGAGGGAGTAAGACCCCCATCCAGACATCAGCGCTGATCCCAGGGGGACCTGCTACGAGGAGCAATCAAGCCCCCATTATTTCGTGACTGGCCCTGACTCCTACCTGCAGACCAACATGCCAGTCCTCCAGTAAAAACAGCCCAAAGTACAGTCATACTTACAAAACATGTCACTTGTAACTGGAAGCTCACTGAACTGTGAAGCAATCACACTTTGTTATTGTCGATGTATGATGTTTAATCTTTAATTTGACAGGAAGTCTTATTCACTTGTTGTTGTCCTGACTTAACCTCAACCTGTTTTGTGCATTTCTAACTCAGTTTGCATTCATCTTCATCAACAGAAAACCCTTTGGGTTTTCAAAATACATCACTTTGCTGCTCTGTTAACATTTCCCCAGAAAGTCCATTTAATTCAACACTTGACATGTTTCTGCAACTGCCAAAACGGAAATATAATGTAGGCCGCAATCCTTTCATGTTTGACTTACTTGCTAACTTGCTATTCTAGCTCAAACGAGGGATCAAGATGGAGGTTTGCTGTGCTTTCAGAAAAGTGTCCTTTGTAGTTCTTTCAAATCTATGAACTTTGCCTATATAAACATTATTTTTTCCCATTCAAAAACATACCATTAGTCAGAAAACCTGACTGCTGTCTCAGACATTAACGCTAATACTGCTCCCGTTGGGTACCACTAGCATTTTGCTAACATTATCGCCGGAAGTTATATCCTCATTTTCATCTAATGTGCGCCTGAACTTGTTGAACTTAACTGTGAGTTCAATACATAGACAGAGAGCAATAAATACTAATAAACTGACAGATACTGAATATATGACACCCCGACGTGGTGGGTGCCAATAGTTGAAATGTTTTCAGCTGTTAAACTAAGAATAAGGCACTCGTGTCCGAAATACACGTCAAACCAGGAGCTTCCGCGTTAGAAGCACATCTGTTTGTTTCCTTTGGGTCACTACCAAAATAAAAGTTAATGTAGTTATTTTAAGGGAATATCATCCACTCCTGCTGCACAACTGACTACAAACCATGTCACATCTCTCAGAGCTCTTTTAGTCTAAATGCTCCTACTTTAATACCTTCCTACTGATTTTTGTTGCTCGTCAATATGCGGCATCATTCTTTATGTGTGTGCAGGACTACAGCGCCACGTTAACGAAGATATGACATAAACTTTACAGTTACAGGGTTTTTATGACTGGACGGTTCATGGAGTGAGTCGAGCCAACGACCGATGATTATACCAGCTCTAAAGGGGACTGCGAGAGTTCAGCCAAGGCTCAGGTAGATTTCTGTTTTATTCTGATGGCCTTCTTATGTCAACCCCCCACTGAAAAATAAATATGTTTAAACCTTGAGCCCTGTGGAAGCAATTCCGGCCGGGCTTCAACTTGGCAGGAAGAGAGATGGGATTACCATATGAATTCATTCAGTGAACGCACTGGTGTGTGTGTGTGTGTGTGTGTGTGTGTGTGTGTGTGTGTGTGTGTGTTTTGTGCATTTCCACTATAAAAAAAAAAAAAAACGGGTGGAAAAATGTGTGTCTATTTGTGTAAATACACTTGATGTATGAAGCCTTCTGGATGACATTTGTGTATGATAGAGAATCAAAAACAGTTCAGTCTGTTTAAACTGTGTGTGTGTGTGTGTGTCGGTGTGTGTGTGTCGGTGTGTGTTTCCCCATTGGGTTCTTTCTGACGTCGCTGACTCGTTACCCCAAAGGTGCTTTCGAAGACACTTCAGCAACATGGTCACAGTGTGTTACGTGTACGTGTGTGTTGATATTACACATTTGTACTTTTCAATGCAAACCCTCCAGAGGTGTTCACTGGAAGGCTGGAGGCCGGCCTGTGTTTGTTTGTGTGGATGAATTACAGCCAAAGCAGCGAGGAAACTCAAAGCTGTGTCAGATGTTATTACCAAAGTGAGATGAGCACATCAACTCTGGAAATTCAAGGAACTGGCGGACGGAGATGAAGCCAGCCATCAGACCATATGGCATTTTATTGCTCCTTTATCTTTCCTGATACAGCTTTAGAGAGACAATCTGAAGCACACAAACCAACAGACTCCCAATTCTTTATCCCACAAAGCTGAGGCAACTTTTTTTTGCACGTTTTCGCAATTAACTACAAGCCATGCATCCTTTACAATACTGGAGTCCACTTTCCAAAGAACATCATGACTTCTAAAACTGATTTCTGGTGGTGGCAAACTACCCTGAGGACCGATGCCGGCTCAGTGTCTTGATCAACTTTAGCACTTCAACAAGGGGACAGGAGGAGCCGGGGATCGAACCACCAACCCTGTGATTAGTGGGCTGTGCCTGCTGAGCGACAGCCACCGCTTTCTTAGCAATTAAGTTGACTCATGCGACGCTGTTCGAAGCTAACATGCTAATACTGGAAGTCAAAACAGTCCCTGCGTGCAGTCGTGCAACTGCACTGAAAAATCAAGGTGGCTAAATGGAATATGCGTCCATGTTTCAAACCACTGCAGAGTGGTTTTAATTGTGTGCTGGAATTGGTGGAAGTCAATGGCGTCCTGGAAACACTTTAGAAAAGTAATGCAAAGTATGTACGTCCACTGGGACTCTGTGTTTCTTACCCATTTCACTACTTAAAACCAGCAGGATTAAGTGTTCTCTGTGTCAGTGTCAAGTCATCCTCCTTTGAGTGTCACAGCCTCCACACATCACAGCACTTTAAACACGATGGGTCTCCGGGGAGATCGCAGCGAATTAAAGCAAAACATGCAGAGAGGAAATAACCGCATGTTTTCCCCTGAGACCTGACATTACAGTGCTAATATTGGAAGAATGAGCGTTTGTGATGGTTTGCATGAACACAACTCTATTGCACAACAAAGCCTCTGGAGTGGTGAGGCGGACCCTCGGAGCCGACCCCTCCAAAGCAGCTGCCGTGCCCCTGAGAGGGCCAACAGCGCTGGGCTCAGAGTTCAGCCGCTCTCTCTTCCGACTCCTCCGAAAGTCAAGAGTTCATTTGAATAAAGTTAAAAGTGAGCTGGATCTGGCTGCCTCCCTGAAGCTCCCTAATCTAATCCATGAGCGGGACTCGCACGCGCTCACAGAGAAAGACAAACAGGATGCCTCTGCTCGGGTGACCCGGATGAAAGAGATCGTGTTTAAACACAGTTTGAGCTCGTCTCTGCTGCCGCTGTCCGCTGCCTCACATCCACTTCTCATGGACCTCAGCCGGCCTGCGTGTGAATGAGTCACACAGCAGCAACACCCTGAATACAGAGACTCAGAGGCTCCTGACCCCAAATCAGTGCTGAATCGATGGGGCACGCGCTCCATCTCCAAGGAGAGTAATAATGATGTGTCTGAGTGTGTGTGTGACACAGCGTTTGCCCTTTGCTGCCAGGGTTTTCTTCTTTATCCAAAAGCACTTGATGGGAAACGTAATCCAACAGCTGCAGCTGGACGAGCAGTGAATCGAACTGATGCTTCTTTGTGATGGTGTGTGTCGTTAATGTCGTGTGGAAGAGGAAGAAATACGCATAATAATGTGTTGCATTACAGAAGAAAGGAGGGAGGCCAAAATGGACCGTATTAAAGTTCCCAGAGAAGACAAAAGAGGCCAGAAACGCACATTTTAAGGTCACAAAAGACATGTTTTCCCACTTTATAGTAAGTATTGGTCACAGGAACTATTTGTTAGGCAGGAAACCTGTTGCTGGTCACAGCACACACAGTATTTCTGCACCGTTGCAGGTAAAAATTAGGCTGCGCTAATATTAGCGGTCTTACAGTATTTGAGAGTGGTGGCTGCGCAGGATTGTTTCAGACTCACATGATCCAATTTCCAGTAAGTTCAGAGCTTTGTAAAGTTCAAAAGTCCAAACTTATTGAAAAAGGAGAGATGCAGTCATTTCCAAAATTCACAACATGTTTACATTTAATGAAATGCTCTGCTTCAAGCCACATTCGGCCACGTCGAGCCTTTCAAAAACAAGATTTTCACTACGCTGCAGCATTACTGCATCAATGTTTTATGCCTTTATTGGATTAACCTGCTGCCTTCGTGCATTTAAGTTGATGTAATAAAAAAGGTGATGAATCGTTTCATTCAAATTGAGGATTTCGATCAAGGAATCAACTTTTTTTAGGTCATGATGTCATAAAATATGACATTCAGAGCTTCTCTCGAAAACCTTCAGGAGAAGCTTTGAGTGTAAAAACAGTGACAGTCGGTAAAGCCCTCTGATTTATGAGCATCACTAACGAAAGTCTAATCACCTCCTTTGTGCTGTCAGGGTCTCAAAACTGGGAAAAATGCAACCCGTACTCGCTGCATGGCTCGGCTGTTTGCAATTTGGGTGAACTGACCCTTTAAGCTTTTTTATCCTCATCATCCCGATCTTTGCTGGTTCACTACCAGTGTACAAGTCTGCCGGGAAAGCTGCCAGGCTGCATCCTTTGAGCCACACAGCCATGCTGCACGAGTGCACTTGTACAAAAACCTAATGCATGTGAGCTGTGTCTGCGAGTCGCACCACAAGAGAAAGATATATGTTGACGACAAGTTCAGTTTGAGTAACTGCACATTTTTGAGGTCCTGGGGCATGTTTGTGTGACTCAGTGTGTTTAAGTGGCTCGATTTAAGTGGATAAAAGAGAGAAGAGAGTTTCTGAAGCTTCTTGATCTGGTGAGCTCTGTCAGCAGTCGTCGGGCCTGTGGCGAGCTGGACCTCACACACTGTCAGCCACATTTATGTCCAACCCAAACCCTGCAGAACCATTAGTGACCGAGCCAAATATCAGGACAGATGAGGACAGTCCTGACATGGAAAACTTGTCTTTTATGTCAGCTGGAAGTTTCAGTTACAGCTACATGCCCGGAAATATAAAGGTAAGTAACAGCAGAGAGGAGGAAAAGAGTGAAGCCTGCACACTTAGAGGCTTGAAATCACAACAATTTATTCTGAAAACGGTAAATGTTTTGTGATCAGAGCTCCAAGTGTGTCGGCTTTTCTCTCCTCCACCTGAAGAAAAAGGACTTTTCACTCACCGAACCTCTTGTATCCAAAAGACTGTACTTCCTCCTCGTCTGCAAAGTCGTCTGTGTGACATAATCAGAAACATGATGTAAATAGGTCATACTCACGCTATGGGGGCTGCGCTGTGTTTGAGGAGTCAGTGGGACTCCGCAAACACAACAGACAGAAACACAACAGTGCAGCTGCACAGAGCCAAGGACTCATAATGTTATCCTTGAATACAGTGTAGAGTTTAGCAAAGTGGAGGCAGCCAGCGAGGCATTCGGCTGCAGATAGTGGAGCATCATCTGCAGCCTGTGTGCATGTGTGTGTGTGTGTGTGTGTGTGTGTGTGTGGAGATAGGAGGTCCAGAGAACTGTAAAAGCCACAGGCTGCGGTTTCTCTGGGTTGTTGACAGTAAACTCTAATTACACTCTGCTGCACTACACTGAGGACTGGGGCAGAGCTCAGAGAACATCACTGGTAATGGTAACCAGATGGGACTGAGGGGGGTGACAGGGGAGACAGGGAGGGATGAGCTGAGTGTGTGTTTGTTGGTGGGGGGTCAGAGGGGGTTTGACTGGATGAAGAGTCTCTGATGCCAGCTCAATCAGTTATTTCACCTCAGTTTCTCTTGGCAAATGAATAAAATTTTGTATTTTTAGATGCTACAAATGCAGCATGTTGCTTTAAGTGGCTACTGGTTGGCGTGTAGGCACATGTTAGTGATGAAGAGGGGTTCACTGGTCATCATCAGTCATGCAGGATCTTTTCATTAGCGCGATTTTTAAGAAAATGCATCTCGACCGCTTCTCAAATCATCATTCAGCAAGTTTAATGTGGGATTTTTCACGCATTATGTGGCGTTTTACCGCATACACGGGCTAATTGTGCAAACAGTGTTTGCTCTTTTATAAACTTCAATGGGATGCAGCTAAGTGGTGGAAGAGAAGAAAAAACTCTTCACTATTTCACAACCTCTGCACCGCAGTACCGTAATGTCATCCAGATGTGCATCGCGCTCCACAAAGGAATACGCATAGCCTGAATTAAAAGTGTTATCTGCCAGTCTGGATTATAAAATGCACAGCTGCACGTAAAGGCAACATACCTTTCATGGCGCTTTGTAACTCGTTGAGGACTGTAGAAGAGATGAGGACCCCTGTCACTTTCTGCGCATCTCAGCATCCAGTGCGAAGGTGTAAACTTGTTCCACGGAGAACGACACACGCTGATAACAGAAATGATGACACTAAAAGTATGTCTTCATGTCTTCGGTTTAAAATCCCATCGTCTCTGTGCCCTCGCTCGCTTTGCTTCAGAGGAGTTGTTGCAGGAGTGATGCGATGTTCAGCCTTTTTCCAGCAGCGCTGCGATGGAGTGCACTCTGGTGCCAGTGTAAAGGCAGTCCACACAGACCAGTGATGTACTTCCGGTGTCGCTTTCAGAATTAAATCGTTTTTGTTGCCGCAACACTAGAGAAAGCCACAGTATGTAGTAATTCAGTACAATATTTTAAAGAGAATCACTGTCAATGAAATAGTAACTTTTTAACTCAATATATCCAAACACAAACCCTCCATTAAAAGAATAACTTTCCATTTTAGGGTTATGCTATGTCGCTTTCTTACCTGAGCATAGATGAGAAGAATGACACCACTTTCACATTGTTGGTTTCATGTGGAGCTAGCAGCCAGCAGCTAGTTAGCTTAGCTTAGCATCAAGATTGGTAAAAGGGGGAAAAGCTCTGCTGAAAGGCAACAAAATTCGCCAAACCAGCCCCTCTAAAGCTCACTGTTAAACACAATATTTCTTGTTGAAATAGTTAAATATGTTTTTTACATTTCCTTTTTGAACTGATTAAACAAACAAGATAAAATATCTTAACTATATCTTGTTTCAATTGACGTACATGTCATGTGTAGATGTGCTTCTAGTGACTATCAAAGCTCAAAAACAGGGTCTGGCAGTAGCTTCATGGCTTGTTAGCTTTACTGTTGTTTTTCATGCTACACTGAACGGTGGACAGCCAGCAATATTTTAAGCCAAAAACCAAAGCCAACCAAAAACAGTTCAATTACAAACATGAAGTCAAAGTGCAATATCAACTACACAAATGTCAAGGCTGCCAAATTCTTCCTTCAAAACTGTGCCGCTGTTGTTAGCTGCTAAGCTAAGATGACTAGCTATCCTCGCTCTGTCTGGCTTCATATTTACTGAAGACAGTAGTTAGTAGGACAGTTTCAATCCTCTCAACTCACAGAAAGATCGAGGATATTTTTTTGGCAAAATATTAAACTCCTCCTTCTGGCCAACCTACAGGAACATTTATTTTGAAGCCTGGTGTATCTCGTTTCCGGCCTTTGCTATCCGTCTCTCTAGCTGTCTCTCTGTAACTTTACATCGTCAACACTTCTAACCACAGCCGCGGTCCCATTCCGTCTTTTGAGGTCATACCAGTGACAGTCCCGTCCTCCCCTGCTGCGTCTCCCCCGGCAGGGACAGAGGAGGTGCGGGCTGCTTTCAACACCACAGACTCGCGAGGACGTCGTGCGGCGCTACAGCACTAATCCAGCCGGAGATGAGATTAAGTTACTGGGGGTTGATGGCAATCGCGTCCCCGGGTGAAAATCTGGTACCCATTAAAGATAATTTCAAAGTTTTTGGGGAGGTGGAGCGACACTGAAACGGCGACATTTCAGCGCAGTTCCTGTGTTTTTACATTTTCACAGCTCATTTCCTTTAAGGATGAAAACTCACTTTCATATTCATATGATATTCCTTCAGGGCCATTTGACCTCTCTGTGGTACTCAATAATGGGTTCATCGCGTGGTTTGGAGTATTTTATCAACTGTTTTATCACAATAATCTCACATTCCTGTAATACTGCAGAATATACACATTTTTTTCAAGTCATTTTTTTCCATTTACTCCCATGAAACAAGGAAAAAAATGTAGACAGCACAGCAGAATGATTTCAGCCTGGTATAGTACAAACAGCTTTTGATTTAATTTAATTATAAATTGCCTCCCTTCAATGGCTATTTTTTCATGCGCATGAAGAAAATTGCAAAAATCACCTGATGAAGATGCATATTTTTGAATTTTAGTACTGTATTATCTGTATCAGGCTTGATAGGTTTACCATGTGCTTTACATGTCTTCTTTGGTATCTGTGTTTGATATATACCAAACCAGATTTGCTTTGCTGTGATACATAATATCCTTCATAACTTTTTTTTTTATAAGATAATATAAATCTTTGCATTTGTAATAGCAATAAATTCTATTGCATGAAATGTCCGAGTGGCAGCCAAAGCTAACCGTAATCTATCAAAATCAGACTGTAAGGTTCACCGGCGGTCATTTCCCTTTAACTCCTCCAGGTGCAGTGATAATTTCAACAGTTCCTGTGTCCATAATCTCTCCAGCCCGCAGATGCAGATCACCGATCAAAGGCAGAAAACAGCTGCATCAAACATCAAAGAAATCAGACAGACTCACTCTCGTGTCCTCACGGCGCAGCTCAGTGTCACTGGGTCACATTTACACTCGTCCACTTCAAACCAGCTGATTTACGGGGCAGAGATACAGATAACGCAAACTGTCTCCGCTCTAAAATCCTCTCAGCTTCACAAAAAAAACCCCCAACACAAACATCAAACTCAGATCTGTTTTTCTTCTCTCTTTGGATAACAGAGCCTTCAAACCCAGGCTCAGTGCTAATAGCTCAAGTCTGACCCAGTCCTCCACATATTAGATTCCAGACCAGCCTGAGATGATAAAAAGCGACTAATTACTTGTTTTCCTAAAGGCTTCAAAACTGTTATTTTACTGTCGGCTATAATTGGAGCAGCGGGCTGGTATTAGGGCTCAGATAGGGATCGTGACGAGCTGATAAAAAGCAGCTGAGGGTCAGGTATCTTACAGCCCTGCCCCTGCTGGTCCTCATTCAGGGGTTGGGACCTCATTTGCTGGGTCAAGGCTTTCAGCAGTGGGCTCAGATTAAGGGAGGGCTGAGAAAGCACACAGGAATTCCACATTTACCACGCCGCTGCCATGTTTAGATATCGTGATAAGAACCGCTCTGATTGTCTTGTGCGCTGCAGGAGAGAGTCGCTGGCGGTGGAGGCCAGAAGAACAGGAAGCAACTTTTTCCTCAAACAGTGCTGACACAGGATGATGGATGTTTTAGATTATGTCAGCTAGGACCTTGCGGTAAAGTCTGAAATGGATCTGTATTGATAACAGGAAGTTCTCTGCTTCTAACTTTGCATTCGTAGCATAAGATTTAAGGGGGATAGTTATCTACCTTGTGGTGTCCCATCGTAGGAGCTTCATTTAAACTTGCAATGACTTCTTTTTTGGGGCAAACAGTTGCTTATTGTAGTTACTTAACAACTTCATCACTCATTTGGAGTTGTGTTTTTGTCAAATTAAGTCAATCTTCACTCTGTTTTAGCTCTGTTTTGGCCCCTCCTGAGGGAAATATCTGCCTCTTTGGCTGCTAAATGCTCCACTATGTTCACCAGCTAGCCCCTTACTGTGTGTCTGCCATTTGGTTTTAGCATACAACCAGTTTAGCAGAGCTTCACGTTGAAAGCAGCTGCCTGCAACAGCTGGAAACAATACTGTGAGAGCGGTGAACCAAAACAGTGAAGTTGCTGGCTGGAAAACCAAAACAATGAGCTGAAAGATGCTAAAATGCTGAAGGGAACAGCAGACTGAGGCAAGACCTGACTGATATAAGCAGTCATGTGATCCACTGTTAATATCAAAATATTGAATTTAGCTACTTTAAGTAATAAAAAATAAGTTTTATGAGTTCATAGTTGTTTTTTTAGTCAAGCTCGTGATGCATATTATTGAAATAAATTTGACCTGGAGGATCAATCCATCAACTTCCAACTGTCTCTCCGTGCGCTCATCATGAATTGACATATTTATACAATATAGAGCCAAGTGAGAAAAAGCTGAATAAACAAGTGGAGAAACATAACAGATCCAGATGGTTTTGAGCAGTTCACGAGGGTCGACTGAGGGGTTTTATGAGCATGAAAATGATGCGAATCATATGCTGCGGCCTTCATATTCAGCAGACCTCAACCCAGCTCGACACCTATGGGAGATGTTGGAGGACATGTTGCCTCACAGACTTGAGGAACTTGTGAAGCTGTGTGTGTAGTAGTTTACATGTAGTTTATTTCTTTACTTTGTCACTTGAAGAGGCTTTCAAGAGTTTGATCATGGCTTGAGATAAAGCAGGTAGAGCCTGAAGGACCACACAGCATGTGGTTTTGAGATTCATCAGTTTTAATATAAAGCCTGCGTTAGAAATGTGAAATGTTGGGTTTGAAAGAAGCAGGAATTCAGGAGACAGGGAGGGTTTAATGAACGACACTATCCAGCTGCACCGATTCTGGGGCTTTGCTAACCACAAGTCACAATATCTCAGCCTCTGCTGCTTAAATCTGTCTCTCGCAAGTCCTCTATGGACGTGCCATACTAAATCACAGAAATACCCCCTTTAAATCACAGTTAACCACCAAGACGTCCATGTGTGGTTTAGAGACTTGAATGTTCATATTGAAACCAGTACATCCAAAAATGTAAAACTCTACAGCATTCAGTATGCAGGACATGATGAGTAGTTAAAGTTAGAAGCTGCAAACACTCCTCTCCTCTTTAGTGCTTTTGAATTAGCATGCATATTTGCACATGTACATGCAGTCCTCCTGCTCCTCTCGTGGCCTACAATACAGAGCTTAGCAGGGACCATGCCAGTGAGTGCCAGGTCTCTGCGGGGAGCTCAGGCTTACTGTCGGTCTGATGGAGATTAGAGCAGAATGTTTTACCTGAGAGGGGCTCTGGAGTATGTTGGAGACAATTAAGTGAGATAGGCCTGCAAACAACCGAGCATGTAATGTTAACCGTGCGGCAAAGCCTGTCTTAAGCTAATCTGTAGTTATGCTGTGCGCGTAAGGCTTGATAATTCAAACACACTAATAGGATCTGTGCTGGTGAGTAGATCCATAAAAATAGAACAATCCTTTGAGGATGCAGGCGCCTCACTCTGCTCTCTCCGGCTCAACCTGCTGCTTTTGTTAGTTGTCAAGGTAAATCTTTCATACTTCTTTAAAATATTTCGCAGTTAATTTCCTTCCTGTTTTAAAAGAAGCACCATAATTCACTCTTTAACACTTGGAGGTCTTTCTTCACAGGAAGCATCAAAGAGAGCTCTAACTTTCCAGTAAGGTTGATTTTAGGATGTACGCAGCCTGGAAAATACAGTTTTCAGTGAATGTCAATGAAGATCAGAATTTGAATGTGAATCGGCTTTTTTGGACAAGCATGTGTGGACATATAAGGAATTTGACTCCGGTCTGAACACTGCAGTCAATGTACTTGCATCAGAAAAGGCAGTTTGTGCTGACTTTGACTGTTATTCTTCTATTTCTACTTATTTCTTTTAATTTTGCTGATTGATATTCATACAAAGAGATTATAATAGTATGACAGTTGCCTGCTGTTGCTGAATGTCCACAGTCCACCTGTACAGGTGCTGAAACAGGACTACTCAACCTTCTTTAGCAAAGATTAAAGTAGTCATGTGAGCTATTATAATTTTTTTTATAAATTATAATAAATAATTAAGTCGCACTGCATTCTTGTTATTATCCTTGTTATGCAATGTGACACTTCAGCCCCTGAAAGATTAGACTGCGGTAGCTTTAGTTCACGGGATCTCTTTTGGTAATCATGTTTGTTTGTTTTGACCCTCATGTGATATTCTGACATTTTTGTCCACCGGGATAAAGAGGTGCATGTTATTATATTATTTTATAGTGTTTGTAGTTTTTAAAGGACCTCTAAATTAAAATCCTTAAGAAACAGCACCACCTTGTGGCAGGTTACATAGCAGGCAAAACATTTGTTTGTATTAAGACCTGGTGCTTTGTGTTCCTTGACAGCAGAATAATGAGTCAGTTCTGCACTTTTCACAGAGCTCAAGACAGGATGAGGAGGCTGCTGGTTCGGATTCTTTGCATCACTGAAGTCCTGCTCTGTGCTGCTGATTCTCCACCACTGAACGAGGACATGCTGACAAGTGAGGCCTTCAATCATAGAAAACACTTCTCATTGATTGTGGTTGCAGGACTGAATGACAGCATGTTTCGTTGGTGTGTGTGTGTAGAGCTGTCTGCGGCAGGAGAGCAGTATGTTGATGAGGAGATAAAGCGGGCCTTACTCGGGGTGAAGCGGGTGAAGGAGGTGATGGAGAAAAAAGAGGAGAAGCACAGACATCTCATGGACGCCCTGAGACACAGCAGTGACAAGAAGAAGGTATAAATTCTGATTCTGTGATTGTGATTAAGCGCCCCGCCTCTGCAAGCCTATTGTATTCGCAGTTATCGTTCCTTATTAAAGAAACCCTCAATCAAAACAGCATCAAGTCGGGCTGCATTTAAACACAATAACTTTCCACAGAATAAGACCTGAGCAGCTACATGGCAGTCTTTGTACATAACTCTGGAGCCCATCACATATTTTCTGCCTCATAAAGACAAAGCCACACAAAGCCTCAGAGAGAAACCTCAGAGCAGACAGTGAATAATGCATGTGGGAACAGGGCTGGTTTGGGGAGTCGGGGTGTAGTTTTACTGCGAGGATAAATGAACTGTCTGTAGATTCATCTGTTTTTTTTTATGCCATTTCAAAATAAAACTCGGGAGCTTTGTGCCAGGGCCCCAAACCGCATTCCCGTCCTGTCTGGCTTATTAAGAGGTAACGTATCTGTGACAGAATTTTCTGTTTTGGGGTTCCCTCAGGGGGCGATGCAGCTGGCCCGCGAAACAGAGCAGAAACTAGAGGAGGCTGAGCAGCAATGTCAAGACTTAACCAAATCTTCCTTTGAGGAATGTCGACCTTGTCTTGAAGATACATGTAAGGCCTTCTATACCTCTACGTGTCGCCGTGGCTTCACCTCTTTCTCATTCAAGGTTTGACCCCAACATGCTCCTCATATAACTGTCTCATCCGTCATGATTAGAACAGTTAAGACTGATTTGCCAAACGTGGTGGCCCTTCTATGAATCTCTGCCTGCAGGTGGAGGAGTTTTTCAGGAAAATGGCCGCCCAGCTGGAAGCCACAGAGCAGATTTATGATCAAAATGAGGAGAACGTCGGTCGCACCAACTCACCTGAGAACCAGGTCACAGAGGATGAGGCAGATGTGGAGCTTCTGCAGGCAGATGCGTCGTTCAGCCAGCTGCTGTCAAACATCAGCCTCCTGCACAACCAGAGCGCCACTCTGGTCAAAAGGATGCAGCAGGTGTTCGGCCGCTCCTTCCTGGCGGCCTTCAACACGGAGCTCCAGCCCAGCCCGCTGTCGGCCACGCAGGGTGGCTCAAGCGCTGCCTTCTTCGGGATGGTGGGTCTGGGTCACATCGTGGATTCAGTGTATGACTTTGGGAGGAATGTGCTAGAAGAATTCAGCTCCACAGTGGCTGACGTCTATGAGGAGGTACAAGAAGCTGAGGAGTACTTCCAGCAAACAAGCAGAGGTGTCTGAGCATTTCCATTCACTTTATTCTCTAACATATAAAGTAATGATAAGCTTTGTAACAGGTATTCCTGTGTGTTTATCTACAAAGATCCAGCATCGCTCTCTGCTTTGGGACAGACCCAGAACAGATATCTGTGCAGACGACTCCGCAGACAAGCATCAGAGTGCTGGCAGCTCCAGAATTTGTGCGAGACGTGTGAAGATTATCTCTTAAAAGGTAAATAACTGCCAGATCTGATAATATCTTTGTGTTTGAAACAGCTATTCCAAAGAAGTTGAGAAAATAAAAGTCTACAGACATGATTGCACAGTTTTTCTCTTGACTTTGATGCATGCTTCTTCATATGTGATCTTTTGTACTCACAGAGTGTCCCAGTGTCCAGCAGTTACACTCTGAGATGGAGGAGATGTACATGCTGCTCAACGCCTCCCGGCAGCAGTACGACGACAGGCTGCAGCTGGTTCAGAGACACACAGCGGACACACAGCGATGGCTCGGCGACATGGTTGACAAGTACGGCTGGGTCGGCCAGCTGTCGGCCAGCACGGCGGACCCACACAACATCTTCAGTGTGATCGCGGTATGTTTGCAGCAACAGTGGATTTGTCTGCGTTATCTTACAGTATTTAATTTGGGATCTTTTGACAGTTGCGAAGTGCCAAATGCATTTCTCTTTGGCTGATAAATCACTGAGGATTACTGTTAAACCCACCTGCAACGTGAATTTCTGTGCCAAAGAGAATTCAAATGAATCGTGTTATTTGAAGACTGTCACAGATAACAGGCTCAATCTCTAAAATGAATGAATAAGGTTTAAATTAAAACTCCCTATACATAACACATTATGTTAGTTGGCGAGAATCCTGTTAGGTGTTATTTTAAGTCTACCAGCTGTTGGCAGGTGAGCCAGAAAATTTGTTTTATTGCCATCATAAGAACTGATTCACTCAATCTGCCTTTTCAGATGAATCCACAGCAACAGATGAAGAATCTCAGACCTGAGGCTGACCGCATCGTGGCTGTAACCTTACTGGACTCTGCCCCAATAACTGTCTCAGTCCCAGCAGAGCTGGAGGTGGATGACCCTGCTTTTATCCAATATGTAGCTCAGGAGGCTCTGGCTCTCCATAAATGGCAGACAAGAGGTATTGATCCTGGCAGTGTTGCAGCTTAGTTAATTGTTTGGCTCCCAGCATCATCTGGCAGAGCTCCAAATTGAATTTGAGCAAAATGAATTGAGCTAATTTGAAACCGCCAACTTTACGCAGTGACAAATCCCTGTGCATTTCTTCAAATTTAATCTTATTCTGAGAGACACAATGCAAATGGGATGATATGTTATAATCCAAAGTGATGAGGTAACTAAGAAACAATAAAGAATTTCACTCTTCACTGACTCCATATTACAAGATTAAACGGATCCACATGCACTGCAGCACTGCTATTTGTAACCATGGGAATATTAATGTGGGAATGTATAATAATATATAACTATGACTGACTTGTGTTGACTTCTTCATTTTAAATTGTGGTTAATTTTCTTTAAAAACTGTTTTTTCTCTCACTAATGGAGTAATGTGAGCATCCCATTGTTCACACGTTACCTTCAGATACTGACTGAGGAGTCCAGCACCAGTTGTCTTGAACAAATAAGCTGATCTTTTTTTTTTCTATTCTTGGTTGTGCAAAAAACAAAACCTTGATTTTATTATTCTATATAATTATATCAATATTGTTGATTGAAATATATATTGATTTAATTGTACTGTAGTTATTTTCTTGTTATATAATGTGATGCTTGAACTGGAAAAAATAAATAAAATGTATTCTACTGCAGCCAGTTACAATATAAATATGTATCTTACATGTTACTGCATCAATACTAATAGTCTAATAGCTTAATATATAATAATGTATTAATGACAGAGCCCATTTTAGCTCCACGGTGACTATTTTTACTTTTATACTTTAAGCCCATTTTCTTGATAATATTCACATACTTTCACTTGAGTAAGATTTTGAATACAAGAGTTTTGCTTGTAAGGAATATTTTAAAATGTTAGTATCGCTACTTTTACTTAAATAAAAGGTCTTAGTAGCATAATGGTAGTGTTAATAAATGCAACATTTTACAGGATGTATGTGATGTACTTTTACTTGATTATGTTTATTCATTTATTTCTATAATTTAATTATTATTTTCATTTACTTTTGGAAGATGGAAGTACTGTTAAAACAGTAAGCAAAGTTTTACGGTTCCTGTTTGACTTTTTTTGTAAAGCAAAACAGTGAGAAGCGCGCTTTTTCGGTAGTCTCGCGAGATGTATTGTCAACCCGGAAGCAGTCCCTGGCCCACTATTGGCTGTTCAATGAGGCGCGTCGGTATGTAAAAATCACCCGCGAAAGATTCACGGGTGACACGCAACAGGACAGCTGTCTGTCGGTGCTGCTCAGAAATCGTCTTCACCAACATGCCCGCCACTTCAGAAATACACACCGAAGAAGTGCACAGGAAGGACGGAAGTAAGACGGAGGGAGAGACCCTCATGATGGCGGCGGAGGAGAAGAAGAAGAACTTCGGTGTTTTCTGTGATGAGCGCGGGTATCTGGACCAGATCGAGTACATCATGCAGCACGGCCGCAGGAAGGGGGACCGAACCGGGACAGGAGTCATCTCTGTGTTCGGCGCTCAGGCCAGATACAGTCTGCGAGGTTTGCTAGCTTCCACTTTGTTTGGTACTTCATCTGTTTCCTGTAAATGTTAAGGATACCCGAAACAAAATAGTGGAGGAAGTATCCACAACATTTACTGAAGTAAAAGTAATACCACAGTGTAAATACTCATTAATAAGCGTGCTGCATTCAAAATATCA
Organism: Chaetodon trifasciatus; assembly: GCA_037975065.1. Taxonomy (NCBI): domain Eukaryota; kingdom Metazoa; phylum Chordata; class Actinopteri; order Chaetodontiformes; family Chaetodontidae; genus Chaetodon; species Chaetodon trifasciatus. The sequence goes on along the minus strand of JBBMOE010000016.1, from coordinate 5,217,955 downwards.
GGAAGAAAAAGCACAGAAGTATCTGTGAAGGACATTATGCAGGATTGCCCTAAATACTGTTGGATAATAGTTACTCATGCATTAACGGGAGATCATTTGAGCTGATTGATACATTGATCGGTAATTTAATGAATCAACACTGCACATTTTTATGAAGTGATCACGTTTTGTTTGTAAAATCTTAATCTGTATAGAAATATGTGTAGTGGAGGAAGAAATTTTAATGGCGCTCAAGCGACAGGAACTGCAGTACACCAAATATGTTTCATAGTTTGTCCAGCAGGGAGCACCGACAGGCTCATTTGATGGTTCATTTTTCAGGGTTAACTGTCTCATACATAAATTATAATATTCAGTGCGTTTGTCTTTATGTAGAAAGGTTAAGAAAATCAGTTGATTTTCTTTTTAATTCTCTTTTCAAACTCAAATATCTACATCGGTGTTGTCATCCGTGACGTCAAATAACCTGCGTCTGTTTATTTGTAGATCAGTTTCCTTTGCTGACCACCAAGAAAGTGTTTTGGAAAGGGATCCTTGAGGAACTGCTGTGGTTTATCAAGGTGAGGATGATAAGATTTACCCTTCTTTATTAACCCAAATGATTTTGTGTTAAAAATGCACTGAGCTGTTCTTTGAATTGTCTTTACTGTGTGGTCGCAGGGATCAACAAATGCCAAGGAGCTCTCAGCGAAAGGGGTGAAGATTTGGGATGCCAACGGGTCCCGGGTCTTCCTGGACAACCTCGGGTTCACAGATAGAGAGGAGGGCGACCTGGGGCCTGTGTATGGTTTCCAGTGGAGGCACTTTGGGGCCGAGTACACAAACATGCACGCAGGTACAGTTTGTTACAGCCGCACCCAGATTACCGTGCAGCGACGAGGCCCTTTGTTTTGTTAATGTGTGTGTGATCTACTCAAGGTCAGTCCTATGTGAAGGTTTCCACCCATCTGTCTTTTATATCATTTCATTTTTGACATCAAGCCTCCATTTCAGTTAAAACAGCTCTCGCGTTGAGCAAATGTGGATTTGGTTTTATGATCAAGGTCGTCTGGAAATGCTGCTGGCGGCACTCAAAGTATTAGTGAGCATTTTAATTGGATGCCTTTTGCTCAGACTTTGTAAAGCCGTTGTGGGCAGATCTCCACTGAGAATCGCAGTTGTTAGGCTTCTGTTTTGACAACAGAGAGTTTCAACACAAAAACCGCACAGCTACTCATGTTTGTAACCGTAAAGGAACAGTTCGACATCTTGGGAAATGCCTGCAGTCTTTCATGTTGAGGCTTACATATCTCTAATATGAAGCTACAGCCAGCAGACAGTTAGCTTAGCATAACGGCTAGAAAAATGGGAGAACTTGGGTTACGTTACAGACTATTTCCTGGTTGGGTGCAGGAAATTATTGATTTATTTTGTTTATTGTTTATTTTCCCAAAACGTAAAGCTATTTCTTTATAGAGTCATATTCAGTATGCTACACACACAACAGATTACTGAGCTTCAGATCTTCAGTGATCACGTTCATCCTCTCCCTCAACAGATTACACAGGACAAGGTGTTGACCAGCTGCAGAAGGTCATTGACACCATCAGAACCAATCCAGAGGACAGACGGATCATCATGTGCGCTTGGAACCCCAAAGGTGAACATTTAAAGCCACCTCCTAACAGCTGCAGAGCGCTTGTTAAACGTGTTAACAGTGATTTTCTATCGTTTTAAATCTGTATCTTCTCATCGTTGCAGACCTGCCCCTCATGGCTCTGCCCCCCTGCCACGCCCTCTGTCAGTTCTACGTGTGTGATGGCGAGCTGTCGTGTCAGCTGTACCAGCGCTCGGGCGATATGGGCCTTGGGGTGCCGTTCAATATCGCCAGCTATGCACTTCTTACCTACATGATCGCGCACATCACAGGACTCAAGGTGCGTCAGTCTTATCCAGTCTTTAGCGTGTCGTTGTGCGCTCACCTGGCGTCACCTCACCTGTCACGTTCTTTTTTTTATTTCGTCCCTTCAGCCCGGCGACTTCGTTCACACTCTGGGAGACGCTCACATCTACGTCAACCACGTCGAGCCTCTCCAAGTTCAGGTGGGTCAGTGAAAGAGTTTCCTGCCTCTGCACGCCTTCCGCTTGACTTCACACTTAAACTCGTCTGTCTAAATTTGCAGCTTCAGAGGGAGATCCGCCCCTTCCCCAAGCTGAAGATCCTGAGGAAAGTGGAGAGCATCGATGATTTCCGTGCGGAAGACTTTGAGATCTGCGACTACAACCCTCACCCCGCCATTAAGATGCAGATGGCTGTGTGAAAAGTCCCACTTTTAATGGCGACGAAGGAGAAATATGGTGGGTGTGGAAAATGTTGGAGAATCTATCATCACACTGCTCTGTGTGTGTCTGTCACTCCATGTGTGGAAAAGACCACATTTATATGTATATATAACAAACCTGACACTTTAAACCACATTAAGTTCTTGCAGAAAGGTACTATTGATGTGAACTTTGATTACTTCAGAGGGTATTTTTTGGTTGTTTGGATCAAATGCCATTTAGATGTGTTTCATTTCCTGTCTTTCAAATATTCAAAGTATCTCATTTGTAAATAAAGACTTAACATTGTGTCAGCTTGTTCAGAATTGTTATTTTCCCAGCAGGAGCCCAGCAGCAAAACACAGCTTAATATGACAAAAGTCTGAATTTAACAGCGCGTGCTGCGCTTCTACTCCAGCAGTTTAAAATGATTACAGCTAATTAGTCACTTAGCCGAGTCTAATCTCGAGCCTAAAAGCCTTAATGTTGAAGTCATTTGTTTATGTGCAGCCTCCATACAGCTCCTTCAGGGTACTGGTGTCTCTGCACTGATGACTCCAGCATCTCGCAAGAATATCCTGGTTCCTGAGAACAACGAGCACATGTACTCAAACGAGCAGCCTGGAGCAACAAATGTCGATGTAAAGAGGCGACATTTGCTTTTCAGAGCGATGCGGAGATGATTTTTTTTGCGTCTGTGTTTCATCTTACCCTGGGGGGCATGTAGTGGGCGTCATGAATCACCACAGGACTGGTGAAGTGTTCGTGCAGGTGATCTACATATTCACACATTCTGGAAGGGAGAAAATAAGCAGAACAGAAAAACTGATGCTGCTGATGATGATGATGATGATGATGATGTGCTTATCAGGTACAGTCAAGAGATCCGATGGGTGACAAAAACAAATCCTGCTCATACCGGTCGCTGAGACTTCCAGAGACACAGATGTAGTCAAACAGAATCAGATGCTGGACGAGCTCACAGAGACCGACTCCTCCAGCGTGAGGACAAACTGGCACTGGGTGGAAAAAACATAGTATGTGCATAAGAGGCATGTTTTCATTGCACTCTGGATATGATGATGCTATGGAGCTCTGTAACTGAAAAAAGGGAAGTGAGAGGTTTTCAGACGCATCAGAAATATGAATACATCAAATAGAAACAAAGATTTAAGATAAAATGAACTAGTGGGAGACAAATAGAAGAAGTTTTGATTTACTTACTGCAGGTAAAGGACAAAAATAAGGTTATTTTGTCAATTGGAGGTTAAGAAGACAGTATAAAGCCTAATATTTCTTTTCACATTGTTTATTAATGACTTATATTTTCGACTAATCTGATAACCTTTAACTTCCTTTTGCCGCTCCATATTTTACTCTTGTGTGATTTGTGGTTTCATGAGTTGTACCCTGGAACTTGTGAGCCATCAGCAGCACAGCCAGGTTCTCGTTGACACTGCCCAGCCGACAGCTGTCTATCTGGACAAACTGCAGGGCCGAGGCCTGGAGGAACTGCTTAAACATCACCCTGTTGTGACACTGGAGAGGAGACAGTTACCCATGTTACCTATAAATACTACAAATATCAGTCAGTTTACATGTACGCTAGAACAAACTGACCTGCTCTCCTGTTGCCACTCCAATCCCGAGTGGAGCCAAAGCCTAAAACAACAAAATCAAATATCTTTTATCAGCCTTCAAACCTTGGATGGATTACTGAACGGGCCTACTGGACACAGAGGCACAAAACTTCAAAGCACATACAAAACCACTAGAACAGGATACAAAATGACCCCTAAGAGACAAACATGACCACCAAGGGATGAAAAGTGACTACAAAGAGACGCAAAGTAATGTTAAAGACATATACAACTACCACAGAGACAAAATGACAACAAAGGGAAGCAAAGCAACTTTAAAGAGACCACAAAGAAGCACAGAACAACTAAGAAAGACAACCACAAAAAGATGCAAACTGACTACAAAAGGACATAAATTGAAATGAACTGAAAAAAATAAACAGTGGGAAGCAAACAAGCTGTAAATTCAAACTTCCACCTCACCTTTGAGATGGCAGCGTGACCCAGGATGTCATCTGGAGACGTGGGCTCCTCGATCCACAGAGGTCTGAACTCAGCCAGGCTCGACACCCAGCTGATGGCCTCAGCTACGTCCCATCTCTGGTTGGCATCGATCATCTAACACAGAAACACTTTGGTATGGTGTAATTTCCCAATGTAAATACAACGGCGGGGGCGAAAACAACCGTACCAACGTGTTATTTGGTCCAATCATCTCCCTTATCAGGCGGCACCTGCGTATGTCATCCTGAAGATCAGCGCCGACTTTCACCTTGAACTTGGTCCAGCCGCTCGTCAGTGCATCTGTGCAGAGCTGCAAACACACAACTCACATACAGTACAGTGGCTATTTGAACAGGATTTGTCCAGCCTGAGAAATGATGTGTTTTAGAGCCTGGAGACCTGTTTGAGCTGCTGGTCTGAGTATCCGATCCATGCGCAGGAGGTGGTGTAGGCAGGATAACCCTTGTTCAGCATCTGATGCTCTGGCAGAGGAGGAGAAGTGTGTTTTAATGGAGCAATCACTGAGTGCAGGGGGATATTACGCAAGCTAAAAGCACCCCTGTTAGTTTCTAAAGAGGCAATTTTGTTCCGCAGAATCCCATTCAGCCATGTAATTAATGAGTCTTTTTAGTGTGCTCACCTCTCTGTAGCTTGCCCTCCTGTGCTTTCGCAAGTATGTCTGAATGAGAAAAGAGGAGCAGAACGAGTCTGTGGCTCAGACTACAGAAGAAGGGATTTCGTTACCCAAACTGTACCAGACATATACTGCACGTCATAAACTGGCCTCACCTAGAGCCTCCTCCTCTGTGAGCACATCGGTGATGTATCTGAAGTCAATGCATGAGACAATCTGCTTGGGATCCTGAATTGGCACATGTCAGACATGCTGTTTCTATTGTGATCACATCCGAAAAAAACCGAGGATCTACATTTCATGTGACTCACCATGTCAACGAGGAGCTTCCACAGTGGCTGCAGGAAAACAGTGACAGCAGGCTGTGAGTCATGGGGTGTCATACTCGTGGAGGGAAAGGGTGTTTTTCTAATAATGCCGGTCTCACCTTGCCCTCCGCTCTCGCCCACAGGTCCCACACAGCGTTCAGGACTGCAGCAGTGGCCAGGTGGATCACTCCCTTCTCCGGGCCAAGCTGCTCCAGACCAGAATTAAATGGCAGAGTTTGACCACTTTTGCAAAGTTATAAATATTTTTTTTCTCATCTGAACAGCCTCTTCTGAACACACCTGGCCCATCAGTCCAAATCAAGACTTTGGCCAGAGGACATCGAGCAGCAGTGGCTTTACCTTGACCAAACAGGATTTATGTGGCTCTTACTTTTTTGGATCTAATTTAGTGTTGTGAATCACAATGTTCTGTGTGAGGAGAGAGAAGTCAGATATCTCACTGAAATGACAATAAAGGAATCATTGATAATATAAGAGGATGTGAATCACTCTCAGTGTTCAAGTACAGCAAGGTGCTGTGACTGTGAAAGATAACGTTAATGTTAATGTTAATTAAGAGCTATTTTTCTCTGCTTGTTCTTACCCATCTCATCTGGCCATCACTGGTCAGAAGGCGGTAAAATCCACGGAAGTCACTCACAATCTCCTCCAAGGTTTTCCCAACAACCAGTCCTACCAGGGCCTCCACAGCACGCACCACTGCGGGGTTACAATCAATAAAAATCAGCCTCTGGAAGGATGAAAGCTCAACACAGCTTTACAACTTTAATACAAACACCATTACCGTTAGACAACTTTACTGGACTTGACTCAACTGTAATAGTTTAGTCTTTCAGACGAAACTAAAATCGATTGTGTTGTTTCTCATTACCACAAGATGGCGGTGTGCGGCCCAACTGTGCAGACAAGCACGTGAGAAATGATATGTTACCTTCCCGTAGAGTCGGAATCATGGGAACTTTCTCCATACAAACATATAACATTTCAGTATTTAATAGTTTATTTGCCATAATGATATTTTTGTTTCTGTATTTTCTGTGTTAATGTTTTCGCTCTGCTTGTACGAGCAAAGCACATGCTAGTTATTTCTGTTGAATATTGTGCATGTATCTAAAGCTTATGAATAAAACAGCAGCGTTTTGGCATTTAATTTAATTAGCTGATAAATAGATATGATTATTGCTGCAGCAAACGTCGATTTCGTCCAAATCATAAATGCAATTATTGGAATTTGCAAGAAGTTCGATGCGGGAGTTCAAAATTCGGAGTTTATTTTGAGTACTTGAATGCATCGGCAACATTGTCATAAACAGCTCGTGCTGTTGAGCTGGTCGCGTCATAAAGGTGCGTTTAGGGGGCTTATGACCTCTCGTGCAAATCTTACCAATCTCCGTCCCTTTTCCCAAAGTGAATGTGAGGCCGAAGCCTTTCAACCCGCAGTCCGTGTCGATGACTACATATGCTGCCGAATAATCCGGGTCAGTGTGCTGCAGTGTGGAAAGTTACAGCGAAGAAAAGTCTCACACTTTGCGCCAGTTTAGTCCAAATGTAAACTCATGAATCCTGATTATTAGCTGGAGCGACTTTCTTACCATCGCATCTGAGCCGTGTTGCTCCAAAGACGTCGGGAATCTCACATCCCTGACTGTCAAATTACTGATTTTGTGCGACATTTTGACCCTGGGATAACATTTGCTTGGAGTAGTTTCCTCTTAAGTAACCTGCAGAAGCTCTGCTGAGCCCACCCACCTCAGCCTGTCACTGGTTTAATCATTTTCCAGTTTAAAGAGACAAATCAAATCATCCAGTTTAGAAGAAAAAAAAAAATACTGGACTGTAAAATCACGTTTTATTGTACAGAATCGCTCAGATGAGTTGCCACCCACTACCTCCCTCCCAACTAGGCCTGAATTTCACAATCTTTTATTAATCATCTTATAAAATGAGGATTTTATAATAACAGAGCCCTTCTTTACAAGCCCAGGCGTCAATTAGTGTTATTCCCATGATAATACTGTCCCAGTGAGTTGATATAGGAGCAAAATGCAAAGATAAAATCACTGTAAAAAACTGCAATCACTGCAATACAAACAGTCTTTGTGGAGCCACCTCAGATTCGTGAACATAAAAGAGTCCGAAGTTCTTCATCAGTCACATTTTAGAAGATAAAATGGTTGTTCCCAACTCATTTGGTGGCTTTGATCATGATTTCCACTTTCAGAAAGAGTTTTATCTTCCTGTTGGCAGAAATTTCATGTGTAATGAGTCAGTCCGGCTCGGCAAGAAGCCACAAGTCCACGAGTCTCATCACCGTTTAACTCACTGACCTGTTATACAGGCTGTCTTTGTGTAAGCACGTCTCTGTAGTGATCACAGTGAGATTATACAACCCGGGCAGCGAGGGACAGAAAGCATTATGACAAAAACCTCATCAGAGATTTCTGCATGATGATGGACAGTTGGGGAAGTCTCCAGACGATGCTGTAAAACTGCGTCCATGTGATATGAATAAATTGCGATAATAAAATCTTATGATAGCAAAGGAACAGAGAACATAATATTAAAAAAAAAAAAACATTGCAGATGATTAGAAAGGCAGAAAAAAAACATGTCACAGTCTCACTCCAGTCATCCATTTGTAAGAAATAAAGAAATGTGGCTGATGAAATGTACCTAAGGTTAAGCTGTGTGGAATTTACTTTTAAATATTCACCGTCAAACGGACTGTGATGATGACCATCAGCCCCCTGAGAGCTTCTCCCTATCACTTTAATATATTATCTCTGTTAATAATTTATTGTTTTGATGCATAATTTACCAATTCACCACAAACCAATACTATTTGGAGGCAAGTGGAGTGTGAGATCTCCACGTTAGACCACATAAAAGCCCCAACAGTTGGACTGCTTTTCTACAATATGTTATTCTGCTGCGAGGTGTTATCACAGTACTTCACAGCAATACACGGCAGTGTGTTTAAAACAGAGCTGAAATGGACTCTAGCTCAGTCATTACTGTACATTGTCGTAAAATCCATGTTAAAAATCAAACATTTCACACAGCTAAGACTTTTAGTACCATGAATAAAAACAAAAAATGAAAATGAAATGGTGGTGGACGCTGAAAGCAAAGACGAAAAATCAAGAGTGGGTGGAGCGAGTAGTGGTTTGTGCGACTGGTCGGCCTGGTTTCCAGTCGACTTTTTATAGTCGAATAATTAAGAGCTCAGTCTTTTCTCTGCCATGAAGCAGGTCTGCTCGAGTCCAGGCAGCTATAGGTTCTCTCCAGGTTGATACTGCGGCTCTGTGGCCGTGAAATAGTCCTCTAGGAAGGACTGGAGGTACTCGAAAGTGGGCCTCTCGTCTGGATCTTTCTTCCAGCAGAGCTTCATCATCTCGTGCAGGGACTCGGGGCACCCCTGGGGGCAGGGCATGCGGTAGCCTCGCTCCACCTGCTCCAGCACCTCCCGGTTCACCATGCCTGAGGGGGAGACACAAGACACAAAGGACCGTCAGAGCTTTTAATCACTTTTTAGGCTTTTTTTAGGTGGCTAGGATAAAAAAAGAGGAATGGTAACGACACAAATGAGAGAAGGAAACTCGAAGGGGTTCGTGTGTACGTTTGCCAGACAATAGATCAGATTAGGGCTGCAGCTAATGATCATTTTCTTTATTGATTTATCTCCTGATATTTTTTTTCAGTTTAGTAAAATAAAATGTAAAAAAAAAAAAAAAAAAAAAAAAGTGAGAAATGGCCATCACAGTTTCTTAGTTCAGATAGCCTGGTTGTGCCTGAACTTAACAAAATCCACCTACCAGCATCTCTAAAGACCACTAATTATCACGTAATGTCTCTTTTGTTTAGTCTGTACTAAAACCTAAGTGTAAGATGTCCCTGCTTGTTGCCAGGCAACCTCACGCCTTCAGAAAGGCACTGCACTCGGGCGGGTAGGTGGCTAGCTAGCTAGCTAGTGTGCTATTTCCTAGCCCTATATTCAGTTGGTGTGTGGTGTTGAGTAATGTGAAACGTTAATTCTGAAGGACTATGAGTGAACAGCTTGGATGAATTTACTGTTTATCAGTGTACAAAAGACCAGGATTAGCTAGCTAGCGTTGCTGTGACAGGGACGTAATGGGAACATGTTATCATCATAAGGGAAGGGGGGTGGTGTTATCTAAAGTGGATCCCTAAAACCACATTGTCATTCTTACACTTCAGTTTTTGGACGGACTAAACAAATGAGACATAACGTGTTGAACAGTGATCTCTGGAGATGCTGATAGGCAGATTTTGTTACCCTTGGACAGAGCCATGCTAACCATTTACTCCTGTTTCTGGTCTTTATGCTGAGCTGAGTTAATGGGCTGCATAGCTGTAGCTTCGTATTTAGCGCACAGACGTGAGAGAGTAGCGACCTTCTCGTCTAACTTCCTGCACGAATGTGAATGTGTGTATTTCCCAAAAGGTCCAATTATTCGTCAAAACAATTATCAAAATATTTTTTTTATTTTCCCCTCGATGGACTAATCTATTAGTGCTTTCAGGGCTACATCTGATAGAAAGCAGAGCTGTGTGAATGTGGTGCAAAACACTGCAGGCACCGCTCCCCAGGGCAATATCAGTCTGGCAGATGGTTATAAACAAGAGTGGTGTTCAATCTCCTGATCGTCCTCCACCAGATGGTCCCATCTAATCTCAAATGTGTGTGTGTGTGTGTGTGTGTGTGTGTGTGTGTGTGTGTGTGGGTGTCACTGTTCCCCCTGCAGAGGCATAAACAACCAGTGCAGACAATGTCAGACAGCTTCGCTTCATCCTCCGACATTAACGAGCACGCCAGCTTGACGTCTGCTGACAGACTGAAAGCTGATAACTCCGGCCGTGAGTCACCACCTTCCGACAGCAGTTTGAGCGTTTCTTTCGCCACCACCGGCGAGTGTGACTGTGTGTGCGCGTCTGCTTGTCACTGTCACTTACCTGGATAGGGCACTCTGCCTTTGGTGACGAGCTCGGTGAGTAAGATCCCAAAGGACCAGACGTCTGACTTGATGGTGAAGCGGCCGTACAGAGCAGCCTCAGGGGCCGTCCATTTAATGGGGAATTTGGCTCCTGTATGTGATGGAGACAAGAGGGGTGAGTTGATTCCACTAGAGGGCGCAGGCCTTCATTTCATGCCTCGTTTCCAGGAAATCATGATGACCAAAGTGACCCACGATGACATCATTAAGATCACATCATTATTTTGGTATTCTGGTTCATACAGGCTTGTAAAAGCAGCTCAAAGTAAAGTCCTACAAGGCTCAAATTTAAGATTTAAGGGATACAGTTGAGAATAAAGGACATTATTGAGGATCTTGTGTTTAAAGGGTCAGCTCACTCATGTTAAAACAAGGTCTCTAGAGTGGCTTTCCACGTGCTCAAACATGACATTATGTTCTTTGGAAATGTTTCTCTGTCATCAGCTTAAAACAGTTGATCATATTTTGGTAAAGCTAAGTAATCCAAAAATCTCACCGTGAGCAGTTTTCATTGTCTTTTTGTAAATTCCAGACATCAGTCGATAAATCAAAGTAACACTGGGACTGGAAAGAGATGTTGCCTCTGAATGTTTTCAACACAACCTTTTCAGTGCTTTGAGCATCATAAACATCCCATCCGACACTGAAGTTCATTCATCTTCTGTTCTGCCGGCAGCACTGCTGTCACACCCCTGCAGCAGCTAAGCTAACGTCGTTACTCTCAGCCCTTTGTCAGATGTGTGACTGAGAAACTATTGACGAGCATCTTTTATGTTCTCTCCAATGATCCTCGTTGGAACATCATCTGCAGATATTCTTTTTTACGGCCGCTTCATGTGTTTTTCTGCGATGCTAACCAAGCTAGCCTCTTAATCCTTAATTGAATACAACACAAAAAAGACTAGAAACATGGCTTATGTTTTTTTAAATAATGTTGGCAGCCTTGATTCTAACAGTCTCCAAAAGCTGGTGGAGAGCTGTGGCGCCTCTCCAGGTTCGGTGGGTCTGTGGGGGCTCTCTGGCTCGATAATATTAACTTGTGTGACTGTGGATTCATAGTGTTGTTACAATACATTTGGTCCACTGTTTCTGATTTGACTATATATTGAAATTGTTGTCCAGTGCTGTTTTTATAGCCCAGCTCCTACCTTCAACCTTTATTTGAAGTGTGTTTGGATCCTAGGTTGGAGGCAGAAATAAGTAAATACACACAACAACACACAACCAATACAACCAAATATAACTCCTCCACTTAGATGCTGCTACAGGTAAGGTTGTAATCTGGGTGAAGCAGCCCTTTAAGGAGCAGACATGTGAGTGAGCTGAATTCTCCCAGCGTGTGAAAAGCGCAACTAATCAGAGAGAACAGGAGCATCTGGTTTCCACTATTAACCTAATTCACCATGATGGGAGACAACAGGGAGTCGCCCTTGCTGTGAGGTCACTGCTCTGTCCATTTCGACCCAGATGCCTCATTCACCTGTGACTCACACTGTCTGCATGTGTGTGTGTGTGTGTGTGTGTGTGTGCCCACCTTGCCTCGCCGTGTACTCATTGTCCTCTATCAACCTGGCCAGACCAAAGTCAGCGATCTTGCACACCAGGTTGTCTCCCACGAGAATGTTAGCGGCACGCAGGTCCCGGTGGATGTAGTTCATCCTCTCAATGAAAGCCATGCCGTCAGCGATCTACAAACAAAACATTTGACAGCATCTCACGACGGCTGCTTCGCCAAACAATTTTTAGCTTCTCACACTCCTCTCATCCAGCCCTCTGTCAGGCACAAAGAGGAGGCTAATATCGACAGAACAAAAGCAAAGCGGGCCAAATCTGGGAGAGGAAGACATGTTTACCCGAGGCTGTCGTTCTTTTTTTAAAACCACAGGCTTAAAATAGAGCTTAAAAGAATGATTCACTGACACAAATTCTGCTCTCGCGAAACAAAAATGCAGATATTTGGTTTGTCTCACCTGTGCGGCCATGTCCACCAGCAAGGGGAGCTTCAGGAATTTGCCGTCACCCTCTTTGAGGAAGTCCAGCAAGCTTCCTATAAAAACAGAAACAGAAGTCATAAATGCAGGACAGCCAAGATATACTGGAGAGGCAATAAAATACCACCTGCATACTAGTGTACTGCTATATGACATGTTACATATTTCAATTTAGGCCTGGGTCTTCACCATATCCTAGTTGGAAAATTAAAGTGAATATTAAATGAAGCTTTGCAGTGAATTGGTATGCTATTCATAGTGGCATCTAACCAGTAGTGTTCCTTTAGTGCCTATCAGAGGAGTGTTTTCAGCAGGAAGAGCAGCAGAACTGTGGAAAATACTACAGCAGTTGCTCTATGAGATCACAGCACACAGCGGATCAGCAAGATGCAGGCATTTAGACACGCATGCACACACACGGAGGCGTATGTCATAGAGTTAACATTTACACACACATAAATCTAATTACTCATAAAAGCCTGAAAAAAAAAAAAAACGCATTGCAGCTGACGCTACGAAAGCCTCCCACAAAACTACTGCAGTTTTCAATTAAACATCCCAGTTTCAGGCCTCAGGAAACCACAAGGGACCTTCAAGGACTTTCAATATGTAACAGCATATTAATTAAAACACCCGTAAAAATTTACATTTTTCCTTTAAGGAAATCACCAGGCATATATCTGACATCAGCGAAGTGCCTGAACAACCGAGGCTCAATTTGGTGGCTAAAAAGTCTTAAGGCTTGATGTTGTTTTGTTTTTCTTTAAAAATAGACCTCATCAGTGTCATGTAACAGGAAACAGCTGAGTCTTGTTACTCTCCAGGGCAAAGGGTTCCCAGAAAATCAGTTTAATTGCTAATCAAATATGCCAGTCTGAAGCTTGTAATAGCTTTTCAGGTATGTTTCAGGTATCTGTGTGTACCTTTGGCCATGTACTCTGTGACAATATAAATGGGCTCCTCAGACACCACAGCATAGAGAGGCACCAGTTTGTCGTGTCTGAGCTTCTTCATGATCTGAGCCTCCTGGAGGAAGGCCTCAGGCGACATGGTGCCCGGCTTCAGCGTCTTTATGGCCACCTTGGTTGTGCCGTTCCATGTGCCTGCAGAGACAAAGACGGGGAGAAAACGCCCACAGGCCGCAGGGGTAATCAGTGTTGTTAATGGGGTGGGAGCAGGACAATATCATTAATTAGGTCTTGTAATTGCTCAGACATGTGCTGTCATGCATGCGCTCCTCGCAAAAATATCTCTGGGATGAGCGCATGCATGCTCGCGGTTCAAAAGGGAACAAATAGATTTGTCTGGTCCTCCTGAGTGAGATGATCTCTGGAGACACACAGAATACAACAAACAGAGGAAGCGACTGCAGGAAGTGGATAATTCCCCAGTTTGGACAAAAATAGACACAATAAATATAGGCTTCAGAGTGTTTGTGTGTGTTCAATTTATGTGCACGATGTCTGCATTTCCTGAGTAAATCTGGGCTGATCTTGTGTTTCCACATCTACATTAATTACAGCTGAATGCTAAACAAATGCACGACAGCAGACAGAATTTTCTCAACATGTTCCTGCGTGTATTGTCTGCCTCGCTCTTACCCATCCAGACTTCTCCGAAGCAGCCCTGGCCCAGTTTGAGCTCCAGTCGCAGGGACTCCCTGGGGATCTCCCAGGCATCTTTAGCAAGCCCCTGGGTCTGAGGCTTGACTGTGGGGCACACCGTGGTCAGCCTGTGGCAAAGCCCGTCGGCGTGCTCTGTGATAAAGCGAGACGCAGAGATGAAAACGCTACATTACACCCAGCAGTGCCACACACACCCACATGAGTCTTTGAACCAGCAGGATGCAGCTTTTTAAAGCCAGTCTCTTTCATGCATCGATTCATTCCATTTGATATGGATTAATTTATACTGTTATGCTAACTGTGATGAAATATAAACGAGATGAAGTGGCTTTTTAACACAACAAAACCTTTAACCTCAACCTTCCTCAGGCTGAAGATGAGGAGAGAGGCTCAGAATCATAACTGCGCCACCAACTGTTATTAAAATTACAGGCTATTCATCTCCCTTGGTAACAGTCTGGGGCTTATTGCAGGTATCACAGGGCCCTGTGTGGTGGCACAGAGCGGCGGGCGTGACTGAGAGTAATTTCCAGGTGTGATGAAAGACTGTGATGAATAATGTATGAGTGAAGACAGAAAACGAGGGCCAGCCGAAAACTTTGCACATGACATACCTGTGTAGTGTTTGACGAGCTTCTGCAAGGTGTCAAACTGCGCCCGTGTGGTGATGTAGTATCCCCCGTTGTCAAGCTTGCGGATCTTGTAGTGTTTCACATTGTCTCCTTTGGCTTCATCCCAGTCTCGTATGGAGAGAGAATAAGCACCTGGAGGAGATGAGGGAAATGTTCTTCATCCGTCTAAACAAGAGTGTCAATGATTGGACCGCGTGATGCCTGTAAAAGTTGCAAGACGCTGGTTCCATGACTATTTTTTACAGCTGGAAATTCCCAGTTATCTTTCAATGATGTCTTAAATTCTGCCACTCTGTTTATTAAGAAGCGATCATCACCTTTAGTAGTTTCACTTTCTCGCACCAGGAAAGTTCCTCGATGGTTCCCTGGATTCAGCAGCAGCCTCTCTGCATCTTTGCGTCCCATTTTACCAAAGTACCACCTATGAATAGAAAGCATCGACATAAAAAACCTGCCAAACTCAACGCATCAAGCAGTGACTCAGACGGTGAAAATCAGTCACAGCTTCACTAGATGTCGTTGCTTAGAACCTCAAAATCACGTTCTGAAGCTTAATCTGGTTTGTGAAGCTGTTAATATTTGGACTGTGTGCTTGTTGCAAGCGAGATCAAACTAGTGTCATCTGGTACAGTCGCTGTAGATGGAGTAATGAGGCTATAAGAGGGCCTTACTCTTCAGCCTGGATGGAGTCAGCAGGGGCCACGTAATTGCTCGGGATGTAGCCTTTCCTCCCGGTGTTGATGGAGCGAGCCTCCCACCAGTCTCCTTCTCTGCAGGAGGACAATGACACAGGAGAGATGAGACAAATGACTCGCTCACTTAACACTCAACCAGAACCCGGTACATCCTGCTATGACTGATATTCTGGATGAAAACTGGTTAATAATTGTTAATAATTAGTAATTTAAAGGTTTAAAATTGACCTCGCATTTATTTAAGCCTCCATATTTGATGCAAAAACTGTGAGCATGTGAGGTAGGAGTGGAAAACATGGTCACACTGGGGGTTGAATGAGACTAATCTACTTTACATCACAATGCTATAACCTCAGGCGACAACTTTGCCACAGCACGAATGAAATAAAAGAATTCGCAGCACTGTGCAAAAAGCCAGCATCAGGAAACAAGTTGCAATCAAACCCATTCATCAATCCGGATACACAAGGAACAGGTGCAGTTTGGGATAACAGTGTGAAAGCGAGGCATCTCGTCACCCCTGCTGCACTGAAGAGACGAGGAAGACACTCACGTATTGTTGATGATCTGGAAGCGGTCTCCTTTTTTAAACGAAAGATCATCTGATGTCCGAGCTTCATAGTCATACAAGGCCACGAAGAACGTAACACCACCTGAAAACACAAAAACAGGCCCACGTGTAATGATTAAACAGCTTGTGAGCTTTTAAAAGCGAGTAAACACATAATAGCAGCAGAGGACATCATGATGCTGCAGAGGGACCATATCAGGACACAGCAGGTTTGCTTGTGTGTGTGTGCCTGTTTAATGGCCAATTAAAGTGGATAAATCTGTCTCCCCAAGGTCCGAGAGCTCATACTGTATTGATTTTCTTTGGCTTGTAATTCATAAGTATGAGTACTTCCCCTGCATGGAAATATGACCGTGACTAGACTCTGCAAAGACAGACAGAAGCCAAAGGAAAGTCAATACATCAAACCTGTTTTTAAAAGAATAATTTCCCTCATAATCTACAAGTATGAAACATGTTGGTACAAGGTGTTCACATGAGCTCAAATTAAATATTACAAGACACTCAATTCTGGTATAAATGAACTCATCCCTCCATCCCATGCCAGCATCCTGTAAAACACTGCGCCTACTGTGCCGCCACACTTCCAAACAGATGACATTCATATACCCACCACTGACAACAATGCTGTCAACAGTAATCTCATTATCTCCTGTATAAAGCAAATGCCATGGCAGTGCCACCTTCACCCCCCCCTATGAGAGCAGATAATCCAACATGGAGGAGGATTACAACCTAAATCCCACTGAAACAGGAGGGTTCAATCTCATCTCTGTGCTCTCAGGATCACTGTAAGCTGCTCAGGCACGTTTATCAGAGTCGATCGTGGGACCTGTGTTAAATCTAACAAGGAAAAGCTAGTTAAAACAACAACGACTGGGGCATTAGTGGCGACACCTACATGTCGGATCAGCATACTGACCGAGTGAAGATTGGTGTTAAGTATGTTTACATGTTTTAGCCCATTTACTGTTTACTCTAATACGAAGCACTTACACTTTACATGACCACTCTCCTCAGCTAACACAGCTAATGCTATGCTAGCTTTGACATTTTGGTTCTCACTGTTGTGTAGCCACGAAGACTGGTGAGAAAGTCATGTACCACACAACAAAAAAGACAAAACTGGATGAACAGGAGTCCACAGCCATGCTAACAAATCACAGAGGCTCTACTTATGTGGGCGCTGCCTTCCATCAAGCTCCACGCTAACAACAGCAAGCTAACATTGTCACAGTGAAAATGCTAACATGCTAATGTTTAGTTGGTATATTTACCACGATCAAGATCTTAGTTCAGCCTGTGTTGGCATTGTAACATTTGTTAATTAGCACTAAACATACAGTAGGATAATGACAATGTCATTTTTGCAGATGTTTGTTCATAAATTAAAGTTTCAGACAAAATGATGGTGCTAGATGCTATGCTAGGTGCTAACAGTTAATAGATCATCATCAAGTCAGTCAGATTCATTCCCTGGGGACCAGTGGATCATCATCACTACAGCCGAGCCGCTAGCATGATTTAAAGTAAGGAAAAACATGATGGATTAGGAAGTCTCTACAACTTGATTTAAATACATAGTTAAAAAATGTGGCATTAAAGATGAAATACCATACACTGTGGCTGCCTGATAAGAAAAATACATTCAAAAACTAAAAACCCATCGGTTAGCATTAAAAATATGGTCAGCAATGAACAATGTGTACTGAACATGAATATGAAGACGCTTTCCTTAAAGACCTTTATCGGCATTACAATGACATCTGACAAGAAAACACTACTCACTTGAGACAGCACCAGAGAAGGAGTTGGACACAGGACCGGAGAAGGAGGACGACGCCCCTCCAAAGGGAGTCATGGCAGACGAGGAGCCGCCAAACGGCGTGAGGGTGTGGTTGAAGTTTACAGCCCCAGAGCCCGATGAGGAGGAGGGGGCTTGATTCTGCTGCAGCTGGGTGGGATCCGGGCCGTAGTGACCTATGTGAGGTGTGGCGGCGGTGGCGTTGGGGTCTGACACCGAGGAATTTTCTGGCCGATACTTCATCGTTGGACCCTTGTCCTCTTTGCTCTTTATGCAGCCCATCGTCTTGCCTGCCTGGACAGACACAACCCAAAACCGTCAATTTAATGCCAGAAGATTGAAGAATACAGAATCCAATTCATGACTCACAATGATTATCCATAAATAAAGTGAAGGGCCAAGGGAGGTGCAGGATTAACGATTGCAACATAAGGCCTGTAGGACATGCCTTATGAAATGAAAATTTAATGACCTGATATTAATATGTGAGTCATTTTGTTGTTGTTGTTGCAAAGACTAAGACTATAAGCCAAGTGGTAACTGGGACATATGGTAAAATCCGCTTCAAATCGCTTGACTCACACGCATAGATCCAATGGTGCATGCATGACGAGTGTAAAACGGATGGATGAAACGGTCATTATCATTTTTTACTGTTCTGATCTATTACATGTCACTTTTCGATAAAGAGATCACGTAATGTTCACATCCAAATGACAGATTAAAGTCAGTCTGAAGCCATTCTGCCTTGAAATGGAGAAAAATAAGAGTTATTTGCAGCATCAGACCTGTGTTCTACATTTCTGCCTTATTAAGAGACCTCAGCCCATGGAAATGACTAAAAAGGCCCAGAGGACACAGGCCCAGGGTCCTGAGGGGTCATGACACCATGACCCCTCAGGACCTGTGGACCCTGTGTGAGAGCCTCTGTATGAAGTGGCTGTCAAATGAGAAGCAAAATGACCCCAAAGAGACTTGAATTGACCACAAAGAGATGCAAAACATAAACAAAGAGACACAAAACGACTAAAAACAGTGAGGTTCTGGTTCATCTGCAGAGTATCACATGTACAGTCGGGGTATTTTGCTCTATACAGGAGGGGTGGAGAGTCTTTAACATGTCTGTACCCAGGGGCTCATTGCCTCATAGTCCGTCCACGCCTCAGCCGGACCACGCTACAAGATTTAAAACATCGGTGTGTCTCCATGTGCGAGGCTGTCATTCCTCCTCCTAACACAACTTGGCCGGAGTCACACTGAGGCATTCTTTTGTGAGGTGAAGGGCTGGAAAATGTGGAGACAATCAGACACGCTTGTAAAGAAGTCTGAGCTCGGGGAGATCTGAACGTTTTCATTCGCCAAGAACAACAGCTGCTCGAGGAGTTGGACTTGGTTAATTGCTGTCGACACATTACAAGACAGTAAAACAATAGAGAATTGAAGTGAAATATGAGCTTTTGTTCAGTGTGGAGAAGATGTGGAGGACGAAAGCAGACGAGACAAACGTGGTGCTACTGGGCAGCTTTGTGGCACAGCTGGTGACAGGAGCAAATTACAGGGTCACAATCGTGCATCAGTGTCACAGAGGAGGATCTGCTGGTGCAGTAATACACCTTTCACTGATTTTGGAACAGTGGCCTTGATGTTTCGAGGTGGGAGGGATTTTTTCCGCATCGGCGAAGGAGGGGCGTAATTGAGAGTTCATCGAGTTCTCCGGCTGAACTGCCAAGGAAATCAACAAAATGGGGACAAACCACAGAAACCTTCCAAAGATTCAGAACACTTTGCTCAAATAAAACCGTACAACCGGTTAAATTGCAGGTTACGTCTCGTGCTGCGCACTGGTCGGCCTCTACGAAACCATTTTCTGAGTGGCCAGTCACTGGAGACGTGTCAAAATGAAGCAGATTTCTTAAAAACGTATGCAGAGGAATATGGCAATAAATCTAATCTCAGATGTTAAATCTGGAGCCAATATGCTGAGAATGCTGGCATGGAAAAAAGGCTTTTTCCGAGCCAAACTTTCCTTCAACCTCGAGACAGAACCAGTGTCACGGAAAGCAGAGGTCTTCACTCAGCGGCTTAGTCAACTATGGTGGGCTTGTGTTTCATCATCAGACAGACGAGAGCCTGGCTCGATGGCTCAGCAATGAACTTACCACGCTGTAAAACACTGGACGGCGTCCCAGGAATATTTGCACTTTAAAGAGAGGATGTTTTTCCCTTCCAAAAACGAGGCATCAGCCGTTTCGTGAAAGTGACATCACTCTTTCAAAATTATCACGACTGCGCAAATGCTGAGCTGAACTTATGGAGCCTTTTAAAGAGAATGAAAGTCCTTGGATGTCAAAGTAAAACACCACGTTAGTATATTGTCATTTACCTTCACACTGTACAGGGAGCTTGATTAATAATCATGCATAACATCTCTTTTTCTAAGGAGTAAAGGTGATGCAACTCATTTAACTACGTTTTGAAAGTCTGTCCTTGTGGGGAGCTGGAGAGGTTAATGTGGTAACTTGTTAGTCCTTTTCGACATCCACTCAATTGAAACCAGTAAAAAGATGATATACTTAATATTTGACCCATCAACTTCACAGATTTTTGTTAATAACTGCTTATTCTGAATTTCATGCCAGCAAGATGTTTCAGTCAAGTTGGGAAAGGAGCAACAAAAGACTGGGAAAGACATGGAAAGCTCCAAAAACACCTGTTTTTCAGTATGTTAGCATTTAGCTCAAATCATCTAAATACAGTGTCAAGGGGCCAAAGCATGGTTCTATTGTTTTTATTATTACATAAGCGGGTACAAGGAATTTTATGAAGCAAATGATCAATTAATTGATTGAATAAAGGGAAAATAGACCAATCAATAATTAAAATAAGTGCTGGTGGTTACCCTAATATGGTCTTACGCAGTAAAATTCTCTGAAGCAGAGTTACAAACACACAGACGCTCCCACTGGAGAGCAGAGCTTCAGAGCTTATCTGGCAGACAGGGTGTGTACATACACACCTGTTCCCTGGTCATATTTGCATTAGCAGAGCGAAGCTGGAAACATGATATATGGTCCTCCATGTTTACCCGGAGCTAAACTTGGATGAAATGAATTCTTCAGGGGAAATGTATAAAATATGGTAAATCGTTGCCTTTTATGCACATAAAAACACAATATCTAAGATTCCCACCACATCCAGGGTCAAGCACTGCAAAGCAACAGAGTAACTCAGATAAAATTCCCATTAGTGGCCTTGTGGGCATAAAGAAAATGCTTTAGATTCTAGTCTGACAGAGAACCACAGAGGGAAACAGCAGGTTGGTTGAATGAGGGAGGGGGCAACTGGGCAGCCAGTGCCAACTCGACCAGCTTGAGCTACTAGGAGGATTATGAGGATGGAGGATTTACCCTAAGAAGATAATAATGGAAAACAAAAAACAAAAAAAAGGAGTGACCACCAGGGCCTGGAGCTGAAACTGTGCTGACCCCAGCCTCCACCTGCACGTGGCCATGTTGGCCTGGAGTGACCTTCAATATTTGTTACATTGGTCTGAAAAGCACAACAGCGAGATGTGTTTCAGGGCCGAGGGGGATCTCTGCTGGAGGGCTCTTACTCACTCTTGGCCGTGAGGATACAATGCAGACCTGCTTTGCCTGGAGCCTCTGAATCAGCTCATCTGACCCTCTATCAGAGCCATATTGGTGAAACCAGCCAGCTGTCACATAATGACACCCTGGGCTTTGTCCACACCTCAGACTGCAAAGTGAGAATGCAGCAACCCTGGATGAGGTGAAAAATGATGCAACAAATATGGCTCGTGTGGCCTTTATGGCCACAAAGTGTCACATCTAATCTTATAAAGAAGTCCAAAACTGTGCAGAGAGACTCAACAAGGCTGGATCTTAAATGTCAAACCTCACTGTCTTTTCCAGCCAAGTCTGTTCAGTTCTGATCATTCCTGAGCAGCAGAGCCTTGAAACCACAAGGAAAATCTGCCGTGCTGCTAATTATAGAAGCTTATTCTTATTGCCGGCAACATCCCGCTGCCCCCAGGATGATAGCATGACCTACAACAGCACATTGCATGCAAACCTCGGGAGGACTCCCAGTTGCACCAGTTAGAGCCACTCAGAAACAATGAGAGAGGAAGGTGAAGAGTTTACAAGAGGAAGCTTACACGTCGTCACAAAATACAAACAAGCATATACTGAGGCCCCTTCCTCTATCTGATTGGAAAGGCGTGGCGCTATTGTCTTAGCGCTCCTCCGTTCTGACAGATAAGAGAGACAAAATGAGGACAAAGTAAGTCTGACTTCTCATTCAGCTTCAATCAAAGCATTGTGATTTGGAACAGACTGTTTGAAATGATCCGCCACAGGCAGAAACGTCTGTCTCTTCAGCCAACACGACTGTGAAACATTAAAAACAAAGAGGTGTGTTCTTTTATTCAGTGCTGGCAGAGGCCTCTTCTTTAGTGTGAAGTATTTGACATAAGAGCACAAAAACCTTGGATAACTTTTTTTTTTGACACTGCTTAGTTTTTCATCTTTTGTACTAAAAACTCTTTGACATGCCACAGACTAGATACGATCTTTGTTTAATGGTCCTCCTCCAGGGAGGTCACATTGCTCTATTAGCTACTGTAGAACTGATAGCTGGAAGGGATTCAGTGTCTTGCTCAAGGACACTTCATCAGGCAGACATGCCGCAGATATGATAACTATCCCAGCCGTTAGCTGGAGGGTGACCACTAACACAGTAGCTCAGGGACATTTTGAAAAGGATTATTATCTTTTGGAACTGGCAGGATTTGGTTAGCTACGGCAGTAAATTTTCTGATTTCATGTGAGTAACTGAAAGCCTGCAGACTGGGCTGGAACAGACTGTTATTTTCTCTACTAAATGACTGTTTTGTGAAAGATTCCTGCTAAAAGTTCCCAGAGATGACATCTTCAGATGTCTTATTTTGTCTGACCAACAGTCCAAGATAAAGATAAAGTTTCAAATTCTCACATTGGAGATGCTGAAAACAGCAACTATTTCATCCTTTTGCATAAAAAATGGCTAAATGGCTTATTTGCTTATGGAAATAATTGATTAATCCTCTAAAGCAAGTTGAGTTTTTGTACTTGCTGTTATGCATTATCCAAGCATCCAGCATAGCCAATATAGCCAAATACATTTCTTGCAACAGGCATAGCAGCAAGCCAAAAAATATTACAGGAAATACATAAAAAACAAAAACTAAATGTACTGGTTGATGTCCGAGAAGCCTCCAGATGTTCCCCCTGAGGGACAGAGTCCTCCAGGAACATCTGAGCTTCCCTTTGACCCTTGACCTCCCTTGTCCCTGCTTGTTTCCAGCTCGAACACACAGATTTAACAGAGGCGTACCCTCACTATTATTGCCCATGTTTGCTCATATTGTCCTGATTCCAATCAATGCATGCCTCTGTGAGACCTTTAGCTGAGGCTTGGAGAGAGCTCTACACACTAAACCAACAACAGAGTGTTTCCATCATCAGCTGTGGGAGAAAAACATTCATCTGAGCTCTTCAAACCAGCCCTGTGTGTTCTAAAGCTATGAAATCAAAACTGTACATATTCTTCTGTTGCAGTGATAACGCTAACCTGCGCTCTCCTTATCAGCGACCTGCCTACGCTTTCCTTCCCCCCCGCTTCAGCCACAGTGTGAGAATTCCTCATGAGCTTCACGACGTGCTGATAAGACAGACGAGAGCTCAGTTTTGTCTCTCTCACACCCCCTGATAGCTGGAATGATGAAGAAGTTTGGGAGCCTGCAGCGGTCATGGTTCAGAATTTTAAAGAAGGCTGCAGAGACATTAGTTTAGTTGAGTGCGCTGACGCTGCAGGATTATGTGAGGGCCCACATTTACAGTTCTGGTGGTCACAAACAAAGAGATGCCTTTAGATTTAATGTACTCAAGTTCAAGCAAAGAAAGCAACATCGGTTGATTAATCGAGTCGCAGACTGACAGACACTTAATCGGATTTGTTGCTTTTCTGTGTTTCATTTCATTTGAATTGATTACTTTTGGCTTTCAGGATGCTCGATGGACAAAACAAGCTTTCTGAACGTTTAATAAAAAGAGCCATTACTCGTAGCCTTACACACAACACACAACACAGCTTTCTTTATGGACTGATCTGAATATAAAACTATGTATTATGCCAGCTAAATGTTAGCATTAGCATGCTATATGCTTCATATAGCTGGGTTTCCATCCAAATGCATTGCACATTTTACCTGAATGTCAAGAAAATCTGCAAATTTTCTAATACGGTACTTAAAAATACATGGATGGAAACAAAGCTAATGCTAACATGCTAATGATTAGCAGGCTCGCCATGGTCACCACGTTAATTTTGGAGCTAGCATGCTAACATTTGGTAATTTTGCTGAGGCTGGCTGGAACGTCTTTGGTGCAAGCTTTGGACAAACTCAAACCTACTGTAATGATTTTCACCAAAATTAGTTTATCCTCCATCAATTCATCCTGAGGGCGACATGAATGTTTGTACCAAATTTCATGACAATCCAGTAGTAATCTGGAAGTTTTCAAGCAGTTTTTGAGCAGTTTGCTAGCATTGCTAAAATACTAAAACGTCACTGATCAGAGCTCCTCAAAAGTGAGGATTTCTCCATTGTCTTATCACTTTTTTGGACTGTTGCATAGAAAAATAAGCATTTTGAAGGTTGACACTTAATAATCATTAGGAAAACCTTCCATATTCAGGTTTTTTAGAAAGCAAGAGAGAAAATTTAAAGTAATACTGATGGAATCAAATTGGAAAATTTACATTACAAAATGTGTTTGTGAAGTATTCATTATTGAACAACAGCAAACTGTGTGTTATCTCCTCCAGAGCTTGCAAACTGATTAAATATATGCACTTTTCACTCGAGAGTGACTGAACAGATGCATTTCAAATCTCTCATTTGCATATCATGCATTATAAATAAACTACACCCTGATTCTCGGATATGTTTTGGTCTGTTTTAGCATCTCACTTGTTTAAACAGCCTCCACTCTGCTGGAGTTTAGATCATCTAGACTGTAATGAAGTCGACATTTGGCCGGATGGCGGTCATGCAGCCACCCTGAGTGGCACGATGGTGGAGTTCCTCCATCCATCAGCCATCAGGTCGGAGTGAAACCCTGCCCAACATCCCGTCGGACAGCTGTCAGCGGCTGACGCTGCGGCTGCAAGACGGGGAGGGTCTCTGGAGCTTTACTGGGCCTCAGATCTGCAACAGATGCTGCCTGCCACCATCTCCCACATTCCTCCAATGCCAATGGGTTAAAACTGGGTCTGGAGGAATGTCATGTGATGTTTCGGATGTGAAGCCTCAGAGCTCTACAGAAACATCAATAAATGGCTCGTAATGAGATTTACACTGCACTGGGTGTAGAGCTCTGCTGAGAGCATGCTCAAATAAAACTGAGGCGTACAACAGTTTGGAGGCAAGGAATGACTTGTAAAGCTGTTCGATGTGAGAAATACTAACCGCATTGGAAATTAATGGAGGGACTTGAGGGTCCTTGACCGTTTCACTTTGAAACATAGCAGCCTGATTCCTCAGCTGTCTTTAGAATTTGAGTTCATGTGATCACTCAACCTGAGCTCTCTGCTGTGCTCGTGCGAGTTACTGTGCTGCCAGACATCACACGTTTTCTAGAATAACAGCTCTTATGGGAATACCTGAATACTGGCACCTGAGTCTTGGCTAGGTGTGAGCTATTTTGGGAGCCTGAGTGTGTCTGCAATCATCCAGGGCTGAGTGTTTGAACAGCCAACATCAAATAGAGTGAAAGACTGGATTAGGCTGTTCTCTCTGGAAAAAACAGACCCAAACCCACAGGCACATCTTGACCAGAAAAATGGTGAACCCAATCAAGAGATTTAACACGATGACACAAGAACTTGTTCCTGTCCTTGTTTTGCTTATGTTTGTCAAATATTGCTGACTTTAACTTTAGGGAAATCTTAAAAAAAACCCTTTATTTTCAGTGTAGGACAGATAATACAGCTACCAGTGTTTTAGAGAGGTGCTGCTGGGTGTTTGCTGCCCTGCTCACTGCCACTCAGGTAAACGCCTTTTTCATTCTTTGCTCTAGAAGCATCAGTCAGCAGCTTTGAACTGACACTGTTTCCTGAAGCTGGACAGACAGAAAATCAGAATTTGTGATATAAAATCAGCTGCTCCTTACAGATTAAATGGCACAGTGACTTTGTTGCACTGACCTCAAACACCAGATTGCCATCAGCTTGACACTGACCTTATTAAGCTGTTTGTGGATCATTAATTACGCAACAGTTTTTGTTTTGTTGTAAATGTTATTTTAAAATTAAGCGTTGCCACTATCAGTCACATCCTTTCTCTGCCTCTCTGACTCATGGTACATTAAATAAAGTTCATTTAAATAAGTTACACGCAGTCGTTCTGGACTTGGATTGAAGAATCTGTAAACTGGATCCATATTTGGTGAGTCTGAACATCCTGAGCTGAACCTTATCACTTACAAATTGAGCTGGTGAGTGATATGAGCAGAGATTTAAATAATCTTTTTTACTTCCTGTATTGTGTACTTATTTATCATATCTTGCTTTTTTACTCATGTTTGACACCATTACACTCTGCTTTGCTGCTGCAACTCTGCAATGTCCCTGCAAATGCAGTAAATAAAGGCTTGTCTTATCTTTTAGGTATATGACCAGGGATTTCAGCCTTTCCGGGGTGCTGGCTGAGGCGTGGCGCCTCATTTTAATGACATGCCTCTTAGAAATGGCGGTATTCCCCTTTAACTTGCTACACTCCACGTTTACCAGCCCTTATAAGGGTTTAAACAAGCAATGATTCAGTCTCAGTTGTGCAAAAGTGCAGGATGAGCTGCATCCTTTATGTGACACAATGTGGAGTCAGTTTACTTAAGCCAGGCTTGCCACACACTGTGCGGGTAATGAGGACGATCCTCCAGACCCTCAACCCGGAAAAGGAGAACTAAACGAATGACAACAAAGTGCAGGAGACACAATCTGTGACTCAGCTGCTCGATCAGTTTGAATTCAGACTGACAGCATCGCCAAAAGGGCCTGAACCTCCTCCTCCTCCTCCTCCTCCTCCTCCTCCTCAACTCTCTGACAACAATCTGAATCAGCATGAGTCAAAGATTGGGTTTGATATTTGAAATGATGAGGTGGCACTTTCTGCCTCTTGTGTCTGGGTCTAACAGTCCTGGAGCCAATGTGACTTTAAATGAATATCAGAAGTGGGAAACATCCTGAAAACCGTGATAAAAACAGACGTTTTCATTACATGATAAAAAAGACTCATATCATCAATTACATGCTTTAACTTTTAACCTTTTTAACGACCATATTCCTTCAATTACGAGTTAAGCTTCACATTTATGCGAATTAAACCACCTATTATGAACTATTTAACATATTTAAATGACTGTAATGCTGTTACACTGTACAACATCTGTGGTCTTGTGACCTTGCCCTACTTTGAAGTGTTTATCTGCTGTAGGATGTGGTTGCACTAATATTCCTGTGGGACTTAAAGCACATGCTGTGTGTTTCTGCCTATTTAAAAACGCTCTGAGGATTAATACACAGTTTGCAGGAAGAACTGCAGCACAGACTACAACCTGCACACAGGTATATATTACTGTGATCATGAGACAGCTTCATTCCTTTGTTGATGACAGGTCAGACAGGCGAGCAGCTGCGTTTCGGCCCATCCTTATCTAATCCTGCTGCTCTGACAAAGACCCGCTTCATTTGGGATTTTTACCTTCAACAAATCCGCGTCCTTCTTCTGGGTTCGCTCCCTTTTTCCCCACCTTCAATCAGATCCGGGAAAGAAAGAAAGAAAGAAAAAAAAAAAATCAGAGTTATTCCAACCGGGACCGAACCGCCTTCATCCTCACTTCATGCATCCAGCAGAGCAGAATTAGTGAAGTTAAATGAGAGCGGCGCTGCTGTGTGAGAGGATGGCGGAGGAGACGCTCATTGTTGTCAGAGAGGATGAATCCAGCAGCAGCATGACAGGGATTTAAAAAAAAAAAAAAAAAAAGGAAAAAAAAAAGTGAGGTCCGTAAGTGTCCCAGCTCTTTGTCGCCTCTACTTCCTACTACTTAAACTTACATCAACCCCCACACAACAACATGGCCGACCCTGCCTGCGGGACTGGAGCCACACAGCTGGAGACGCAGATCCGTCCGGTGCAGCTGATCCGAGAGCAGCGAGGAGAGCGGACCATCACCGGAGGAGAACCGGCGGGATTAAACAAAATCATAGAGAGATAACAACGCGAGGGCGGAAGAGGAGCGGAGCGGAGCGCAGGATGGTTTCATGTGGAGAAAAAGGAGGACTCAAAGCGTCCTCAATCTATACCGCTTTCAGTCAGAAGTGCGGAGCTCTGGCGCCCCCTGCTGGTTAAAGCGCTGCTGCTGCAGCTGCTGCACATCTGTAACTCACTGGAAAGGCTGCAGCAGCTGTCAAAGCTGGAATATCACTGACTGTATTAAGACGTAATGGAGCTGTAAAGTCAGCAAAAGCATTTCATTACAGCCTTTGACTGTGCTAATTTATGAGGATTATTAGTGAAAACTGGGAACTGGAGGATTATACTTTTTCCATACTGGATGATGAACCATTGGAGAAAATTTCGACATAATAGTAAAATACTGACAGGAATCATTTTACTGCACAATGAGTACTTTTACTTCTGATTATTCAGATACATTCTGCTATTAATACTTATTACTTAAGTGAAGTTTTGAATGCAGTACTTTTCCTTTTTGCAGAGTAATTTCAGTAGTACTTTAACTTAAATACGATATCTGAATACTTCTTCCTGGTTGTAATTAGAGGACAGCCACATCATAAATTCACAAGGATGCAAATATAAGCAAATGTAAGCTACTATATTAATATTTTACCTTTAAGAATATAGCAATTATTCCCATTGATACAACCAAACGATTCAACTAGAGTGTGGTATTATAGTCATTTTATTTATGTTTATTTATTTGATTGGTGTCTTGGTGTTTCACTTGCTGTATAACCACAGGTTGTGTGTATGTTTCCATGTTAATGATGTGATCTGAGAGTGCTTGTGTGGCCATGACTGTGTAAGGGAGGGACGTCTGCTCAGATGAGGCAGGACACACTTAATAAAGTGTTATCGTATCTTATCTCATATATTGTGACACCAGAAGTCGTATAAGAGCCTGATGAGGATGCTGGTCAGAGCTCATTGCTCCCTGTGAGCGTGAGCCCGTATGCATTGGTTGATTGATTTTAGACATCAGAAATAACAGGAGAGAGATATTTATATGATTTATGGTAAAAGAGATTAAATTATTTCTTTGTACAGCCTCATTACTTTGTGTCCTTTAGGTATTTTTGAATATTTCAATTCATGAATGTGTTTTTTTTATCCATCCCACACACGTCGCTGTTGTGACTCTTAAGAAACACGATTCTGTGAGTTTGAACAATTCGTGCCCACACATCATCAGTCTGTAACGCTCACACACGATGTACTGTCAAATAGTACAGGACGTGCCGAGTTCAAGTTTGCTCTGTCAAAGTGTCCTTGGGCAATTGTTGTACAACAGAACCTCAATACAGCACAAGAAAAAAGGCTTCATGATGTTTAAATCATTCTATGGATGAGACAGTGTTGTTTTTGTCTGTTTGTGTTTAGCTTTAGTAAAGACGTCTGAGGTTACAGTTATTTTGTGTGAACTAGGGATGGATGGATATTAGGTCAACACATTATTGGTCTATTGATAAGATAAGATAAGATAAGATAAGATAAGATAAGATAAGATAAGATAAGATAAGTCTCTGTTGATCCCGGAGGAGGAATTTAGCTGTTGCTGCAGCAGAAAAACTACACATGAACAGTTAAGCTCAAAGTTATAATACAAGCAGTACACGTGCATACAGTACGTCACACAGCTAACAGCCAACAGAATGCTAAAAGTATGGCAGTGAAGGGACTGAAATACTACACAATACTACAAACTTGAGGAGAAGGGTGGTAATGTGAACTGTAAAGCATTTGCCTGTCATTGACCCTGATGAAGTCACTTTACTCCAGAGAAAAATCTGGAAACATGACGAGCTTTTCTCTGTTACAGCCCCACCTTCTGATTATGAAAGTCAAAGTTTCTCCAAATCATTGTTGGAACAATAAAGTCAGTGTTTGTATCTGACATCGGGTGCCTGAGATTAACGTAGAAAAAGGCTTTAAGCCAAACAAACCGCTTTAATTTACTGATGTGCAAATTCCCACATGAAGAAGATACATAAGCTGAAGTGTATTTGTTGTACATGTACTTCTTTAAGATTAATTTATAGCTAAATGTGCCTAATAAACCGGCAGCTGAGGGTTTAGAAACATAATATCTAACACATGACATCCTATGGTGGCTTTTTATGGCTATCCAATAAAAACCACGTATCTCCAGTAAGCAATAAGCTGCAAATAAGGAGCAAAAAACTCAATGCTAATAAATGAAATGAACTTGTATATTTTGTATATGCTTTTGTGTCTTTTCCAGTTTGCCAGATTTATATCTTTTTGCATCTCTTTTTCATTTCATCTCAGCCCTTCCCCACACACACACACACATACACACACACACTCACACACACACACCTTACAAATTAGATTTAAAAAGCCGCTCTCTGTCAACACTGGTGGTTGTAAAGGAGTATTAAAACAATTGAGTCATGAGGCTGAAACTTCAATAAAACTCTTTAAACACGACATGTCAACACCAGCAGACGCTATGAAAAGTTAACAGCGCTAAAACTGGAGTGAGTCATATGTTCTTCACCTGTCTTGTTTGGCGTGTAAAGCTCAGTCACACACTGTATGCCTGCTCTGATTACCCACAGCTGTCTTTCCACGTGAGAGATATGAAACAGTCTGAATTTAAGGCCGCGGCTGTTTGCAGACACATCTGAGCAAACAGAGGTTTATTTCTTTTACTGTGCATGCTTCTACAAATGGTTGCTCAGGCAGCAGGTTTATTAATATCCCACCATGATTATTACAGGAAGACTCTTATATGGTGCGGTGAGTCAAGCGTCAGGTGATCACAGGATAAATATTCTTATCTACCTAATGTTCTCACAGGTAATTAGATGATAAAAAAGTGATATCCTGGTGAACATGTTTTAACATGACTAAGAGGCTGGTTGAGTAATCAGTATTTTACACTTCAGTATAAGATGTTAATTAATTTCCACTCACTTCAGGGTCCAAAAGTAGCGCTGGAAGAAGTATTTTTACTACAGTAAAAGTACAACTAGCACACTGTGAAAATACTCCACTACATGTAAAAGTCCTGCATTCAAAACCTCACTTAAGTATGTAAGTAGAATATTAGCAAAATATGCTTCAGGTATCAAAACTAAAAGTACTCAATGTGCAGTAAAATGGCCCCTGTCAATTTTTTATAATTATATTTGTTGTTTTTGGATCAATATGAGTTTAATCTGCAGCAATGCATCATTTTCCATAAGATCATCATATGTTTGCAGTGTTGCTGACCTGTGAAGACCACGTTTCTCTAAAAAGTCAACTTTTCATGAGAGAAACAGCCTGTTTTCATCTTTGTGACAATACATTTTTCAGATAATCCCAGAGGGTTTTAAACAGTTTATTTAGATGAAGGAGAGTTTGATGATAAAGGAACGCCTCATCCCTCAGTGTGAAAAGTAACGAGTTACTAAAGCCGTCAGACAAATGTAGTGGAGTAAGACTTTGTGAGAATACATGACACGTACATACATGTTATTTATGATTAATAGACCCATTTGAACCGCATCCTCCAGCTCCCAGCTCTCACTTTTCAAACAAGGTAACACACATTCAGTATGAAGCGTCATCTTTCTCAGGTCACAGTGCACTTTCTTCCCATAACCACTTGGGTGCAGTGCTCTCTCAGAGTAAAGGCTGCGCTCCGGCTCAGCAGGCATGTTCCTCTCTACGTCTGAATAATTCAGAGTGAGGTGTGAAAACCACCACATGACGTCAGAGCCAGAGGAGGATCGACCGGTCTGAATCACCCACTAAAGATTCAGCACATGGTCCTGATACCTCTGTGGAGAGAGGACTCTGCTGACTGGTAATGAAAAGTGTCCGGGCCATAAAAACAGTCACGAGAGCTGCAGATGAGGGAAAGCAGAGCAGAAAACACAAAGATAATTCAAGTACACTCACCAAGTACTGTCTTAAAACAAAGCCTTGAGGTATTTGTACTTTGGTTATTCCATTTTATGCTGCTTTATGCTTCAGCTTCACTACATTTCAGAGGGAACTATTGTTTTACAGATAATATTTAACACATAAAACACATGATTGATGAATAACTGATAGTTACTTGATGTCATTTCCCTTCTAAACTTCTCAGATGCTCCATTATTTATCCATTATTTCACACACACAAAAAAGCAAAGATCTGAATAAAATTATCGTAAATTTCTGTTTGGTTTTTCTTCCTTTCGCATCATCTCATGACCCTTCAGATTTATCTTGAGGGCTTTTGGAGGGGCCTGACTCCCATGTTAGGAACCACTGGACCTAACTACTTAATTGTATATAAAATTATTAAAACTAGCTCCATCCTCCACCAGCTACAAAAATAAAAGCGCAAACAATCTAATCATGTTCAACCTTGACTCTGAAGACACAGAATGTGATCGTTCGCTACTCCTTTTTTACATAAACTCAGTTTAAAACAGCACAAAGAAAATATATTTTATGTTTGAGCTTCGTTGATTTTTGTAAATATCTGCTTATTCTGAATTTGATGCAGCAACATGTTTCAAACAGATTGAGACCGGAGCAATTTAAGACTGGGAAAGTTGTGGAAACTGGGTTTGTGATAAAATCCCACTTAAATGTCTGAAAGAGCGACATCGAGTAGAGCCAGAGAGGCTCTCCTTCAACCAGATGACTCAGCTGACATATATCTGCTTCTATAACTCAGTCTGACCTCTGACCTTAACGGAGGAAGAAAGGTGAAACATGGCGGAAATTCTCAATATAAATGATCTCTTTGGTGCCTGAGAGAAACTTTTCGTCTGTCACATTTCAGCACTGGCCACCTCCACATGGCAGTCTCTAACGTTAAACACATAAATAAACTAAAACATCATCTTTTCATCTCCATCAAATCACAACCATGAATCTCCACATGAACTGTGTTACTGCATGAATGATTCCTTCTTCCAAAGATCATAAACCATCTAAAACCCACTGAATTATCTGAAAAAAGCACCATCACACAGCTGAGAACACGCCTCCTTTTATTAACTCCGAGGTGACGTTTCGAAAACACATTCACGGGAGACTGATGGTTTATTTTATTACTGCAAATAAGGAGAGCGGCAATAAGGCTAAAATAAGACACAAAGACATCAGAATGTAAAAGCTGATTCATCCAAAAGCTTCGGCCACATGACTCAGGTTTAAATCTGTACGTTATTATCATGTCCTGGTTGTGTAACTGAGCCCGACCTCCGACCTGAACAGGAAGGGTTGAAGATACTAAAAATTACTTATAAATATACTTATAAGAGACATTTCTGGTGCCTTAGTTAGTCAAAGTCAGTCAGCTCCATAAGACAACAGCTTATGTCAGATATATGAATATGCTAATAAAGCTTTTCGTCACCGGCCAGTGAAAACCATCCATTCCCATATTTGGTGGTTTTGAACATTTTAGATCCGCTTTGCTTCCAGATGAAACGTCCCTCTGAACAATATTGAAGTATCTGGTTGTGTAACTGACCCCTGACCTAAGCAGGGGTGGACAGGTGAATCATGGGAAAAATAGCTAAAAATATGCAGGTCAATCAATCAGAGATCTCTTTGATGCCTTGCTCAGACAAACTTTTTGTAGAAGAGAGGCTGTCAGTCGTCTTTCAGCACCGGACAGCTCCCTCCATCCCGCAAGGCTTCACAGGCCACGTGATCCCGCTAATGGCGTGACGTCAAATGTTGACATTAATTCACTGTGTAATTAATGATCATGTTTGAATTCCAGATCCATTCTTTTTTTTTTTATGACTTGGCTCTGGGTCTTTCATTGACGCGGAAGACGGATGCACTCCAATGGGACGGGGGCGATGACGCAGCCGCCCACCTCCCCTCTCCTACCCTTACCCCCCCTCCACACCTACGTGAGAAGTGAAAAAGGCATGCCTTTCGGATTCATGAATAAAAAACCAAGGGGAGTTGAGTTCTTAGCACGCAGGAAAGTTCCCCGCAGACAAATGTTTGGCGCTCTTCATTCTGCCCATGACCGAGTACACGTAGAAATCCCGGAGAACTGAGCTGCGGGCGCACGGAGGGCTGCACACGCGGAACAAGCACAAGGAGACTGAGGAAGGCGCTTCACTGAGGGAACAGAGGAAGAGGAGAAGAAGGGAGAGAGAAAGAGAGAGAGAGACTGAGATAGAGATCCTATCTCACTCTCCCAGTTGAGGACTTCAGCGGATCGCGTCCAGCGTCTCGCAACTGGTAAGAGGATGCACTTTTTACGCAGCGTAAAAGTAGGCAGCGTTTGGGGAGAAAGTCAGGTGTGGCTGATTTTTTTAAATTTTAGAATTCACAGGTGTGGTTTGAAAGCAACTAAATGTCACAGGAAACAAAAGAAGGCATTAAAGAATTGTTCTTACACGTGATTCACCTGTTCACTCACTTAACGTCGTTTCTTTTTTCTTTTGCAGCAGGACAATGTCTAGCAAAGCGACTTTAGCTTTACTCATCTATGGAATCATGATGCATTACAGCGTCAACTGCTCACCTGTGGGGCTTAGCTTTCCCAGTGTTAGGTACGTACACCCTCACCCACCGTTTCAGTGTCACTTTGAGGGGAGAACTTGTGCGTTATTGCGCTGAGCAGCGGGGCGCAGGCTGCAGATCACGCCTGCCTCACAGTCACAGTTAGTTCTGTCTGGGACTGTAATTGCCGATTGGATTACTGGATAACACCATCTCCATCCATCCATAGGGCTGCTCACACAGAAATAATTGCGCAGAAACATTTCCCAGGGAGCGGCTGTGATGTGATTTAGGCTGCTGAGGCAGTGAAGACCAGTGTCTTAATGCGTCCTGCGGCCATTAATCCACCAGTTTATGTGATCAGATTGGGCCTGATGATTAGAAAACCTTTTTAGCAGAAAAAAAAGCTTATTTTGGATAAATCTGCATTTTTGTACAAGCACAATTAAAGAAATGTTATTTGAATAGATCGTGTGGCAACAAGAAACATTTGTGGTGGATATTTTTTTTTTACTTTAAGACATAAAAAGCCTAAAGGAGCTCATAAAACATGTCAAACCGCTCCGTGTGATCGTGAATTTGACTGAAACATGCAGGTAATATCTCAGCGTGCTGTCACCTCTCAGCCGCAGACTGGGAAACAGGTTGTGAAAACGTGTCTGCTTCTTTCAGACTCGACAGTGAGGTTTATGATGAGGATGGGAACTCCTTACAGTCCCTGGATTACGACAGAGACCAAATGGATCATGTGAGGAGCCCTGTGTCTGTGGCTGACGACGTCTACTCGCTGTATTACCCACCAGCAGAGAAAAGGTGACTATCACCACCGGTCTGAAAACTTTTCTGTCCCCCCCACCTCAACGTTGGAGACATTCATGTTGAACATCTCATCGCTGTAGTCCTATTTCTGTCCACCTATGTTGGCGTTTTGTGTGAATCAGTGTAACGTACCGTCGAGGTGTTTACCGTCTAACTTTCAACACGACGAGAAGCGTCTTTTATTATTTATCACCTCAAGAAACGACTTCAGCAAATTAGTCTCTGTTTTAACTCAATCCCCAGGGGAACTTAGGTGATTTAAATCAGCCCTTTTCTAAACAAATAAACAAATTGCGAGAAAAGAGTGAAAAAATCTGTGAAATCTGGCTGCGCAACGAAGCGCTGGAGTTCAAAAAACTTTTATTTTTTAGCAGAAATTATAAAACAATGCAATATATTATGTACAAAATAATAGAAGAAAACGCCTCAAGCACAGACCCAAGTGAATTTATCTAAAAACCACTTGTATTTTTTATTTTCTCCAATTAAAAAACAGAACACGAGGCCCGATATTCCTCCTATAATTGACTTGTTCAGATGGGTATTTTTTTTTTTTGCAGTGCAGCTACTTGAAATTGTTGCCTCTTGCGCTGCGTGTGTGGTGATTTTACTGTGTGGCTATCTGTCACCCCAGAACGGAAAGGCATGCAGACGGCATGTTTAATAAAGCCTACAGGAAAGCGCTGGGTCAGTTATCAGCAAGGAAATATCTGCATTCTCTGATGGCAAAACGTGTAGGGTAAGAACATCTTCTTGGTTGTCACCTCTTCTTTTATGCTTGATGTTTTCTGTCCTATGTGCGTTTTTCTTTCTTTTGGACTGATCCTTTAAATGCTCATAATTCACGCTGTTGTACGTACTGTACGTGTCTGTGGTCCCATTATCCCCCAGCGTGCAGCCAAAGCTGGCGCCCCCTGAATCAGCCTTTGTTGATGCTGTAGGATGGTCGTGGAGAGCTCAAACGGGCACTTGATTGATTTGGGAAGAGTCATTTTCTGAGCCCGCTGCTGCGTCGTGCAGGCGCAGAGGGAAGAATTAACCCCCCGCGCAGGCTTAAATTTATTTCCATATGAATAATTTATAGGATGGGGTCCCAGCGGAGGGGAGGCAGGGTGGGTTGCAATTACTCCAAGCTTATGAGAAGGCCTATCACATCTTATTGCAGGTCGAAAATATACGCCAGATCGTCCTGGGGTGGGCTGAAAGTTAAACAAAGAGAGAAAATGCCTCTGAGGCTTTTGTAAGATCATTCTTCATGCAAACTCTTTCTGACAGCACAGGCTGCCTGCTTTGTTCTAAATGATGAAATCTGATTATTTTCCCAAAAAAAATGCTCCAAAATAAGCACCCAGATTGGGTCTCTA
Source organism: Chaetodon trifasciatus (assembly GCA_037975065.1). Classification (NCBI taxonomy): domain Eukaryota; kingdom Metazoa; phylum Chordata; class Actinopteri; order Chaetodontiformes; family Chaetodontidae; genus Chaetodon; species Chaetodon trifasciatus. The sequence continues at coordinate 5,181,248 of JBBMOE010000016.1, read as the reverse complement.
CAGCTCTGCATTGTTCTGAATAAATTCTGATCATTTGCAAGATGACACAAAGACCCCCCCCCCCCCCCAGCCTCAATCCAAGTGTCCAGCCTCCTCAGCTCAGCACCACAGGCTGTACATACAGGGGGTCATGTGGATGGAAACGCATCAGTGTGATGGTAGTGAGACCTGCCTCTTGTCTCTCTCTCACTCTGTCTCTCGCAGCGGGGGGAAGACGCTGGAGGACAGCTCGGAGCCTCTGTCCAAGCGACACTCAGACGGGATCTTCACAGACAGCTACAGCCGCTACCGAAAGCAAATGGCGGTGAAGAAATACCTGGCGGCAGTCCTTGGGAAAAGGTATAGACAGAGAATTAGAAACAAAGGACGCCGGCTTGCATATTTGTAGCATCCTCCCCCACCCTCCTGAAAAACAACAACAAAAAAAACTTAAGTGTGTGCAGCCCCAGATGAAGTCATTTTGAGATCTGAACAATCAGTGGATCGCTTTTGTGTTCTTAAACATGTATTTATGTATGAAGTAAGCCATTAAAATGAATATTTTGATAATAATATTGTTTTTTTATTTTGTACTTAAAGCACTTGAGGACATACATATCTACTTTGTGGACCAATTTTTGTTCATTCTAAAAAAAGAGAAAAGAATAGCCTCTATTTATGTATTCATTGATTTATTTTTTTTAGACCTATTTATTGAGGGGAGACAATTGTTCACATGACGATATGCTCCAACAGCCCTGTCTTTTAAACATCCAGTGAAGAGATATGATTGTGAGGAAAATAAATAGTTTAAAAGACAATCAATGTATTGAATGCTGCTTTTTGTAAAGTGACATTAAGAGTTTAGTTGTCTTTATTCACAACAGCCTTGAAGACATAGGTATTCAACAAATCCTACAAGACATAGACTTTGATGCCCTCCCGGACGGGGATGAGTTTGAGGCTTTTATGGGAGACTGGCTGAAACAGTTTTCTCCCGAATTTCCGGTGAGTTTCAGGCTCTTTCCTGAGGCCGTGTCCTCGCGGGGGCGTCTCATGTCCCTCCCTTTCCTTCTCACCTTTAACTCTCAACCTTGTGATCTTGCTCCAAACACTCCTGATTTCTTCTTCCACCTCATTTGTGCTCCTGTCTCTCTAGAGTCTCACAGATTAGCACCTTTAATCCCACCTAATGTGGAGAGGCTGATGTGTCACTCATATCACTGCTGATTGACACAAGAGGAACAGATTTATCTGCGTCCTGTTTATGGACGCAAGGGTGATATTGTGATGATAAGAAATTAATTAACAGATCTGGGTTAGACCGGATGAAAGCCCTGTTGGCTTTAGAGGCTCTCAAAAAGCCAGTTATCCACTTTTTAAGGCAAAAATCCCAAATCTGAGATGAGGACCAGAGTACTTTTGAGGTTGTTCTTGTCCTTTTCTTCTGCAGTGTTTACAGACTGAGCTTACACCTTTGACTCATGTAAAGTGCCAATCTTGTGTTTCTATCAACTGGTTTCTGTGTGTTTGGAAACCTCTTATCCTTCTGAAGGTTTTCTCATGTCTCTCTGCCCATATAATAAGTATCACTAACATCTAAAGCACCATCAAGCAAATTTAAAGAAAAAAAAAGCATAAAAAAACTGAACAAGATATGATACTTGTTACATGGCGACTGATCCATCGATCTGTTCTTTGTGAGAGACACAAGAGGCAGTTTGAACTTTTGTGTTTGAGCCCTCTGGGTCTATTGTGCTTCCCTTTTCTGTCATGTGAACCAATGTAAAAACTACAGTAGATTGCATGATTAAAGTAATTGCACTAGCCACCGCATCTGTGCAGACGACTCCAACTAGATGGTTTTGCTTGCTTTCTGACTACTGCAAACATACATACCTGTCATACCTGGATGTTGTTTTGTGTTCTGTTCTCCTCGCTGACGTTTCCACACAAGCTGTATGTTGAATTTTGTCCTCCTTTGAAGAATTATCTGAATGTACTTTACTGCTGGCAAGAATCTCCCAGTCTAATGTCATGCTTTATCTTTTAGGCTTTGTGACCGAGCCATTTTTGTACCCAACTGTTAAATTGTATATGAGGAAACAGCTGTGATTGGACATTTAAAGTGACTATTATCAATCTGTAGGGTGGCACAAAGGCTGCCATAATTGACAACTTGACTAGATTAAAAGAAGAGGGAGGATGAGATGCAAGCACACAAGAGGAAAACACAGTTAGACAGACATAAAGAGAAAGGAAATAAAGGGAGCAAAAGGTGGGCTGAAGAGTGTAAAATCTATATATTAGACTAAAAACTAAACACGTTACAGAAGTTACAGCAGTAGACATCAGTCTTACTGCTTCCCCCCCATTTGCACAACTTTGAGATTTGTGAGGAAGGAAAACAGATTTTTGCAGAAAAAGTGAGTTAGTTTTAAAACAGCAGGGTAAAAAAGTTCTTCGATGTGTTTATTGTATCAATCTTTCTTTAATTTTGCATTCTCCTCTAGGCTTTGTGACGCAGGATGCAGTTTGCGGCTGTGGTGTCTTGCATCGACTTTAAAATCGCCATGAATCACAGATGGCTATTTAGTGGCCCTACAATGCTGCACATCATCAGCTTACATTTCACCCTTTTGTTGTTGTTTTTGTGTTTCACAGACGTTTGGTAGGATCTTTAGTAGCATCCAGCTTAGATGTCAAGCGCTCTTGCTTGCACTGCTTTCTGTTGCACTTTGTTTTTAGAGCACTAGACGTAGATTTTTGTGAAAATAGAGGGAAGGATCAGTTTCCCGCTCTCCATGAAACATTATATGTATGATAATGAAAGCGCCAATAGCCTTACTAAAATGAAGTAATCTTCAAAGATATATATATATTTACTGTGTACAAAGTGAATATTAGATTACTACTTCAAATGGCGATCTGCAAGGGTCAAGTCAATAAATGTTTAAAAAAAAAAAGTGTTGTAAGATTTGTATGAATAAATTTTTGTAAACAACAAAAATTTCGTCTAATCTTTGAAGCCAATATCACCATAAGTCTTTAAGTTAGGTCACATTTAGGAGGATGAAAATGAGTACTAATATTCCTATAATGGAGATAGACCCTCCCTCGACAGTTTTAACAGGATGCTTCATAAGAGAGATGAAAGGAATTAAGAGAAAAATCAGCTTGTGGCCATCACAGAGGGAAACATGAAACATCAAAAAGCCACACAGATAGGACAAGGCAGCGTACTGCAGATTAGTTTCAAAGCACAAACACACATGCACACACCTGGTAAAAAAAACTGTAAAATTCATGCTGAAATAACAAAAATAAGAAGATTCCTCCCGTCTTCTGCGTGGGTGTTGTGTGTTGTCGCCCTGTGGACGGTCAGTAACGGGATGTTGCAAAATAAATCAGCAAACTGCAGAAAGAAAGGATAAGCTGGTGGAAAGGAGAGCAAAAGATCCAAATCTCTGCCCCATTTTCATGGTGACTCAGTGGCTTTGGCGGAGGAACAGTGACACCAGTTGGCCGGGTGTCTGCCTCCCCTCGGGACAGCATGAGTAAAGAGACGTGGGAGGGATCACCCAGCCCGCAACACACACTGCCACGCTGCACTTTACACCTCTACAGGACTTCAGCAGTTGCCACCAAAGGCCTGCAGTACTGGTGGAACAGTTGGCCAGTCTCAACTGTGGTACAGTCACTTTGGGCCAAAAACAAAAGAGCCGGTGCGGACTGGTTTCAACTAAACATGCACAGAAATGAGGGAATGTATCCACAAGTATTAAGAAAACTACCTTTTTATGATCAGTTGTACAGAAAATAATCTTATGGGAGAAGCCATTTTTTCCCCAGTGTGCCTTCATAGCTCAGCTCATATCACAAAATAGACTGAATGCAGTTTAGTTCTGTGGCTGATCACTCTCTTCCACGGTGTATCTCTTTCTTGTTTACAATATTTAAAGTTAAAAGTTACATGGATATGTTTTCATACAGAGGGTCCAAGAAAGAATCCTAATAGATGCAGGATGCTGTGCAGAGGCTTTTCTTTTGCACCATTCAGATTCCTGCCAGTGGAAATGCCCTCTATGCATTTATTCTAGAAAGCAATTAGTCAATTAATTGATTGATTATTAAAAATTATTCAGCTATTATTATAATGCAATAATTTTTCAGCAAAAGCGTCAAAAACTCCAGCTTCTTAAATGTGAATATTTCCTGTGGTCATCTTAAATTTTATATCAAATACCTTTGAATTTAGCATCAAATGTCCGGAATTGAAATTCAATTGTTGATGAATCAATAATAAAAATATATATTTTTAGTTTATTGTAGTCCTGTATTGGTGCATACAAAATTACTTCAACAGTGGGAAACAATATAAAAACCAAAGGCTGTAATTCAGGAGGTTTATCTTGTCTTTTTCTATCTTTTTGCACCTTATCAGTATGAGGGTGTGCAGGTGTTTTACCAGGTCTGAGTGTGTTTGTAGCATTTCATAGCAAATTTTTGCAGACTGTGGCTTCCTTTGCAATTGCAGTGGTACCAGAGTACACCTAATGAGAAGCAAATGATTGAAATAATGTTATAATCACTTTAAAATAATGATTAAAAAACACATAAACACACCCAGCTAGGAGCCCATTCACACAGGTTGCACAGGATAGCCTAGCTATGCTCTCTTACAAAGATTTAGTAGCTACATATGTAAGCTAATATTAATTTTGAAAATCCTTCTATTTTTCACTTCATTATCACAACAAATCATGAGTTAAATGCCTGTTCCCCTGTAAGAAAACACAAGCAAACAAGATGGAGCAGGACTAGCAGAGTACAGTGCTAAGTTAGCTAACTTAGCTAGGTAGCAAGCAAATGTACGCCTGTTTTGCCCTAAAGGCTAACATGATAACTTTGTAAAGCTGCCACGATCTTAAATAAGCTTTCTTTAAAGCTTTATTTTGTGTTGAGTTTTTTAAATACAGCTTCTTCTTTATCTTTTGGGCTTTATTAGACCCATTTAGGAAGGCTTTAGCTGCTAGCTGTCATACAGGCAAAGAGCTCTTATTTTGCAGCATGGAAATCTTCCACATCGTCTTGTCTACAGTCTTTGTATATCAGAACAACTGGTGCATTATTACTCACTCAGACAACCATTTAACCCGCACACAGACTATTTCACACCAGACATCCTGACGTGTCATAGCAGGATACGCACAGGTGTGAATAATGGCATCACATTACATTTGGGTGAGCTAGCTCCAGGTTTCTGTTTTTTATTGCATGCTGGCTCACTGGATCATTAATAATGTTTGTTGTACCTGTTTCTTTCCTGCTATGACAAGTCAAAATGTCTGCTGTGAAAAAGATCTGTTGTGCATGTTACAGCTGGAACAATGCTATCATCAATATAATATAATGACATTAAAGTGTTCTTGCTTGTAATATGATCCATCAGTCCAGCATGTCCCCCTCCTGTCGAGACACCAGGGGAGTCCCACAGTGTGGGTGCAGCAGGTGGCATTTGGAATACCACCACCCACCCGATATCCCTCCACCCTCTGTCTTCTCTCCACACGACACCTTTTTATACTTGTGCGTCAATCCAAATCACAGCTAATGACCCTAAATAGATCCCACATATCTCATAACACCTGATAATAGGTCACCACGGAGCAGGACCTTTTCTGGACATGGAAGGCTTATCCATACGCCCCCGCTCTCCAGACCTGCTCTCTCCAGGGCAGGTCTTCAATTACAATCACATCGCTTGTGAATACAGTCGCAGCATCACACAGTGATGTGTGGCATGGGATGTCAGACCGAGCAACCACACAAAGCCTGCCGTGTCTCTCTCTGCTCCCCTGTGTGCGTAATAACCCCCTCTCAGACATGATGGCAGGGCTTTGATTTTGTGGCCGTGGCCTCAGCTCTCAGAGGAGTGCAGAGAGAAGATGATCAATGGGAGTGATCTGATTCCTCCGGCCCGTGCCAGACCCTTTCTTAACCCTGCTAACCCAATCAGCCAGTGTTGCCAGGCAACCAGTCCCGGGAGGATGCATTTGGGATTGGGCGGGGCGCCGTCGGCCTTCCTGGACACCCAAAGATCAACCTGGATATATTTCACTCAAATGTCTTCAGTCTCAGCTATGTTGTCTTTTACTGGCTGCGAAGGCAAGTTGCTGATAGATAGAGCAAAACTGAGGCTGAGTAATGTGTAGTAATTCATAACACACACACTCAAACTAATGCCTTCACAAATTAATCACATGGCTCAGCAAGAGGCAAGACAGACAGAAAATGTGCTAAAAGTACAAATAATTCTGCGGCTCAAGAGGAAATGTGGATTCTAGGCTACATTTGAGCAAATCATTGGAAGTGAATCAACAAAAATTGAAAGAGAGATTTTGATGAATAAGACTAAGATTTCACAGCCTTGATACAGCTCAGTAAATCTGTGCCAAAGAGTACTTTCCCATCTCAGTTTTGCTTATTAGAAGTCTTTAGAGGCCTGAAGAAGAAACAGGACTAAGAGGCTGAGCCATGCTCGCGGTTCTGCTCGGCTGTATGCAGGCACAGTGATGAGTAAATCTCTTGTGAACTAATAAAACAAATTTTTAACACTTTTACAGTATCAGTACATTAAATATATTCAAGCATACACTATGTGGTGCGATTGTTTGATGTCTCCATTTCAGTCAAATCCAAGTTTGCTGTTGGCAAACTGTGGCCTAAAATACTCAGACCGTCTGTCTTCCATGTTCAGCTCCTACTCCACAGCTTAAACTTGGGATCCCCCCTGCTCCTCTGGGGGCCGTGTGAGTGGCAGCTTTCCGGAGGGGGAATCCACATGAAGCCCTTTCATCAGCGCCGCCCCCTGGGCCCTGCTTGACTGACTGCTGCACAGTGCAAAAGTTCAGCCATTATGGAAAGCTGCTGCTGTATTTACACTAGTGAAACATGTCATTTCCTTAATGCCAGACGTCTAGCAGGAGACATTTGTTATGCAAGTGCACATCATCTTCCACCTTTTCAGGGAGGGGCCATTTTACTCTTGTGTGTAAACAGAGCCTAAGTTTGGTATGAGGGTTATAGCAATTCTGATCAATCCAGAAAGTCAAAGAACAACCCTGAGTTTGATTCCTTTTTCAAGGCCACTTATTTTTGGACTGAAGCTGTTAATCAGCCACTTTTTGGACCAGTATTAAATCTGAGACTCTATCCGTAAGAGAAAATTACAAGAATCTCACATTAACAACACATTTGCCTCTTACAAATAAAAAGTTAAAATCATAGCAATGAATTACAACCAACTCAATACACTTTACAGCTACAGCCTCTCTTGGTCTGGTATGACCAGCAGCTCTGTGTAATGAATTTTGGTACTGAAGCCATGGATTGCCCAATTTTGTGCCACTCTTCAGCCTCAAATTCAAACACATCTGCGCCAGATAAAGACAAGACTCTGATTCGTATCAAGGTGAACAACCTTCAGCTTTTAGATCACTCTTGAACACGAGGAGGGATTCATTCCTTTAGCAACTCTTTAAAGCGAGGCTGGAGCTTCTGAATTACAAAATCACAAGTTCTTCCTCTTATAAAGGAAACCTTCATGGCCATTCATAGCAACAAAATGCAATGCTCTTTCAATTCAATACACTCCAGGGTTTGCTCTCAGCTACGGACTTTGATCAGCAGCAAACATGAGGTGGATTTTTCTGTGTAACGGACATTATTACTAAGCCAGTTTGCCGACTTATGATTTTTCTTTACTTGAAATACAGTTAAATGCAGCTGAACTGATGCCTGGACACATCAGATCCAACTGCAGACAGAAGTAGATGTCAGCATACAGTTGGACCGTGTTCCCATAAGTGTCACATGTGGCCACAATACAGGCTATTAAACTGTCAATCAATTATAGAAATATCACTGAACAATTAAATGAGATTCACTTGAAGGTTTAACAGATTTGTGTCTGGTTTATATCGGTAGTGGACCACGTGACTCACGGACATGTGGCATTTGATAAAGGCCAAGCAGCTGGCAATTTGTTTGCAGTAGTCTCAGTTACGCGTGTGTGTGTCTGGTCGTCTCTGCTCTGCAAGTGCATTGGGAATAGAGCGAGCTGACAGCAGTTCACAGGATACCTTGTTAAGTGTTTGAAATGTCTGCTCTCCATCCCACCTTTCTCGCCGAGGCGTTAAGTGCTGAAGTTTTTATGAACAACGACATCTGAACAGAGCCCCATATCTAAATGAGGAATTAATGTTTTATTTCCATATTCCTTTAAAAGTTGTTCATCCGCAGCCCACTTCTCATGATTCTCCTCCACCTTTCTTCTCTCTGTGGACACTGAGAAGTACATCAGAGCCCAATTAGCATTCTCCCGGCTCAGACGTCATGGGCAGACTGGGTTCAGAGGCCAGAGGTAGGGGAGCATGTACCTGGATTTGGACTGAACGCTGTACTCATTATTGGGCTGTCAGCTGACCCCTGATGTCATTTTCCTCACATCATTAGAGCTACCTACTCGGGGCTAAGCTGAGCACACACACACACACACAGAGGCCACAGCGCCATTAATATGCATCTACTGACGTCACGCTATCGATCTCTCCATTAGCACAACCTATTACCTCATGAAATCATCACTGAGAAAGGACAGTGGCTGTAACTTTACAAGCGTACAGGATGAAGAAGGTCACAGACACTTTGGGGGATCTGGCAGATATGTACACAATTAAATCGCACACTTCTCTGCACATTACAGTATGCTCTTGCCCACTGTGTTGAGAGGTCACAGAAGACAAGAAAAACAAGGCTATAAAGTGTCTGTTGTGGTAGTTTTCACATCTAGGCGTTCATCATTCATCTGACGCCAATGAGATGGAGGTGATAAATCAGTTCAGCTGCTTGCTCTAAATCCTGCTAAAGATAGAGGTAAAGTTAATTTATCTCGCTTGTGCTGACGTGGATATACCTGTCTTGTGTTGTTGCAGGAGGTACAGGGCAAGCGGAGATAAATCACATGCTACCAGAATAGAGCATTCATTCATCTCTTAAAAAAGAGCATCAGACCTTTACAGCCTTATTCTTTTGTTCCTGTGCAGCCTCGTGAAAACATACTTTCAGCTAAACAACAAATAATCTTTATTTCAGCCAAATATTTGATAAGGAAATGATATAAGATGTGTTGATTCTGAACATATGCTACCGTTTGTGAGGCTAATATTTATTATGCTTATAATGGAAATGAACACAAAAAGGCAACTTGAATATCAATTTAAATAACGAAAGATGAAAAGACCATTTGGAGTGACACCTGCTGGGAAACTAAAGTTGTAATATCACATTTTGTGTGACAACAAATTTGCTTATTTGTAACATAGCTGTTATTTACCCAGATCATTTATTTTAATCCTGTATTAACAGATTTTTGGCTTCCTGTGGGAAGCACATGCACGCTGTAAACACATCATCATCACCTTGCAAACAGTTGTTGATATGAAGCAAAACTGTAACATTCACACTCCTTTTAGCTCTGTGTTTGGTCTCCACCAACTCTGGAGGAAAATATCTAATTGTCTGTGGGTTCATCACTATGAGTGACCCCTTTAGTGTTATAGGTCATGCCTTTATCCACTGTTAATATATTAAAACTTTTGATTCAAAGTTAAGGTAACAATATCATTTCTCAAAATTGAAAGTTGCACACTGTAAAAAATGAATCATAAAAACTGTGCTTGGACAAATCTACACTGATCCCATAAGGAGTCCATTCATTCCTCTCTACAGTACAGCAGTGGCCTCGGGCTGGCATTTGAAGAAAGGCTAGTGTTATACATCTTCATCGGAGATTTCCTCATCATCAGTCTTTCCAGCTGCCAAAGTGAGCGGCAGCCTAATAAGATTTCATGGATTCTTTTAACCCTTTTAAGTGGCCACCTTTGTAATGACACACAAATAAACAGGTGATGAATAAGAAAGGTAATTAGATATGACTCAAGCTGGGACATATCTCTAAATTATCTGAGCAATAGCTGCATGACCATTACATTCTGCTATGCGGAGGGAATTAATTTCCTGTCATACATGATTAGACAGCTTGTTCTGAATATTATCCTGTTCACGGTGAAGCAAATGAGTCATTCATCCCTGGATTTTACATGTCATTACCCAGTGGTGGAAGAAGTATTCAGCTCATTTACTAAGTAAAAGCAGCAACACCACTGTATAAAAATACTCCATTACAAGTAAAAATACATAAGAATTAGCATCAAAATACTTCAAAATAAAAGTACTCATAACGCTAGGTGGTGACTGTTAAATGTACTATTACATCACTGGGTCATTACTGTCATTAAGTATAATGTACCCCCACTGCCTTGGTGTACATTTCCTTCACGCTGCTGATTTTTAACCACTATTAGTACACAGTATGCATATTGTCTTGTTTCTATGTCAGCGGGCGTCCCTGAAATACAAACATGCACTCAGCGTGATGGTTTTATGTAATGAGTCAGTGGGTTAATGACCAAAAAAAACAGCAGGTTTGTTTCTCAGACGTTGGGCTAATTTGCAGCTTGACCGCTAATCAGCAGCTAACTAACCTTTGTCAATTAAACATCTGTAATTACACTGGTGGCCGCTGACCGGAGATAACCTTTGGATGTTTAACAAAAGCAGCTTTGCAGTCGGCCAAGATCTGAATGAGTGCGATATCATTCATCTCCTGCCTGTGCCTGTTTCATATGTATCTTTAATATCTTCAGTTACTAAAATAGAGCCTCTATCTTTAGCTGTTCACAGTTCATCTTAGCAGACAGTGACTGCTCCTGAAATAAAGTCTCTTGTCTTCTCAGATTGCTCCTGCGGTAATGCTGCCGGGCGGAAGTGTTGATGAAGCAGCAGGGAGCGAATGACTGGAAAACCAGAACACTTTCAACGGCTGAAAAGCATTGACATCATCATTTTGTAGCTGATAAATAATGCCCAAATAAGATATCAGAGATGTGACAGCAACACAGAAGAACCACGAGCTACTCAGCAACCCACCAGCTGCAGACTTTAAAGACTCGAGGATGGAAAAAGTTGTACTGCTTTCATAGAATCTACAGTTTCCTTTAAGCTCAAAGTCCTGAAAAATGCATGATGCTCGTTTATTTGTCCCCCTGTATGTACCGAAAAATCACAGCTGAGCAACAAACAAGTCTTTATGTCAGAATCAGCACTATAACTGTGAGGAGCTCTGTTAAGCTCTGAGCTTATTAAAAAAGACTGATCACGCCATATCTGCTGACAGCCCGGAATCACTCAGCAAAGCCTGTTTGTTAGTGTTTGGGAACATATGGAGGGACAACACCCTTGAGTATCATCCTGTGCACTTTCTCTTTCTCCTTATGTCCCGGCGCTCTATTTGAACTTATCTAATTAAGTCATATATTTGTTCGCCAACATCATCAAGCACCACGGTGACTTAGCGAGACTCACAAAAGAGCTGTTTGTTAGATGGATCATCGCATAGTAAACCAGAAACTAAGCTGCCTGGGTTATGTTCAGAGACGAGTGAAGGAAACACGACATTTGTGCAGCGTAACACCAGAATCCAGGGTTCGCTAGGTTTAGGCAACAAAAGCAGTGTGGGTAAGGTTGGTTTGGTTAAATGTTCCTTAAAAAATGTTATGTCTCAAGTCACTGCTGACTTTTTCTGTGTTGAAACAAAACGACAAACGGCCGATAACATTTCCATAAACTAAGAGGAATGGCTTGATTTTCAGCTGGAGAGAGAGAGACAGACAAATGTCGTCAGCAAACTTACATTCACCAACATTTTGTGACCTGCCATGTTCCTTAATTAACAACATTTCCTAATTATGTTCATAGAAAGTTCGGCCAGCATTACGTTTCCCTCCAAACGTATTTGCTCTTGCAAAACAGTTGTATGTAACTGAAATTTCTTGCAGCATCAGTAGCATTTGTGTCTGTCAATCTCTGTGAACAACAGTTGCTAATGCTCCATTACAAAAGACACTGATTCACCTGTGGAAAAGCTTACACTGTTCGAGCTTACGCTGTTCTCACATATACTTACTGGAATAGTGTAAGAATTCAATTTTGGCTGAACTGCAAAGTGGAAAAATGACTTAAAAAGTGAATCCTATGACCAGTTCAGCATGTCCAGGGTGAATGACGACACTGGTGACATCTGTGGGATGAACAGCTCACCTTTAAATCTAATTCGTGCACCAGATTTAAAAACATGTCGCTCATGAAACCCTGGCCTCGTCTTCTCTCGTGCTGGGAATGAACTTGAGCAGTGTAGCATCCACTGAGAATACACACTGTACGTTTAACTATCACCAGACGATCCTTTAATTCTTATCAACAATTTCTCTTTTTGTCTTTCACCACAGCGGAAATTAGTATTACAGGGATGTCTCAGAGCTGCTAAAATATGCTTACATGGCACCCAGCACATCTCCTCTTTATGAATACACTCTGAATTCAGACAAACATTAAACATTATTCAGACATTATTCACAGTGAATGGTGCAGTGCTGGAATGCATCAAGGGCGAGTTGGAGACCCTCGAGACCTGGTCCTCTGCAGCCCCTCAGATTAAAGCACATTCCTATTTTCTAACAATGGTACCACACAGCATCTACTGTATATATTTTCTCTTTTCATATGGATGCTTTTCATATTGGTGTTTCATACTGAGCCTGCAAAACAGAGAATACTCGCACTGATTTATTCAGCACTTCATTTTATAACCACATGCCTGTAAAACCATTCCCATCAGCCTCAGCTCTGCTTTGTGTTGAGTGCTTGTTAGCAAACAAGCTAAACTACAATGGCGAACACTGTAAACATTATCCCTGCTAAACATCACCAGGCTTACATTGTTAGCATTTAGCTTAAAGTGCAGCCTCACAGAGCTGCTAGCATGGATGCAGCATTTATTGTGTTTATGTATATTGTCTGATATGTATACACAGTGTTGGGTTGTGTGTGACTCATTGATTATTAAATTAATGAAGACTACTTTCATTAAGGCAGCCTCTGCCTGACCAATAAAAAGGAAATTTAAAAGATATTTAAATAAACATCTTCAAAGCTAAAGGAGAGGCTTATGTACTTATATAGCACACACATACGATTCACTCAAATATAACACAACGATGCTGAGCTAAATCTCTTCTTCAGGCAGCTGGAATATCATGAAAAATCCATTCTGCCTTCTTAATAAGAGCAATATGAAATGACGTTAACTGGCAGCAAATCTCACTTCACTTCCAAATAACCGAAGCTGCGTTTTAATTTCCAACAAATAATTATCACATACAGTCAAAGTTCATAGCAGAATGTGACCCAGAGGTGGTTTACCATGCTCCCACAGGTGGACGTGTTATTAACTATGGTCCTTATGGCCTGTGTGGACTTTTTCATTTGTGCACAGTGATGCCCGTCTAATGACAGTGAGGGCACGGCGCCCTCACCTCACCATGACATTCATCAGCTCATACACCCCAAGCTCAAAAAAAAACCTCCCTGGTGGAGCAAAGATTCCCCCACACAGCGTTTGACCAACATCTGAAAAACACCATTAAAAGGCCGTAATAAAAGTCTCAGCCAGCTCGGTGTAATTACGTCAAAAACATTTCTTGGTGTTTAATTGAGAGGGTGCACCAGCAGGATGAGTGTTTTCCTCTTCCCTCTCCGCTCTGCTTTGTAGGAACGAGGACTTGCTCATTATTGGTCCATTCAATGCAAGGGTGTTATGGTGTCAAATGAGATTTGTCTCACCATTACAAGAAGTAATTGGTCGAGGCTCTCTGTGTAATTTACTCTCAGCCAGCTCTATGTTGCTTTATGGTGAATAATTGCTCCTGTCTGGCTCACTACTGTTATGGGCAACATAAGCGCGGAGCCCCTGCAGCTGAAGGGACGATGATCCACAATCCACACGGCGCCGACTCTCATCTGTTCTAATCTGCGCTGATGTCTTGTTGAGGCTAAATATCTTTTGGGGAAATTCTGTCATTTTGTTGACAAGAATGTTTGCAGATGTATGAGAAGACTGGGTGAAAATGAGTAAATATTTGATGAAGTCAGGAGAGGATTTATGCGTCTTTCTAATGGGTTCTGCCAGGATATCATCTCCCTGTGAAAGTTTGGCAAGTTTGTGTCGATGAAACTCAAACTTAAACCACGTCCCAGCCTCTTGGTGATAAACAATGAAGGTGAATGATCCCACAATCTCATTTAATGGCCATAATGTGTTCATAATACAGGCTCACAGCATTATGGGTAATGCATGTGCGCAGACATTTTAATAATCCAGTACTGTGGTACTTTTTCCCCCCACAGAGCCTACTTGAATCACCTCGCTGTATACTGATGAGATGATGTGAGTCTTCCTATTCATATGAAACATATTAAAGGCTGAAACCTGAGTGCTTTATGCAGTTTTTCTTTGACTGGTAGATCGTCATTAATCACCATTTGGGTTTATTACAGTCAGTTTTATAATATCTGAGCCCAAAAATAACGTTTTATACCCTGAAGTCGACAAAAACGCTTTAAGTGTCTTAATGTGTCTGTGTTTAATTCTTATGTGTGTTGAACTTTTTCTTTTCTGTTGTTATATTGAAACAAAACATTTACATACAACATATTATATATAACAAAAAAACAGTATATTGAAAGTAATATCCTGCCTGTAACTCAACGATTTCCTCCTTTATTAAATGTCTTAAGACTCAGGTGAAAATATGCAGCTGCTGGAGCAACACGTGTCCACAAATTAAGTTATTTCAGGCCTGCAGAGAAATCCAAATTATTAATTGAGTCCTTGAAAAAGGCTGAGAGAATCTATATGTGCACGTGCATGCTACAGATCTTTAGCATAAATAAGCATCAGTAGGAGTTGTTGTGCACTTACAGGGAAATTAGTTATAAAATGAGATCTAATTTAGGACGGAACACATTTCTTTATCACCACTTAATGCTACAAATGAATTTGGATTGAGGGTGTCTAACCTTCCCTTCCATCAGAGGCTAATATTATGCTTTATCAGACTGCAGTATGAACAGAAAGACATGACAGTCCAGTCCAGATTAGCAATTTGACTAATTGGTTGTTAAGGTTAAGGGATCTTCATCATCAAGGTTACACTAGTAAACATTGGTGTGACGGAATAATGACAGCCACGATTAAAAGAAAGTTAGCTGTCGGTGGAAAACAGGAAGCAAACATTTGACTCGACGCAAAGGCCGACATCTTGTTGTCTCATCCATCCACCTCCACTTCCTCTCTACGTGGACATTTTGCCTCTATAAAAATATCGCACGATTTCCTCCTTTGCCCCTGATGGACACAAGCCATTACTACG
This sequence comes from Chaetodon trifasciatus, assembly GCA_037975065.1. NCBI lineage: Eukaryota > Metazoa > Chordata > Actinopteri > Chaetodontiformes > Chaetodontidae > Chaetodon > Chaetodon trifasciatus. The sequence continues at coordinate 5,165,877 of JBBMOE010000016.1, read as the reverse complement.
ACGGCCACTAGAGGACACAGTCATTTCAACGTTTCCTGAAATGCTGCTTTTCTTGAACAGTCTCAATCATAAACTACATTGCAGATCGCTTGCCAGAGAACCTACTTCTACATCAAAAGGGCTAAAATTTCAGCAAACCTCTCCAAACGCCATCACTCAAAGTATTTAGCCTTATATCACTGACCTATAAATGTCCCTCCTGCATGTCCTGTAGCATGAGTTTCTATAGAGCAGGACAGGAGTCTGTAGCTCACCTGGCCACAGGCCACAGAGGAAACAGGCCCTCATGGTATATTGATGGGTTTGGCTCAGATCAGAGTCCTTCACTGTCTGCTAGCGGTGTCCTGGTTATACATGCCTCACAAATTTTTAGCTTAGGGGTAGGATTTGAATAAAAATGTCATAAATGATTTAGCGATAAAAACGTTCCTGTCCTTATGACGCACGCCCTTCTCTGTGTGAGATAATTTGGCAGGCTTTTCACAATGAGGCTCACCTCCGATGTGACCTTGCTGCATCTCAGAAACAGTGTAGCAGAGCTTCATCGAGAGACGTAAGCTCTGCAAACGACTTATTCTTATTTAGATTTCAAAAACACATAAACTGTGGCACTAACTTGCTAAAGGGAACTGAGCTATTAATAACTGGCTTTGTACCACCTGCCGAATGATATTCATGACTTTTTATCCTGTCCTGTTTTAGAGTTAGCCTTAATTGCACTTGCAATGAAAGTAAACTACAAGCATCCACGTCATGTTGCAGCCTCCTAATCAGATCCAGATGAACTTAAGTCAAATCAGAAGGTTAAATGTGAAGACCACTAACTGTTTGCATGGCGAGAGTTCATCTCTTTGACAGCTGTGATGGACAGTTTTGGCTCCTTAGTGCCAAAAAAAAGTTATTTCTACGATGCTAACCACGGGCAACGGGCGCACGCCTGAGAGGTGGCATTTAGTGTCAAGAGAAAACACTTTGCCTCAGCTCGTTAGCTTGTGTCTCATTGTTAAATGTCCAAAAACTCGCTTAAAATCTTTGGATGTGAGGGGGTCAAAGAATTTGCAAATAGCAGATTTGCTAATTGTCTAAATGTGACATCAAATTATGCTGCAGTGTTGTTCTCGGGGGTAATTAGCTGAAATTATGCTAATAGAAGCCTTCCTCTGATTTTCAAGAGATTTAATTAAAGATACGGCTAATTGGGCAAAGATCGAGCTTCATTAATGTAGAACAACTCCTGTAACCCTGGAAAAAGTAACAGGTTAAACACTTCCTTTTGCTTATACTCATGATTTGAAATTAAAAAATACATTCAGGATGCTTAAATAAGGCTTGAGTTTGTGTGGCGGACACGATTAAATAAACAGTGTGAGCATCATGTGTATTGCATGTTGAAAATGCAATTCCAGAGAGGCAGAGCTGTAAATCTCCATATGTCTGTTACTCTCTGTGACACCTTGACACTTTTATGAGCAACATATCTGTTCACACGCTCGATATGTTCACGGCGGCCCCCATGGCGATGCCTCGATATCATTCTCTGTATGGATCAGGTGCTCGTGCAGCCGGACGAGCTACAGTGAATTTCCCTGATGGAGGTGGAGGAGGGAGGGCGGGGAGTGTGTGAGGAGAGTCATGACAGTGAGCGGGGCAGGGTGATTTGCTCCTGTCCATTCATTACCTTCATTAAAGTTTGAGGGAAAGACACATGCTCACTGTCTGATTTATTCCGTCAATCACGGCAATGATAGGACAGTCAATTACACTCTGTCCTCCAATCAGATTCTAGTGTGAGCATCAAAGCGTGCAGAGGAGATGCATTGTGAACGTGTGCTGTCGATGACGTAATCAATGTATTTCCTTCCTCCTCCTGTTGAATCATCATGATCTGTAGTTATAAAACTGATTTCTGACTTCTTCTCTTGTGTTACTTTGCTCAGTAAATGTTATTGATTATCACTGACCTTGTAAATGTCATGATCACATTAAATATTTGTCTAGATGTTTGAGAGCTACTAAGGTATTCCTGCTCAGTACATATTGCCTCCCACTTGTGAAATCACATAAAAATCTAAAAATCTAAAATTTATATCCTTCTAGAGTCTGCACAGTAGCTCTGGAGACTGTACTTAGGCAGAGAGGTGATTTAAGCTAAATGCTAATGTAAGCATGCTAAGATGCTCATAATGATGAATGCTAACATGCTGATGTTTGGCAGGTAAGTTCAGCATGTTTAGGGTGAGCATGCTAATGTTTAGTAATCAGCACTGAACACAAAGTGCAGCTGAGGCTGATGGGAACATCATTAATATTTTAACCTGAAGGTTAGAGGAGAAGTCAGGGGGTCCTCAAAGTCATCCTCTGGAGACCCTGAATGTCTGCACTAACCTCCATCCAGTAATTGTTGATATATTTCAGTCTGAACCAACATGTCCCAGAGAACACTGGCAGACAGAATAAATGACCAAAATAACCAAATAATGAGCACAACAAATAAAAGCAAATCGTTATCAATACTACCTGAGGAACATTGCGGGTCAAGTGGTTGGACTGCTCCACTTTGAACTCGTTTAAACCTTCCATGATGGTTAATTAATCCCCACTCCACTGCTTTATATGATACAATCCTGCTGATTACAATGATACAATCCTGCATTATATCCTTCAGACTGCTTTAGCAGGAAATGCATCAGATTAAAGAACCAGAACACTATTTCATTATAAATTTAAAAAGCCAAATAAAGAAAATGTTGTAAAATGCTCAAGACAAGACTGGTTAGAAGTGGTTAGAATAATATCAAATCAATGTGAGAAGACACACAAACTACTGGCAAAAAAAAAAAAAAAAAAAAAAAATAGCACCTCAGTGAATCAACACCTCTTGAAAAGATTTCTCAGGTTTCTCAGTGTCAAACAGGAACCAGCTAATAGGAGTAAGCATGCAGTCTCAATCGTGATCAGTCTGAAAACCAGGAGGGATCAGGGATCAGTTCTTTTAGGTAAGTAAATGGAGGGTTGCATGTCTGTTTGGCTAATACTGCTTCCACTAATGTCAGGATGTTTTGAACGCAAGCAATACAAGAACTATTTTATTAATGTTAGATTTCCCAACATTAGCGTACAGTAGTTGCTAAGGTCTGTATGCCTTGAGGCTGAGCTGGATGTCAGGCTGAAGAGCTTGATTGGAATTAAGGCCCTGTTGGTGGAAGCCCCCGCAGTGACGGCCACAGGAGGCTAAACGGTCTTTGTCATTAAGCACATTGTCAGGCGAGGTGACTGGATGCGTTTCCCCATGAGCTTTGACTTGCAGGCTTGCATGAAATAGCAGAGAACAGCGTGAGAGGATTCAATCAAATGTACATTGATCTATATCAAGCAGCCAGAGGAATATCTGCAACAACTGATTGGTTTACTTGAGTGAGTAATTCTCTTTAACATTGAATATTCATGACAAAAATCAGCAGCCATCATTGCAATCATCTGATTGGTGCACAGAAATATGTGATGTTACCTTTTCCCAACTGAGGCCCACCCACCTCAAACCAGACCTTTCTAACTTTGGCAAAAAAGAAACAAAAATTGTTAGTGAAGTTTTTTAAGACAGAACTGTAAATACCAGAAAATATTAACAAAATCAAGAAATTGGTTAAACTATAATGTATTATTAAAATATCATGTTGGAAATTTGGAAATTGATCTGTGTTGGTTGATGCTTTCAAATTCTTTTCAGCTCTACGCAGGTCTGGTCTGTTATTCCAAGATAAAATATATATGCATATGTATTATGTGTATATTTATTTATTATAAGATTAAGAATACCCAGTGAAGAAATCATCATGATTTTTACATTGTTACATTAAAAAGATTTCAGATTTTTCTAATGTAACACTGACCATTCAAACCTGTATGAACCAAAGCTTCAGCTGAGTTAGCCAAATCAAATGGGTATAGTCCAAAGCTAATAAGTATTTTTTTCTTTTCCTCAATAAGCTAAAACAACATCCTCGTTCTCAATCATCTTTCTTTGCACAGCCAGCAGGGATTGTCAAATATCAGCCAATCATCAAACAACCAGTGTCCACGGTGTTCATAACCATCTCTCTGCTGTCATGACAGCGAAATGTACCTTCTTCCACGATGAGCTTTCAGAGCTGCTCGGCGTTGACCTGCTGGCATTTGTGGAGGCAGAGCAGAAGAGATCAACCCTCTCTGCAGCCTCCCTGCTGGGGCAACAAGGATCTCACTGAGTCACGTGTGTGTGTGTGTGTGTGTGTGTGTGTGTGTGTGTGTGTGTGTGTGTGTGTGTGTGTGTGTGTGTGTGTGGCTTCCCTCACTGCCACCAGTTTCCACAGAGCCTGTCATCCTCAATCGGCTCACTGTGACTGAGATCATTAAATGCTTGGTAACTGTGAGAAGCCAAAGATCAGGAAACTGTCTGCAATGATACTTCTGTACATGTCAAATTACAAGAC